>OU898281.1:84547278-85147278 GCA_918026665.1 Diabrotica balteata | reverse complement strand
TGGTCCACCCAGGTATGACGGCGGTGGACTTCCGTCATGGACAGCTCCTAACCTATAGAAAAATATGATTTTAATGAGTTTTAATACATAAATATATACTTAGTTGTACAGTTGATTTACATTATAAAATTATTTTTTAACAAATAATAATAATAAAATGTCTTACAAATGTCCGACTTCATGGGCCGCCACAATAATACCACTAAATCCGCCAGTGTCTTCTATGATGGCAACAGAATTGACCTTTTCTAACCGTTTATTCACCACACATGCTCCTCCGACGTATGCAAATCCTGATAAACATTCATTTATTTGAATACTTTTGTTGTTAGACTTTCCTTAACCCATCACCAAGCAGTGCAAGAACACCTTCACCTACCGAAGCTTCTGCAGTAAAAGTATGCCTTAATAGCTACTTTGATTGTTGGATTAGTCAAAGAATATTCATTGAAAAAATGTAATAAATAGGAATAATGGCAAGGTCATATTAAAACAACACAATTGTAATGAAAGAAATTTTGAAAATTGGAAAATAATAGCATTGGCGAGATTATGAAAACATAAAAGTTAAATAAAAACAGTTGATCGATTTTAATCTAGTATAGTAATTTGTTTATAGAAACACTGAGAAATGGTAATTTAAAGACTCTTAAATATAAAAGCTTTTAAATATAAAAACTTTTATTTATTTTAAATTTACCAACCAAGGTAGTAGGTATATTAATCAAAATATATGTATTCTGTCTTATGCTATTATTTGATAATATTTACCAACGGAATACAGATAACAGAAATTTACCAATAGGTGTTTTTTTAAATACCACAATTTTTTTTAAATATAATTTATAAAATATTAATAATATAAATTTTCTCCATATTTTTTCATTTTTCCTGATAGATTTATAAAAAAGTTTTAAAACAATTCTTTTCGAATAAAACTATTTCTTGTACATTACTAAAAAATTACTTCTTGTGTAAATTTATTTTTAAAGTTATATTTAAAATTTTACTATCTTTACGAAACAGAAGAATAAAGTCCAAAAGTTTTGTAGAAACTCCCTGAAAATATTCCGAAAGCTATATTAGAGTATAGCGTGAGTCTGGTAATATTTTATAGAAAACTAAGCATTTTTATATAAAGTAATACGGTACAAGATTTAAAGACATGTTTGATTGATAGCAGAATGCTGATTTTATAAAACTATGGTGCAAAATGTAGATACGGATGTTTATTTTACAAATAAACTATTTTTTTATATGAATTCTTATGTATGTCAAAACTTATAGTGAATGGATGTTATTTGTGCTTTATTGCTTGAATAAAAAAGATGATTAGAACGAAACAACCCAATTAAATGATCGAATTCTCCAGATTTGTCACCGTTAGATTAATTTTTATCGGATTATTTCAAAAACAAAACAAGATTGTCTATTCTGGATTATCTTAAAAACGTATCATCATCATCATCAGTGGTGCTACAGCTCTAGTTGAGCCTTGACCTTCCCCAGTCTATTTCGCCAGTCGTTTCTGTTCATCGCCCACCGTTGCCAATTTGCCGCGCCGATTTTCCTTGCGTCCTCGTCCACACCGTCCCTCCATCTCAGTCGTGGTCTGCCTCTACTCCTATTTCCCACTGGGACCGATAATAGAGTTCGTCTGGGTGGGTAATTCTCATTTGCTCTTGACACATGTCCAGCCCATCTAAGCCTGCCTATTTTTATGAAGGATATTACATCTCTACCATTTACTATTTTTTTATATTTCCCGTACAATTCGAAATTATATCGCCTTCTCCAAATACCATTCTCACAGAATGCGCCCATTATTCTTCTTAGTATCTTTCTTTCGAAGACGAGCAGAAGATTTGCGTCTGTTTTGGAGATGGTCCATGTTTCTGACCCATATGTCAGCACTGGTAGGATGAGTGTTCGATATATTATTAGTTTGGTTTTCTGGCTTAAGTTTCTGTTTTTTAGCTGCTTGCTTAGTCCAAAATAACATTTGTTTGCTAGCAGTACCCTCCGTTTAACTTCTTCAGATGTGTCATTATCGTTTGTTATGAGAGAACCCAAATATGTAAACTTATTTACTACCTCAAAATTATATTGGTCTATACTGAAGTTTTGTTCGGCGTTTCTAGCTCTATCTCTGTTATTTGGAATAGATGCTAGCATTTTGGTTTTTTCCTCGTTTATTTTAAGGCCCATATTTTGTGCGGCTGTCAAGAAGGTGGAAGTCATCTCTTTAAGTCCTCGTGTAGTACGTGCAATAAAATCCAAATCGTCAGCGTACGCCATAATCTGCGTTGATTTATTAAAGATTGTTCCCCTATTGTGTAACTCGGCATCTCTTATAGTCTTTTCTAACGCTATATTAAAGAGAAGGCACGCCAGCGCGTCTCCCTGCCGTAACCCTGCATATGTTTCAAACGCTTGTGACATATCGCCTTGTATTTGCACTCTGCAGATCACTTTACTCATAGTTGTTTTTACGAGCCTTATTAATTTATGGGGAATGTTAAGTTCATTCATGGCTTCGTATAGTTTACCTCTTAGGACGCTATCATACGCTGACTTAAAGTCCACAAAGAGATGGAACGTGTCAATATTAAATTCATTGGTTTTTTCTAAGATTTGACGTAGCACAAAAATCTGGTCAATTGTTGACCTACCTGGCCTAAAACCGCTTTGATACTCACCAAGGATTTCTTCCACGTACGTACTTAAACGGCTGTACAGGGTGTTGGAGAATATTTTGTACATTGTATTCAGAAGAGTTATACCCCTATAATTTTTACATTCCAACAAATCTCCCTTTTTGTGTAGTGGACATATGATTCCAGTGCACCATTCCTCTGGCATTTGTTCTTCTTCCCAGACTTTGACTATTATGTTGTGAATTTGGTGCATAATGCTGTTACCTCCATGTTTGATGAGCTCTGCGGGGATACAATCCACTCCTGGGGACTTGCCATTTTTGAGTCGTGTGATTGCGTCTTTCACTTCAAATATTGAAGGAGGTTCTACGTGAGTGTTATTTCTTGGTCTTTGGGGTGACGCATCATTTTCCACTTCGGTACCAAGTAGTTCTTTGAAGTGCTCAACCCATCTGCTTTGTACTGCGTCAGCGGTACTGACTATATGTCCATTTTTGTCTCTACACATCGTCAGCCGTGGTTTAAATTCTTTTCTTGTCTTATTTAGGATATTATAGAACTTTCTAGTTTCATTTTGCCCCTTTAATGATTGAAGCTCTTGCATAATCTGGTTTTCGAAGGTCCGCTTTTTCCTTCGATGTATGCGTTTTTCCTCCTTCCTAAGATCTTTGTACATTTGCTCCTTATCCCGTGTTCTTCTTTGTTGCATAAGTTTATATGCATAATTTTTTCTTTTAGTGATATCTTCACATTCATCGTCGAACCAACTGTTGCGTGGAGTGGATTCTTCTGGTCCTAGGACGTTGTTTGCCGCTTCCTTAAAAACGTATACCAATAGATAATAATTTATAAAAAAACGAACGGTTTTCATTTGGGTGATATATTTACAATATCAGCTATTTACAATCGATTTTAATATCGTCCAATATAAGAAGGAATACTTTCAGCATTTTGTTTAATAATATTTTATTATTTAAATCGATATCATCCACAGTTAAAGGTTAAAGTACGTTTATTGTCGTTTCAATTTCCACTTCTGAAATCCACTTTTCGGAAATTGTATTTTGAGAACGATTTCCGAAGTGGAAATTGAAACGTCAATAAACGTACTTTAAACTTTAATTGTGGCTTATTCCCATTTAAATAAATATATATTCCCAATAAAATAAAATGCCACAAGAAAATTAATTGTTTCTGGTTATTATATATATTTGATAAGAAAGGTTTAATTAGATTTAAAATTTTAAGGATAATTTATAATTTATATTCAATAATTTTAATAAATCATGGCAAATCGATAACTATAGAAAACATAAAGTAAAAAAATATATCTTTACATTATTCTAAAGCAATGGTACATATTTTGAGTTAGTGCATATTTCTGAGTAATTTATACTATAGATAACTTGAATACTCGAAAAATGTTTTATTAGAAACTTTGTTGTAAATCTAACCTAATAGACGTAACATAGTAGGGTATTGTTAGACACCCTTTCAGTATCCTTAATATGACCATCACCTAAGACTAGTTTTAAGCAAATATATACAGACAGAAATATATACAGTATACAGTTTTAAGCAAATATATACAGTATACTAAGAAATTACAAGTATATATAACAAACACTTAATCTGGAGAAACTGGTAGCACCTTGAGATGTGTAAACAGTGATGAATATCGTTAAAACATAAATATGAATAGTTCCAAGCGTTACGGTTCACGTATTTATTTGTATTTAATAGTGTATTTAGTAACTAAGATTCGCGTGACTCAAAGGTCTATGGAGCGCCAGATGTTGCGTGTCTCTCTGAGAGACCGAATCCCAAACGAAGAAAACGAAGAAATACTTGTAAATTGGACAGGATACGTCGCCAGATTATCAGAAAACCGATGGACAAAACGTATTGTCGAGTGGAGATTAAGATAAGAAGCACTACGGAGCAGAGGAAGACGCCCACTAAGTAGATGAACTAACGGCCTCAAGCCTGTTAGCAGGCTGGATGCCAGTCGCATAAGACAGAGACAGGTGAAAAGAGCTGACGGAGACCTATGTCCAGCAGTGGACGCATACATGTTGAGGATGATGATGATGAATAGTGTATTTAATATTACCTTATTAAATTCCTTCTTTCATGAAGTATTTACAATCAACAATATCAAAATTCAACAATTCAATTGTTATTATCAATAGGAAATGTCATATGTACCAACTAAGTAAAAATTATTATCAAAATAGCGCACTGTTGTACCTGACAGCATTACGTCCTAAATCCTGTGTGACCTCAGTCCATGATTAAGTCACCCTTCTGAGTTTAGAAATAAATACAACGGGAAAGAGCAGAGAGGCGGCTCCGGCTGCGGACTCTATATCCGGCAAAAATATTAAGTAAGAAGGTATCTGAGCCAACTCCACCAAACATCTAATCGGAACTCAAATGAGAAAAATCAAGAAATAGGAAAAAGAGCTGCTGGAACATTGACTGAAGAAATCCCGCACAAAACCAGAACCACAGAGGTATTCAAAGAGGGTAAAAATAGACATCGAGAGAATACTACGACCTCGTTACAATGAATCGCTACATAATCTAGGAACACTAACCAACAGACTAGGTCATAAAACAATGTCATAAGTATTGAGTGAACGGTGCTAACGATGGGTAATAATCAGAATTCGCCTAGAAAAACAAAACCTGGACATTAAGACGAAATATTTAATATTGAAAAATTTAAAGATCAGGGAGGGTGCACAAATCCTAGTCTTCTCGATCGATGAGGTCTTTTACTCAGTATTTACGCTGCTCATTGCAAGGCATATTACAGACTTGGAAAGGTATCCTTCAAGACAATCAATGTTTATTTATTACTATATTATTTTTGCTATGAGAAGGTTCAACGTAGCTTCAATACAAAAGCCCTGTACTTACCAGGGCCAAACAAGAGGTTTATCGAGCATTTATGAGGAGCTTATATAACATATATAGCCCATTTGCCAAAGTCCGGGGCACTTGTATAATAGGCTAACGACATATTTAAATACTGCCGTTGATAAGTTAATTGTCTCCTCCTATGCACATCGTTATAAGGAGAAGGCGAGAAAAACCGGAGCAACGTAATGGTTAGATAACGAAATAGTAACATAAATCATATAAGGAATACGAACGATGACTTATAGTTATATAGTACCCAGATACAGTCCCTTTCCAAGTGTAAATCAAGAGAAATGGGCAGAGGAAACAAGCAATGCAGGCTGCAGTGTTTTATAGCTTGTACACAGACGGGTCTAAAACTGCTAAAGGGTCGGGTGTAGGAATATTCGTAGTGCTGCAAATCTAAATATTTCTATTTTACTATGAGAATATACCTCTGTATTCCGGGCGGATCAATCTTTGCGAAGATAGTCAAATGGCTATAAAGGTTCTAAAAAGTCCGGTGGAAAAGTGGACTCTAAGCTAGTATGGGAATGTCGAGAAGAACTCTATAGATTGGCTGAAAGTGTCATACTGATATGGGTGCCAGGTTTTTAGGGACTACATGGCAATAAAAGAGCTAATGAACTTGTCGGTTAAAAATACTTTGGTCTAGAACCTAGGAGTGCTAAAAAGGACTGTCCGCGTCCGGAAGAAAGCCTGAATCCGTACGCAACATAGTTCTCACGGGGAAAGTATTCCCCGTAAGAAGCACATAAAAAAATTTTGGTCAAGCACATAAAAAAATGTATATTGAACGGACATAATACAGCTGGCTGCAATACTGCGAAAAACAATCACTGAATGAATCAGCTCAGAATTAGAACATGTTTCCTTACTGAACATGCTCTTAGTTACTGAATACCTACATAGAATGAAGCTGTTTCATGGAAACTTAAGGTGCCGACTCTGTAGCACAAAACCGAAAACAGGCAATCGTATCTTGCTTGACTGCGAGGCAATAGATCTGAGACGGCAAACACTTTTCAAACATTGCGAAGTGACTACAAAAACATCTAGTATCAATAAACTAGACCTGTACAAGTCAATGTTAATTTATTATAAGATTAACAATTTTGAAATAGTACCAAAAATTACCGGAAACGTTTTGCTCTATCTTGATTTATCTACAAACACGACGGTGTGTAACGGGTTCAAGTCTTTATTATTGGAATGAAGTGGATAGCAAATAACTACATTTTAATAAATAAATTACCAAATTCTAAAGTTCGTGCCTCTAGGATTTGCTCATGTATGAACATTTGCCTGTTGTCAGTATTCACGAGATTCTGCATTTGCTATACATAGTTTTTTTATATAACGCTATATTAATGATACCGTGTTAATGTGTTATTAAATATGGCACTTCCATGAA
This sequence comes from Diabrotica balteata, assembly GCA_918026665.1. NCBI lineage: Eukaryota > Metazoa > Arthropoda > Insecta > Coleoptera > Chrysomelidae > Diabrotica > Diabrotica balteata. The sequence goes on along the minus strand of OU898281.1, from coordinate 85,140,279 downwards.
ACCCGGATACCTCATCTTAGATATAAAGCATGCAATACAAAATCGAGTAGAAAACTGTTCAAATGGTTTTAGCGTGTTGGGATATATTTTCATCAAAAATATTTTGGTTGGATTTGGTGGATAAAAATAAGTCAAACGAAAAATATTCCTTTCCAAAACATCTTTTCTTTGAAGTTTTATAAATAAGTGATATTTTAAAAGGTTAAATAAAAAAGTAAGGGATTATTTATGTAAATATAGGATGATTACAAATACATTCAGCACTTTGAAAATTCTAATATTCAGAAAATGTTCTAACTAAAATTGTATAAGCACACAGGTTTTTATTAGGTATTAAGAAAAACTTGAAACAAACTGTGAATACTCATTAATCATTAAGATTATTGTAAAACAATAATGCATGAAAGTTATGACTGCAAAATATTTTACTGATTTAGTTGTGTAAATTTTATTTAATACAACTTTCTTCAGTGCCCTTAAAATATAATTTATAGGGAGTAATTCAACGGACTCGGAAGACAATGAAGTATTATTGTATCTGCTGAGCTCCCCAGCAAGTAAAGTCTTTATTTTGTGCAGGAAAACAGTGTATGTTATGTACATAATAAACCTAAATATAGTGTATAAATCTGGCTTATTTATTTGTAATTATCTCGTATATTTTAATTAAGAATCATATTTTAAAATTTAAAATTTTATGTAATGTATTTTGGAAAGTTGTGAAAACATTCGCTGATCTATTTTCGGTAACTAGGACAGGTTTTTTATACATGTGTGGAAAAGCGATAATGTAAATACATTGATTTGTGAGCATGTGCATTCGTGATTAGGTCTTGAAACATATATAAACTAAATTAGGAGTAACTAGAGAATATGATAACAAAACCATAGAATCGAAAGTTGCTAAAGATAGTGGCTGTAATATTTATAGGAATTGCACCACCGGTTTTTTCTAGTAGTACTATTAAATCTTCAGTACAGACCTTTATTTATAATTTTTCCTTTGCTGACTTTATGAAGTATTATAATATTATTGACAGCCAGATACATTCTATATCTTTATATTTTTAATACCTTCTCTACGAAGGGAGGCTGATATTGGATACTGCATTGATTCCAAATAATTTAATTCTATAAATACTGTAAATTAAGAGACATTCTTAGTTCTTATCCTTATATATATATATATATATATATATATATATAATATATATATATATATATAATATATATATATATATATATTATTTAATATTCCTGTTATTATCTCAGAAATAATCTCACACAACAAAGTATTTTTAATGCATATTAAACATACCGTTTTTAAGAGGCATTAAACTGAGAAATCAAAAGTAGGTATAATAGGCTAGTATGAAATGAATACATTGTAAAAACTAGTAATATCAAAAATACTAAGCATCAAGGAATCGCACGAAAAAAAATTAAAACAAACCTTACAACAATAGAAAAATAACAAAGTACAAGTACAAAAGTTCAAAAACGCCTATCTGAAAGTGAACATAAAAGATGAGCAAAGGGGCAAGATAAGAAATCCACATAAAACTAATGTACATTTACCGAATAAACCCAAAGGTAAAACGAAACCTCAGGAGAATACCATTAAGCCCCTCTCGCAACAAAATATTAAAAACCAAGACACTCTAATAAGCAGGTCACAAAGTAATGTCACAAAATGATTTACAATAGTGGCGGCACACAGATACCATCGGGATACTCAACTAGATCAGGCTCAAGTGCATCTATCTGTATTCCGAATTTTTAGGTTATCTAAATTGTAGGAAATTGCATTTGCAATAATTTCAGTCCTCACCATTTTTGTCGAAAAGTGGAAAATTGCGGAGATATTAAATAAGATGGTTCTCCTTTAAAAACAAGATGGCGGCTGACTCAACGGCGGGATACTGTTAATTCCCTAAAGGTAAGAATAATAACATTTGGAGCATCTTGCCATGCAAGGTCAATTGCTATTCAGACTGGACTAATACTGAACGGCACTCCGATGTAGTTACACTAGAAATGTGAGGAAAGTCCATGAATTGGTTTTAGCTGATCGTTAAGTGAAGGTGCGTGAATTGACAGAGGCCACAAGAATTATAAAGAGCTTATTAGTAATATTTTATACGAAGTTCTGAATATCAAAAAAGATTTCCTGCTAGTAAGTGCCGCATTTGTTCAAAACAAAATTGTGTGACCACTTCTTAGCAGTATTTGGACCTTATAAAGCGCAATTTATCAGACTTTTGGCATCGATTGGTAACCGTTGATGAAACTGGATCCGCCACTATACACCAGAGAACAGAATGAATGCACGGCAGTGGCGTAAGCTGACACAATTGCTCCGAAGCGACCAAAAGTCGCTCAATGGGTCGGAAAGGTTATGGCCACTGTATTCGGGGATTGCAAAGGAATAATTTTAATTGACTATTTTAAAAAAGATAAAACTACCAATAGTCAATGGTGAAGTAGAAACCCAATGAGAAACAACCTCAATGCAGAAGAAAAAAGTGTTGTTTTTTCAAGACTATCACCGGCTCAAAGAGATGGCTCATAAATAAAAAAATCAGCTCAAACAAAGACATAATTAACGAAACAAATGCCTATTCTGCACAGCTATGAGAATCGTAACATTCAGCCGGCATAAAGCAGTTGAAAAATCGCTGAACTAGTTATGTTGGACGCTGAACATTCTGGAAAAACATGTTTTTCATTATTTCACAGAAATACCTTTCAGTACTAGAATACCTGAAATTTTAATTAATCTATTATCACGAATGCTTAAAAGTCAAAAACAACCCAAATGCCTATACCCAAAGACCCAAAACAAACGCCTATGACCAGTACTAGAAATTCACAATTAATTCAATGAATATTCAACTCTGGAAAATACATAATCGCACCAGTTTTTATTTTTCCAAATAAAAGCGTTCTGAAGGTATTGAAAAAACTAATTGCAAGGTGCCATCTTCAAAGAGCTCCAGCTCCTTTAGGAATCATTTTCGTACTAGGTGAATTGGGTTAAATTGTCTTAAAATTATCTAAGGAATCTCCGGTCTTCGTTTAACATGAAAGTTTCTGGACACCCTGTATATTATTATCATCATTAGTATTCATGGGTCCAGCCTCTAGGTACTCTAGCCTCTTCCGTTAATTTACTCCACCTCCTCCTGGGCCTTCCAACATTTTATTTACCTTTCCGTTTGTAGTTATACATCAGTTTCTTTTTATTTTTTTATATATTTTTATATTATGTATTTTTTATATATTTTGTTTTATTAGATTACCTACTGACTTAAATCGTCTTAATATGATCGTAATATTACTGATTAAATATCATCGGCATAAATTTCTGAAATGTGATAGGTATACTTTACAGTATGTACCCAATATTTTGAGGTTACTCATAATAACAGTTGGAGTATATTTACATAAAGTAAATATACTCCAACTAAATTTAACTAAAACCAAATGTAGAACATCATCACTATAAATAAGCCTACATATCATTAGCAATAATTTGGTAATGAGCGGAATAGCGATTGATTTTTACATCGAAGAATAGTCTTATGTAAGAGAATGATGGAATTTCGTGTGTTAAACTGAATACAAAACAGGTTTTATGGATTTAATTTATATAACAAGATAATGACTAGTTTATGAATTAATAAAGAAGACTACTTGGTTTTTTACTATCAAGAATATGTTGATTATAAAGTTTGGAAATTTTTAACTATATTTATAATACTATTGCAATATAAAAGATAATATATCTAGTTTTGTAATTCTTCGTTTTCCAGTAAGTATATGTCAGTGTTTTTTTTTGGTGATTGAAAATTTCTCTTCTAAAATATTTACATGACACAGTTAATCAGTTTTAACAGTAAAATAAGGAAATCGTTTTCTCAGAATCCTTTAAGCTAACAATATACAATTAAATTTAGTAAAATCCTATACTCAATCTCAGATAATGGTAGTACTTTTACGAAATTAGCTGGAACCTAGAGTGGGTGACTAAAAGATTTAAAACGGTAAATGACAGAAAAATGAACTATATAAGAATAGGAAGAGAAGATGGAGATATCGTAGAACATATATAATGGTACACAGCTATAAGTTCGATAAGAGGTTTTTTTAATAATAAAATATAAAACAACACTTTTTAATTTCTACAGAATATAATCAGCTTGACATGTTTCGTTAGAAGATCCACTTCCTCAGAATAATGGTAATTTTAAACTGATAGTTCTGCCGATTGTTCTGGGAAAGCTGATATAGCAAAATATGTCAAGTGGGCTATATTCAGTGGAAATTAAACATGGTGTTGCGTTTTATATTTTATTATTGAACATAAATTTTCACCAAAAATCCAACAATTACATAAGTTAACCATCTTAAAGTTATAGCCTCAAAAAACTTTGGAAACGTATAATCGTATAATGAACTCTATCGAACTATATCGAGAAAACTTAAATCATATCAAGGTACAGATATTGTAATCTTTTGGACACATTTTCGGGAATACTATCTAACTAGGATAACACATTTTATGTTATAATATATTCAAGGCGCAAAAAATAACAATGAACCGAAAAGTCTAACGATTAAAACTAGAATAATTTATCCATTATATTCCTGAAACAATTTTTAGATAACTTCCAGAGATAGCTCCAAGAGGTATAGAAAGTTATAATAGCTTATACCATTGAAACATTTGTGAAATTTGCATATGCGTTCCTAGAGAGTACATATTGAACAGAACATAACTGATAATTAACATCATGATAAAATTAAAAATTAAGAAAAATAACATTTAGTATACAACTAAAAAGCAAAAACTTGGACCAGCAAACAAAAATAACATTATGCAAAACTCTTATTTTACCAGCGGTGACATACAGATCCGAGACTTGACCATATCTAAAGCAATTCCTGCTCGTGTTTGTATGACGGATTCAGAGAACATTTTCCATTTTTTTATTATTGTAAACTTTCTGCTCGTGTTTGAACGACGGATCCTGAGAATATTTTCCATTTTTTTTATTATTGTTTGTTTCGTTTTTGTTATTGTTTGATATTGTTTGTATTTAGTTGTTAACTACTATAATTGAATATTCTTGGTTTTTGTGATATTAAGATCGTTTTAGTTTTTTTATTCGATTTAAAGTAGTAAAAATTTTATTCGGCTGTCTTTCCTTTGATTATATTCATCATCATCATCAGTGGTGCTACAGCTCTAGTTGAGCCTTGACCTTCCCCAGTCTATTTCGCCAGTCGTTTCTGTTCATCGCCAACCGTTGCCAATTTGCCGCGCCGATCTTCCTTGCGTCCTCGTCCACACCGTCCCTCCATCTCAGTCGTGGTCTGCCTCTACTCCTATTTCCCACTGGGACCGATAATAGAGTTCGTCTGGGTGGGTAATTTTCATTTGCTCTTGACACATGTCCAGCCCATCTAAGCCTACCTATTTTTATGAAGGATATTACATCTCTACCATTTACTATTTTTTTATACTTCTCGTACAATTCGAAATTATATCGCCTTCTCCAAATACCATTCTCACAGAATGCGCCCATTATTCTTCTTAGTATCTTCCTTTCGAAGACGAGCAGAAGATTTGCGTCTGTTTTGGAGATGGTCCATGTTTCTGACCCATATGTCAGCACTGGTAGGATGAGTGTTCGATATATTATTAGTTTGGTTTTCTGGCTTAAATTTCTGTTTTTTAGCTGCTTGCTTAGTCCAAAATAACATTTGTTTGCTAGCAGTACCCTCCGTTTAACTTCTTCAGATGTGTCATTATCGTTTGTTATGAGAGAACCCAAATATGTAAACTTATTTACTACCTCAAAATTATATTGGTCTATACTGAAGTTTTGTTCGGCGTTTCTAGCTCTATCTCTGTTATTTGGAATAGATGATAACATTTTGGTTTTTTCCTCGTTTATTTTAAGGCCCATATTTTGTGCGGCTGTCAAGAAGGCGGAAGTCATCTCTTTAAGTCCTCGTGTAGTACGTGCAATCAAATCCAGATCGTCAGCGTAAGCCATAATCTGCGTTGATTTATTAAAGATTGTTCCCCTATTGTGTAACTCGGCATCTCTTATAGTCTTTTCTAACGCTACATTAAAGAGAAGGCACGCCAGCGCGTCTCCCTGCCGTAACCCTGCATATGTTTCAAACGCTTGTGACATATCGCCTTGTATTTGCACTCTGCAGATCACTTTACTCATAGTTGTTTTTACGAGCCTTATTAATTTATGGGGAATGTTAAGTTCATTCATGGCTTCGTATAATTTACCTCTTAGGACGCTATCATACGCTGACTTAAAGTCCACAAAGAGATGGAACGTGTCAATATTAAATTCATTGGTTTTTTCTAAGATTTGACGTAGCACAAAAATCTGGTCGATTGTTGACCTACCTGGCCTAAAACCGCTTTGATACTCACCAAGGATTTCTTCCACGTACGTACTTAAACGGCTGTACAGGGTATTGGAGAATATTTTGTACATTGTATTCAGAAGAGTTATACCCCTATAATTTTTACACTCCAACAAATCTCCCTTTTTGTGTAGTGGACATATGATTCCAGTGCACCATTCCTCTGGCATTTGTTCTTCTTCCCAGACTTTGACTATTATGTTGTGAATTTGGTGCATAATGCTGTTACCTCCATGTTTGATGAGCTCTGCGGGGATACAATTCACTCCTGGGGACTTGCTATTTTTGAGTCGTGTGATTGCGTCTTTCACTTCAAATGTTGAAGGAGGTTCTACGTGAGTGTTATTTCTTGGTCTTTGGGGTGACGCATCATTTTCCACTTCGGTACCAAGTAGTTCTTTGAAGTGCTCAACCCATCTACTTTGTACTGCATCAGCGGTACTGACTATATGTCCATTTTTGTCTCTACACATCGTCAGCCGTGGTTTAAATTCTTTTCTTGTCTTATTTAGGATATTATAGAACTTTCTAGTTTCATTTTGCCCCTTTAATGATTGAAGCTCTTGCATAATCTGGTTTTCGAAGGTCCGCTTTTTCCTTCGATGTATGCGTTTTTCCTCCTTCCTAAGATCTTTGTACATTTGCTCCTTATCCCGTGTTCTTCTTTGTTGCATAAGTTTATATGTATAATTTTTTCTTTTAGTGATATCTTCACATTCATCGTCGAACCAACTGTTGCGTGGAGTGGATTCTTCTGGTCCTAGGACGTTGTTTGCCGCTTCCTTAATTGTTCTTCTACATATATCCCATTGCTCGCTAGCTGTTAAATTCTCATCTGTTGTGCTTTCATGTTCAAGGTAATTTTGATACCTTTCTAGTGCACGGGGCTCTTTTAAGAGTTTTAAATTGTAGCGAGTACTTTTCTTACCCTTGTCTTTTTTTGCATTTGAGATTCTTGCTCTTATTTTTGCGCCTACTAAGAAGTGGTCTGAATCTATATTAGCTCCACGATAAGTACGTACATCGATTAGATTAGAGAAGTGCCTGGTTTCTATTAGGATATGATCTATTTGATTTTTGGTTGTCCTTTGATTATATTGGTTGATTTTAATATATATTACTTTTAACTTAAGTTAAAGGAAGCATATATTTTTGGGAAAATTAGACAAATAGAAAAAACTGTGCGCTGTTCCCTGAAGTGCAAATTTTGGTACTTATGTTTGTTATGAACAAATTCACATAAATTTTCTAGTTTTAAATTCTATTTTCTGTAGGTGGGTCATCATTTATTACTATTACGGAGAAATTTAATCACCATAACACATGTTTAATGATGTAAAAAATTAATCAAAAAATTCCAAACCTTTTTAGTCTAATTCTGAACATATTTACATGCTTGAGGACAGGAATTTAAAATGGTGCTAAGTTTCAGTGGGTGATTATCAAGAAACTACAGTGTTTAGAAGAAAAATAAAGAAAGGCTTTAGTGTACGAAAAAACGTGCTTGATTCTAGGAATTTTTGGTGTACCTGCCGTTCCGCGGTTGCAAACGTCACTGGGGTATGACCTTCTGCACATGTCTAGTCTGCAAAAAAACGCGTCCAAATTGATTGGGCACTCAATACGTATTGCTTTGTTAAATAATTTTTTTAAAAATAAAGGTATATAAAATTTTTGGTACTGTATTAAATTTATTTAATATATATATATATATATATATATATATATATATATATATATATATATATATATATATATATAATATATATATATATATATATATATATTAATGCATTTATTTTTAAATTTCAATATTGATTAATTGTCATTAAAATTATTTGAAACTATAACTTTTCTCAGAGTAACAGTGTTGAAACACTTTTACTACTATTGTCTCTCTGGTGCCACAATTTAGAATATACAAATAAAATAAAAACTTTATTGTTATTTCACAAAGCATAAAATTTTATATACCATCAAATATCATTAGCTGTTTTCTTAAAATACATCAAGAGATACCATTTTAATAACACCCTATATACCAACGGTCCTTAAAATACTGGATATTCCGTAATTAATAACCCATGTGGCGCCAGGAGAAATAATTAGATTAAAATGAATTAACACAAATAATTGCCTTAGTAAAATGTTTATTGTATACAAAAAATAATATTTTTTGATAATTCTTTTGACAATCATAGCATCTTTAAAATTGTGAATAGGTTACACAAATATCTTGAAATATCGGTATAGAGCAAGTATACGTTTTTCATTTAAATTAGTGTTGCCCAAATGCAAGAACAAGATGAGACTTAGACAGTCTCGGTCTTGGTCTTGCGCCAATACACCTGGTCTTGGTCTTGGTCTTGGTATTGTACTCCCGGTCTTGGTCTTGGTCTTGCAGCAAGAGTCTTGCAAGTCTTGCAGTTACTCATTAGCCTTTTTTTTTAACCTATTCTCTATCCTTCCATTGTTGGATATAGGTCTCCCCCAGTTCTCTCCATCTTTCCCTATCTTGAGCTGTTCTCTGCCATGTGGGACCTCCTTGTTTCCTGATGTCATCTTTCCACCTCATCTGTGGTCTGCCTCTTGGTCTCTTTGCATTGTATGGACGCCACTTTCCGATGGCATTGTTCCATCGTCCGTCTTGGAGACGCTCATTGTGTCCAGCCCATTTCCATTTCAGTTTTGCTGCTTGTTCTATCGCGTCTACTGTCTTTGTTCTGGTTCTGATCCACTGGTTACGTTTTCTATCTTTAAGTGATATACCCAACATTTGTCTCTCCATCGCTCTTTGTGCCTTCCTTATCCTATCCAAATTGACCTGTGTAAATGTCCATGTCTGTGCTCCGTAGGTGAGCAGCGGTATTATACAGGAGTTATATATCTTGCTTCGTAAGTATAGAGGGATTGTTTGGTTTCTTTAGAACGTAAGAAAATTTGCCGAACGCTGCCCATCCCATTCTTACTCGTCTCGATATTTCGGCTGTTTGATTTTCTCTGTTAGCTCTGACTGCTTGTCCTAGATAGATATACTCATTTATACTCATTTCTCATTTAGCCTATCGCTATTTATTAAACTAATTTTAGATCTTAGAACAACCTAACAGAGCAAATACATTTTAAGCTTGAATTAATATAGCCATAATAAAGACCAACCAAATTAATAAATGTCTAAACAACTGACACCGGGTAGGGTTTGAAGCCACGATCTAAGCGATCCGTACCTATGCTCTAACTAACTCAGCTATCTACCATGCCCCACGGAAGTAAATCTGTTTCTTAATAAACGTTTGCATTTAATAAGCTTACGTATGCTGAAACATGGTTAAAACAAATTAATGACATAAACTTGTATTGAACATTAACTGCCTAGAAAGGGATTGTTGGACCCCCCACCATATCTGAAATGGAAATTTTAAAAAGATTGGTATGTGGCAAAAAATCTACATTATATGTATCAAGGGCACAGATTGTTTAGGTGATAAGATAACAAACTATGATTCACTTATTAAAGCAACATAAATGTTGTTAACAATCTTAGCTCTACTTTTATATAAAAAACTAACTTGAAAAAATAAAGAATAGGTAAAAAAGCAATGATAATCAAAAGAAGTTATTTTAAATTAACGATATATCTACTTAATAAATACATTAATTTACCGAAATAAAGTAGTAGGTACATAATATGAATGTAATTGGTAATAAGATAATAAGTATATTTTTTTACATGTACACTTTTTCCAGCGGTTATTAAAAAGCTTGTGGTATCTTCACCGAATTTTGATTTTTCGGGAAGAAATATTATTTGTAAATCCTTTTTGTGAAAATATATTAGATGCTTCCTTAAACCTGACGTGTTTCTGATTTTAATTTTCATTTCAACCTTTTTATGTAGGCACAATTTACACAAAGCAATTTGGGAGTCATGAATTATTTCGAAAAACTCATCAAATTTGCTTTTAGGTCTTTTAGATCTATAATTCCAACGCTCACTACTCCGACTAGAACTATTTGAATCTTTGTACCTTACTTGTTACTTTTTGTCCGTTACTATCCAATACCCTAAGTATGTATTAACGGACCGAGCATTATATATCGTTACTTCGTTATTCTAAATATTTCGCTATTTTGTTTACATGGTAGGCGACATTATCTGTTATTAATTTGTGTCGCTTTTTATTATCCATAAATAATATATTATTATATTATTTAATATTAGCCGCACCTTTTCATCAAATTTTGTTTAACCAAATGATCTCATCGCACACTCAGCAGAAACAATGTTTAGTCTTAGACCGATAAGATTTGTTTATTTAGATTCCTCCTAACTAATTTATAATGGAAAAAAATTTAATTATTAAGTGGGTGTCCGTAACAATAAGTGTTATATTTTTTATTAGCTAAGGTCATATACTGACATACATATTTTTAAAAAACTTAACGATATTACTGTCGGTGTCGCAATCCAAGAAGATTATTTTATGATTAGAGGACGGCTGTTTCCAAAAATCTGGACAATTAACTTCAGAGCGAAGAAGTCGTCTGCTGGAAAAGAATATTTTATTTTTACATTGTAATTATGACTTCTAAGCACGTGTCAAATGTGTTTTTTAATCAATATTTTGATTCGGTATGTATGTTTATATGAATTTATATATATATATATATATATATATATATATATATATATATATATATATATATATATAATAGTTTTACATCGAATGAAAAAGAGCACACAAATAACAAAAACGATAAAAATTCAAAAGTTACAATATTTTGGTCATGTAATGAGACATCCAGAGAGGTATAACCGTCTACACCTCATAATACAGGGTAAGATCGCCGGAAGGAGAGGCACAGGCCGACGAAGAACACTCTGGCTCCGAAATCTCCGAGAATGGTATCAAGAGACCACCGCTAATTTATTTAGAGCCACCGTAAACAAAGTTATTATTGCCAATATGATCGCCAACGTTCGATAATCGGACACGAAAGAAGAAGTACGTTTATGGAAGAACTGTATGTTTATGGTATTGTTCGTAATGCGCACAAGTCCAGTTTTTCAAATTTTTATTACATATTTTTTGCATCTTATATAGTCTTTAAGCATATACCCTAACTACTATACTCGCTAAAACGATACTCAGTCCTAACTGCAAGACGGAATAGGCTCGCAGGCTTAGTCTTGTTCTTGTTTAAATCTTGCACGGTCAGTCTTCGTCTTGGTTTTGCTAAAATTAGGCGGTCTTGGTCTTGCGAAAACGCAAGAACAAGATCAAAACTGCAAGACCAAGACTGCTTTTGGGCAACACTAGTTTAAATATATTGACTTTTATTCATTTCACATTTATATGCTGCTAACACAAGGATTTAAAAAATAAGTGTTGTTTTACCAAATTAACACTATTTCAAAAACCAGCGCCCTCTATTAATCAGTTAAAGGTGATACAAATTTTTATGTGCTGTCCTCGAAAACAATATTCGTCGAATTTTGAGTTCATTCAGGGGTTTACAAATTATTACAAATTTTCGATAATAATATCACAGCTTTAACGCACTCTATTTTGTTTACAATAAACATTTTACTAAGGGATGCTTGTGTTAATCGACCTATTTTAATCTCTTATTACCCTAGATGAGAGCATGGTCCATTAGTTATGGGATATTTTGTATGTGATCATAAAGTAAAAATTTAACATAATTTACCTAGTTACGAATCCTGTCATGCAGTTGTTGACGTATTTTAAATATTATTAACTACTTACAAATACGCATGTACCTGATGACTTCAAATCGATACGTGACAAAGATATTACAGAGATGTCATTATAAATATCTGGTATCTCTTGTAAATATAACTTATTGTTAGAATAACATTTATTAGTTTTCATTTCACCATCCGTTGGCACCACCCTTCCACTTGGTTCTCTTTGATCCGGGTTAGTAGTCCCAGCTGTTCTTATGTACACGCTATCAATAAATAAATAAATAAAAAAAATTAGGGTAGAAAATTACCCGCTGTTCCTTTGGTGCAGCGTCCACCTTTCCTACGCCGACACATGTCATATCTAAATAAAAAATGTATTAATAATAACTTATACTTGTAATATAGACTCCTCTTAACGTCCTGAATATTTAACACTTGTAAAAAATATGTAATTAAGGTAGAGAAGCTGCATATTTTCATTTTTGCTAAGTATGAATCACTATCTACAAAACTGTTAGAAAATCACATACATAAAATCTGAAACACAAATAGTTTCAAAAGTTATTCATCACCCCCCGTATTTACGATTTGTGCACTTTCATAAATCCGTATCCGTATCACATATTTAACAGACCTTTTTCATATAAAATATACCTTTTTTGGTTTTTTATTTGATTCGTAATTTAATTTAATTTCTGAGTTAGAACGTGCAAGAATTATCGCTTTAGTTGAAAAATAACATTTGCAGCGGTTCGTGGCAGAATGAGTGGGTGTTTCTCAGAGTGATGTTTTAATATAAAATACGTTTCTGAAGACAAATTCGATACAGAATAGAGCTCGCTCTGGTAGACCCCGGCTTACCAATGAACAACACAATAGATATATTAGAATTTCCATTCAGAGAAATTCTTCTATACCTACCTGTATCAGCCATCCAAAGAGACTTCAGGTGTGCTAAAGAAGTTAGAGTATCGTTGGCTACAATAAGAAGAAGAATTCTAGATTTAATTTTGAGGATTTGTCGACCAATTGCAGTTCCTTGGTTAGTTACAATCTAGATATTTTTGCCACCACCTCCAGTGAGCTCAAGAACACTTATAATTTCCCTTAACAGCTTTTAAATTTTGTACTTTTTTCAGACGAGACCAAAATCTATTTGAATAGTGATAGCCGGTGAATTGATGTTTGGGAGGAACCAACAAGAGCTGTACAACTAGCACACGCCCCTCCCATACTTCTTTTCGCCGGTGAGAGCGTTATGTTTTGGGCAGGTATTATGGCAGGTGGATGTACGGAATTGGTTGTTATTGATGGGACTCTAACAGGACAAAGGTACATCACACGGATTTTATAACCTCATGTGAGATTATGGCGAGGAGCTGTGGGTGAAAATTTTCTATTTATGGATCATAACGCTCGCCCACATAGGACTCAAGCAGTTAATGACTATTCTGAGACAGAAGGTATTCGCCGTCTGGAGTGGCCTGCCATGAAACCCATTGAACATGTATGTGATGTGCTCTCCAGAGCTGTTCATGCCGAAGGAATCCTGCTAGAACCCATCTTGAACGTACAATTGTCTGCAGAGAAGGATAGGAGAACTTGCCACAGGAAATGATTGATCAACTTAGCAGTATTGGGCCCGAATTCAGGCTTGCATCGATGCGTGTGTTGGAAAGACACGATATTAAAATTGTTAAATACATTTTAATTATAAATAAATGTCTCAGTTTTTAATTTTTTATGTATTAGTAAAAAACAGTATCTCTTTTAAAACAAAAAATATCTGTCAACGTTATGATATATTTTTAAATGATATATAACAGTAGTTTCTAAAAATAATTAATAATTGCGAAAATTTTGGGTGATGCATAATTTTTGAAACTAGGTGTATGATGTTTAAATAAAATATGAAGAATTGTGCTTATTTACTTTTCTACATATTTGCAAAAGAAACATGCATGAATGCTTATATTTTTCTTATTTTTTCGGTTGTAACATAGTTTACTAACAACTGATTACTTGCAAAAAGGTTTTGTTGCTCAAAGGTTATTGCAAGTAATGAAAATTACAAATTTTACTTTGATGCGCTTTTCATTGCAACAAAAGAAATTTTAGGGACTTTAGAAGTGAGTTTTCAGTAATCATAATGAGGACATAAAGGCTTAAGGATTGTTGTGAAGAAATTTTGAGCTATTTTATCGCCCCAATAACGATTTTAATATCATGTTTTGCCATATTGGACATAAACAAAAACATCCAAAAAATATTTTTCAAAATTTAAACCCAATTTTATTAAAGATTATCAGTTGGATGTTAGTTATAAAATAAATTGTAAAGTATGCAATTCAACATATATTGGTCAAACACACCAATATCTGCATTGTTGCACACAAACATAGTGTACAAACCAATTAACTAAACACAACAGCCTTAGCCAAGCATTCTCTAGAAAATAGCCATTCTTTTGATTTTGAAAATGTACAGATTTTGGACAAAAGAACAAAACTACAAAAAAAGATGTGTATTGAAAAATATTCACAGAAAAAAAGATCAAAATTCTATCATCAATTCTATCTAATGTTTATAAAAGTGTTTAATGAATATTGTAAAAAGCCGAAACGTTTTAGCAATATTTAAGTGTTTTTAGCACGCCAGAAGTTTGACGTTAAACGCCGGACTGAAAACGAACAGAAGAAACTCAAGAAGATAAACAATTTGTGCCTTTTTCTTTAATCAGTTAGAAAACTTATGCTTTCAATTCAAAATGTTTTTAAACACATATTTTATTATTTGATGTAGGTATTTCATTTAGTAATTTTTCCACCTATCGAAAAGTTGAATTTGGCTCTCTTATTGTATTAACTATGTATACGTACTTTGTTATGGCTACAGCTACATCGTAGACAGGAAGTCTTCGTTCTCTAAATAAATATTTTCCCATGTCCGTTAAAGCTGCTGCTGAATCTATGGCATCTCTACCAACTCTATTTCTCTCCAAGTATGGTGTTGCATCTCTTCCCTAAAAATCATCATATTAAATAACAACTTGATACTGTTGACACTAGCTACGAAAAAACTCTGTTTTATTCCCAAATTCTCAAAATTTTGAAATAAAAATACCGTAAGAGATCGTATTATATTGTCATTAAATGGGCATCATTGTAGGCAAGTTTCGAAAAACCTTGTTAATAAATTCCCCACAAATTTAGGTACATTTTATTGTTTGTTTTTTTATCATTTTAGTATTCTGTAGTTTTATATTAAAAGGTGTAAACTGTAAAAAGTAAAACGTCCAAACAAGTGTGTTTAAAATTAGCTGAAAAACTAAACGTTTTGGGGGCGGTTGATAACGGCCGTAAAAAAATTAACATCGTTTCAAAATTAGGTTTTTAACCTAGTTGCCCCTCCTTTCTTAAAACAGGTTATGTTATTTAAAAATTTATTAACGTTTTAATCAGTAGAAAATGAGTACTGGTTTGTTCCTACGAGGATGTAAATGAAGAAGTGTTTCGATGAATTGAAGTATGCATCAACAAACACCAATATTGGGAAATTTAATAAAGAAAATAAACAATTTGCTAAAGAATTTAATTGCGATAATTTTCAAGCTTTGAAGGATAGCTGTGTTCCTGAAAATCCTGCAATGGAATTGTTTTCAAAACGCTGTCTAGTGACACGATAAAACTGATAATTCTTTTGGTGGTAAAACTAGTACAGAAAAAAATTGAAATTATTGCTCATAGATAAGATTGCTTATAGATAAAAATTCCACTTTGTTTAAAAGTAGTTAATATTATTTACTATTTCTATTGGGAATTAACCACAATTTTGAGAAAATTTATTTATTTTGACGCTATGATTTAATTTATTTTGACGCTATGATTACTATTTTGGAAATCGAAACGTCTAAATGAACGCATTTTAAATCGAAATTGTGGTTAATTCCCAATTAATATGGTAATAATATTAAACTACATGAAAATAGTTTCAAAACAATAAAAGGAGTTAAATCATGATAATAGCAAAAGCATGGATGACTTCGGATATTTTCGGAAAATTAATGAAAGAATTGTGTATAACAATGAAAAAAAAAAATGTAAAATTTTGATATTGTATAAAGAATTGTGTATAACAATGAAAAAAAAAAAATGTAAAATTTTGACGTTTACAGACAATTGTCCTGCACATTCAATTGCAAAAGTTAACCATTATTAAATGTCACCAAATATGACTTCCAAACTTCAGCCTATAGACGAGGGTATCATTACCGCAACATAATTGTAATGCAATTGATCCCATTCCAACAATTTTTCCGTTTAAATATTTCAAACAATGATTAAACTTATAGTATAAGATAGTATATATATATATATATATATATATATATATATAATAATCATATTATTAATTAGTAACTATTTTTTATTTATTTTAGATATAAGTCATGGCTTGCAACGAATCTGTTTTGAAATTCTTAGAAGAACACAATCGTCCATTTTCTGCACATGATATCCAGAGTGGCGTAAAAGGGGATTTTGGAAAATCTGCTATTCAAAAAGCCTTAGATTTTTTGGTCAAGAAAGAACAAGTTAAAGAGAAAGCCTATGGAAAGCAAAAGGTAACAATTACAATTCAACAAATATACTAATTTTTCCATTCGAAAATGTTGGTCTTCTTTTTAATCATTTGTGACATTAGTTTGTTTTACATTTATTACAATTTTTTCCATTTAAAAATGTTGTTCGTTTTAATCATTTGTGACCATTTGCTTTTCCATTTTGTAGTTTCCTATGTGTCTTTTTTATCACTCATAGTTTCTAATATTTCATTTTTGTTTCTGTTTGTTTCTTTCATACGTATTCTTCTACGTAATTTTATTTATTTATCTTGGTATTATTTTACGTAAGACTTGAATTATCTGCTTCTATGCTTTATATATATATATTGTAATAGTTTTGTTTTTATTATTTTTATGTTTTATTGTTAATAAATATAATTTTAATTGAATTGAAGTGAATTTTAAAAGTATGTAGTTCGTTGTTAATATACTATACCTCGGCTAGCTCAATTATTTGTTCTAAGCAATCTGTCACTGTGTGACGTCAACTCTGTAGTCTCCTGGTAGAGTTCAAAAAGAAATTAAACCAAAATTTACTTTATATTTTTGATAAATTAACCCAAATGAAGCACGTTATTTATTAATATTGAACAAATTTAATATAAACAATAAAATTCGTCTGCAACTTGGGTTGCCTTTAAAAATTTACAAAAATAGGAATCGTGTAAACCTTAATGTGTCGTGAAAATAGAATTTGATTACAAAATGTGGAAACTCTCTACAATTACCTTAAATCTAAATGACTATTGCAACTTTATAAAGTGTTTAAATGAAATATAAAGAAAAGAAAACTGAACACTTTATGCCGCTGACTTATAACTAGCATTAAAATATAATCAAAATTTCAAATGATCCCCAAAATTATTATCCAAACTCACTTTCAAACAGTTCTGATTTTTTTTTTAAAGAAAACTAACTACTCGCAAAATAATCGGTGATACTGGAATATCTATCCTCTCTTCGGAAGTTAAAGGTACGTACTATTATATTTTTATTTTAATGATCATTAATATTTCAATTTTTAAGGCCTATCGCAATTAGTTAATTCATGAATTTTTACTTTTTCAATCTAAATGACATTTCTGCACTCCAATTATAATTTATAAGTCAAAATTTCTCTTACTCTCTGGAACAAATTCTGGATATCTCTATTTGAAAATGTGGAAAAAACTAAATTATAATTAAACGATTTTAAAGCACTCCCGGACTATTCCACCTTTTTAGGGCTCTTCCTCCAAAATTTTCGTCGCCTCCAACAACCTATTCTTCCTTGTTAACCGCCATAGCTAGCCCCAACTACCAAAATTATTCGTTGCTAACAGCAACCCACTTTCTTTTTTCATTCCGTCTTCTATTTTATTCAACCATAAAACTGTCCTGTTTTGACATATTTGTCAAACCACATTAATTTCTCATAAGCACTTTAATCACATCTAATTTGGGAATTTAAAAAAAAAATTCAGATATAAAACTTAACAATACTAATATAATTTATTCTTTTCATCTCCACATCATTGTAATTTATTTAACAAAACCCCTATTAATTTAGTTCCCACAGACTTTTGACAGTTTATTTTTCTGACGTTTATTTTTAAAATTTCTATGTTTAAAAATTTTTAAGAATTCTTCTTTTTTATTCCTTTTAAGGTTTAGACGATTCACCTATACACTAGGCAACTATACTATTCAGAAATTATTAACACTATACCAGGTAAGTCAAAATTAATTTATTTAGCAATTTACTAATCTTTTCTCCCTTTTATTTCAGAGTCGACCCCACATTGTGATGGCTTCATGAAATTCATGAACAACAAACTCATATAAAAATCCCTTTAAGTTATATCCTCTTTGACCTATTGAAATCATTTCAACTTCCCCCCAATTTGGATTTTGTTCAGTGCTAACTATCAGCACTTACTAAATCTAAATTCTTACCGATAAACTTAAACATTTTATTAATATTAACATAACAATAAACTGACTTTTATTAATAAGCATATCTCTTGAATATTTTTTTTTTTAATAATTTACTCTATGAAAAATACAGACTTCTCCAAACAAAATCTACAAATCTTTCACTAATTATATCAACTTCAGAATCAAATTTCCAAGTACTTTCCCAATTTCATTACTTCTTTTCCTGTACTATTTATTTCTCGTACTAATTTCGTAGAAATTCTTATAATTGTTCCCCTCTTTATTTTATGTTTTTATTTATTTATTTATTTCCGCATATACTATTTCAGTATCTTTATTCATTGCCGCATTATTATTTATTCTTTTTATATCCCCATATAATATTCATTTCATCATCTCTACATACAACTCTCTATATTTCATATTTCAATATTTCATATAATTCTATTTTTCATCTTATTTTCGCATATACTATTTATCATTATAATATTCCCTATTTCCCAATTTCTACAAAATATCGATTTGTCCATAGTACTTTGCTTATTTATTTATACTTGTAACTCCTATAAATCTACTTGAAAATAAATCAACCTTTTTTTTTTATATAAATTTATCATTATTCTGTACATTTGTTCCTAATAAATTATTTAATTATCAAATTTATCTCAAGATATGCTTATTTATTAATTATCCTTCTATTTACAAAACTTATATCTTATAATACCAAATTCGTGTCATAATATTGCATTATTTAAATTATTTACAATGTTTTTGTTGATTAGAGTTACTTCTGAACCTGTATCTATAATAATAACTTGTATACTGAATCTTGTATGTACCCTTCAATAAACTTTAAAGTATTAGTGTTATTGTTTTTATTTAATTCCCCAGTATCTCTAATAAACTCCCTTGGATGTTCATACTTTGATAAGTAGACAATATTATGCACATAGGAGCGGTCTAAACAAAATTTCTCCCTTCTACATCAACACTTGCTTCCCCCCTATTCTCCTCTGTTCTAACTACATTCACCTGTCTTCTCTCCTCATTTTCCCCCCTATTATATCTTGGATTCCCTTCTCTGTAAACTTCCCTATTTCTCGTCTCCTGTGGATAATTTCCCTGGTTCTGTCTCCAATTATTGCCTCTGTCATTCCCTTGTCTCCAGTTATTCTCTCTATCATTGTTTGGATTCCCTTGTCTACGTTCCCAGTTATATTGTCCGATATCTCTCCTGACATTGTTCAAATTCTCTCCCCTATTTGTAAAATCCCTGCTTCTATTTTGTCTCTCAAATTCTCTTTCCCTATAATTATTCCCTCGATTCACATATCCCTGTCTATTTGCTGTGTTATTCCTATATGTCACTTGCTCTTGTCCATTTCGATTCTGCGTCCCTACACTCCTCTCAATCCTCTGAAGATATCCTGTCAAACTTTCCATCGTCTTTATATTGTGGAGAGCTATTGTTTCTGCCATGTTATGGTTATATTGCCTGGCAATGTATAGGACAATCTCCTCTTCTCGCATAGCCGGTTCTAAATATTGTGCTGTCTGGAATAACTGCATTGCGTACAGATTGTAGTTGGTACTTTTTTCATAATTGAATTTCCCAAAATACAACCGCTCCCTGAAACTAGCCTGTTGGTTTTCTCCCCAAAATAGTTAATAAACTTGGCCTCAAATTCCTGCACATTATTTATGGAATTTTCATTATTGCAAAACCATAATAATGGCATGCCCACTAACATGTTTCGAATATTCAATTTCATTTCTATTGGATCCTTACATTCTTTACCTTATTTTTGATGATATCTACAAATATTCTAGGATGTAAGTGATTCAGGTTTCCATCAAACTTTATTCCCCCATCATTATAACTCGGCACCACAGTACTCACTACTCTTGTTTGTCCTAGATTTGATTCCAAACGCTGAATCTCCTCACTTGCATTTTTAAATTTCTCTCTCAATTCCTCAACTTGTCCCTGTAATACTCTATCTCCCTTTTCCGCCTGATTTGCATGCATACCCATTTCCAGTTCCAAATTCTGCAATCCCTTCTTTATATTATTTTTTATAATGGTAATTTTTTCCTCATAATCCTGAGTTTGCCTTTTAACACTTTCTACCTCCCTAACAATCTCTTTATTCTGCTTATTAACTTCTTTGTTTATTTCCATTGGTAAATTCTCTTTAATGGCTGTTCCCAACTCTACAAATCTGCTCCCAATTTCCTGTCCTATTTCCGCTCTAATTATGGCCTTTTCTCTGGATATCTCCTCCTGTACATTCCTCTTAAAATTCTCACTTTCTCCTCTGACCTGTTCTACTTTCTCTTCTAAACCTTGGGTAATTTGTAGCATCTCTTCCCTGACTATCTTCACTTCTTCTTTGATTTCTTCCCTCATTTTAATTAATTCTTCCCTAAGTTCTCCTTTAATATTATTTTCCATTTTGTTCATATCCCCCCTAATATTGTTAATATTACTATCCATTTTGTGCATATCTCCCCTAATATTATGATCCATCTGTTGTAACATCCGCATTATTTGCCTCATATCCATCTGTGTCATCCCTGACTCTCCAACATCTCCTTCCCTACGTCTCTCCTCCTGCACTCTACATTCATCCACACTTTCATCACGTCTATCTCTCACTGTCTCATCCAACTCCTCTCTCAAACTATCTGTTAGACTTCCCTCTCTATCACCTTGTCCTGCTTCTTGTCTGCCTTGCTCTAAATATTGTACTACAAATTCTCCTGATCCTCCTCTGCTTTCTTCATCTACCTGTATACCCTGTTCCTGTTCTAACACCTGTTCTCCTTCACTCTCTTTCGGTACGATTTCTTTTCCATTTCTTAAAGTCATTCGGTCTGCCATTTTATGCTAATCTCTATTTATTCTCAAATTTAACTTTAACTACCCCAGAATCTCTACAACTCTAATCACACCAATTTGTTTTTATTTTAATCTGTGTATTATTAATAAATCTGCTTAAAAATTACACCCTTATTTCTGTTTTCCCAGAGGCTCCACGTTGTTAGCGCCAATTGTAATAGTTTTGTTTTTATTATTTTTATGTTTTATTGTTAATAAATATAATTTTAATTGAATTGAAGTGAATTTTAAAAGTATGTAGTTCGTTGTTAATATACTATACCTCGGCTAGCTCAATTATTTGTTCTAAGCAATCTGTCACTGTGTGACGTCAACTCTGTAGTCTCCTGGTAGAGTTCAAAAAGAAATTAAACCAAAATTTACTTTATATTTTTGATAAATTAACCCAAATGAAGCACGTTATTTATTAATATTGAACAAATTTAATATAAACAATAAAATTCGTCTGCAACTTGGGTTGCCTTTAAAAATTTACAAAAATAGGAATCGTGTAAACCTTAATGTGTCGTGAAAATAGAATTTGATTACAAAATGTGGAAAACTCTCTACAATTACCTTAAATCTAAATGACTATTGCAACTTTATAAAGTGTTTAAATGAAATATAAAGAAAAGAAAACTGAACACTTTATGCCGCTGACTTATAACTAGCATTAAAATATAATCAAAATTTCAAATGATCCCCAAAATTATTATCCAAACTCACTTTCAAACAGTTCTGATTTTTTTTTTAAAGAAAACTAACTACTCGCAAAATAATCGGTGATACTGGAATATCTATCCTCTCTTCGGAAGTTAAAGGTACGTACTATTATATTTTTATTTTAATGATCATTAATATTTCAATTTTTAAGGCCTATCGCAATTAGTTAATTCATGAATTTTTACTTTTTCAATCTAAATGACATTTCTGCACTCCAATTATAATTTATAAGTCAAAATTTCTCTTACTCTCTGGAACAAATTCTGGATATCTCTATTTGAAAATGTGGAAAAACTAAATTATAATTAAACGATTTTAAAGCACTCCCGGACTATTCCACCTTTTTAGGGCTCTTCCTCCAAAATTTTCGTCGCCTCCAACAACCTATTCTTCCTTGTTAACCGCCATAGCTAGCCCCAACTACCAAAATTATTCGTTGCTAACAGCAACCCACTTTCTTTTTTCATTCCGTCTTCTATTTTATTCAACCATAAAACTGTCCTGTTTTGACATATTTGTCAAACACATTAATTTCTCATAAGCACTTTAATCACATCTAATTTGGGAATTTAAAAAAAAAAATTCAGATATAAAACTTAACAATACTAATATAATTTATTCTTTTCATCTCCACATCATTGTAATTTATTTAACAAAACCCCTATTAATTTAGTTCCCACAGACTTTTGACAGTTTATTTTTCTGACGTTTATTTTTAAAATTTCTATGTTTAAAAATTTTTTAAGAATTCTTCTTTTTTATTCCTTTTAAGGTTTAGACGATTCACCTATACACTAGGCAACTATACTATTCAGAAATTATTAACACTATACCAGGTAAGTCAAAATTAATTTATTTAGCAATTTACTAATCTTTTCTCCCTTTTATTTCAGAGTCGACCCCACATTGTGATGGCTTCATGAAATTCATGAACAACAAACTCATATAAAAATCCCTTTAAGTTATATCCTCTTTGACCTATTGAAATCATTTCAATATATATATATATATATATATTATATATATATATATATAAATATATCTACGTATGTATATGTATATAGCGGGATGTTCTCAACCTCTATATAGAAAACGTGTAAATAAGTTTTTTAACAAATTTTGAACCAGAAGGTGTTCTGTGAGGAACAGACTCTGAGTCAACTATTAAAATATGGAACAGAAACTCTATCCCACGGACAGAGGAAAAAATTGCTGTTGAAACGTGGACTACAGAAAATTCACATAAAACCAAAGTTGGAGAACTTAGAAAATCAAAAGCGAAAATGGAGACCTCGGGACAATACCGTAACCGGTAACCATAGTCACAGTTTCATAAAAATATACAAAAAAATCTGCTGTTTTGTAGGTTATGGAGAGCCTGTAGTAGGGAGTAAACTTGACTGTAATTGATCCCAATAATATGCCTAAGCGTTCTATCGCCCGCATCCCCGGGAGAGAATTTGATAAAGCAATTATCAGGACCCGTCCATGGAAACAAAATCAAAACCCTAAGACGACGGATTGGTTGTTGAAAAATCGGAAGATCGAGGAAGTTGCACAAATCATAGGCCTTCTACAAAGTATTGAGGGTTGCTCATTTTAAGGCGTACTACAGACTTGGAAAGGTATCCTTCACAATCATCAAAGGCCTCGATGGCTCCAATCAGAGTCCTGCAGGTGAATATAAAGATCACAAAGGAAAAAAAAGAGACAATTTTTGGATCAGCATGCCTTCTATATCATGATCCAGAACAAACAGTACATAAGGAGAAGGAACCGTTAGTGATGATGTGGCTGTGCACCATATGACTTAAGACAGTAAAAAACCAATGAAAGACGTTTCGTTACTACAGTTTGTTATAGAATATGATTTAGACATCCTAAAGGTAGAGAAACGATAAAGTATACACTGATTCAAGAGGTTTTCGTGTCGGTGTTTAAGATAGTACAAAACAATACAATATAATACAGCGGGCTCTGGCTGTAGTTACAGAATAGACTTCAAAACAATAGTCCCCTGAAGTTCAAAATCATGAACTTTACCAGAAGGAGGAATTTAGAGGGATTGGGTCCTCTTAGCCTAAATGGTACAAACCTAAATCCATTGAATGAAGGTACCTTGGGTTAAAGACTTACACGAAATCAGCGAATAAAACGAATTACCAACACAGCCATAACTAAGGTAATGGTAGCCAGACGTACTTATGAAAAAATGTGGGGGTTTAAAGTCAGACATATTGGATATTGGATTTATATCATCGTGGTAAAACCAACAAATACATATGCATCAGTGGTGTGGTGGACAAAGGTGCAACAAAAAAGGGCCATCCTCAAACTAAGTAAGGTGCAAAGACTTGTTTACATTGGAATCACAGGGGCTTTGAGAGGCACACCAACATAAACTATGAAGGATATACTGGACCTCCCTCCACAGATAGTTATAAAGGGGAGAGTCGAGAATGGAATATTGTAGACTGCGAGAAAACCTGAGCAATGTAACGGTTAGATCAGGACATAATAACATCATACATGCAATCGAATGGATGATATATATTACCCAAATACACACTTAAATTACTTTTCCAAGTGATATATGTTTATCAGACGAACGAGACAGAACAAACACGATGAAAAACACACACTACAGGTTATATCTGGTACGTAGACCGGTCTAAAATTTCCTGAAAAAAATCCGGCTCAGGACCCTTCTCCAAAAGGTTTGGGTGAAGGAATATTCAGTAGTAGGGGAAATTCAAATATTTCTATTTTACTAGAAAAATATACATCTCTATTCCAGGCAGATATTTATGCAATCATGAACTGTGAAACATAAATTAACATGAGTGCTTTAAAAATGAAGTGAATCAATATATGAGATAGCTAAGGGGCTATAGGGGTTCTCAGAAGCCATAAGTTAGACTCTAGACTGGTGTGGGAATGCCAAGAAGTACTTATACGCTCACTAAACAGAACAGTGTCACACTAGTATAGGTTCCAGGACACCGGGAACACTCGGCAATGAAATGGGTGATAAGATAGTCAAGGGGAAATCGGGGCTCGCTGAAGCCCTAAGTTAGACTCTAGGTTGGTGTGAGAATGCCAAAAAGTACTCGACACGCTCACTGAATAGGACAGTTTCACACCGGTATAGGTTTCAGCACACCGAGGAACACCTACATACAATGGGCCCATTTAATGGAGACTTAAGATTCAGAACCTAAAATAGTCAACTATATCTTGCATGACTGTAAGGCATTAGATCTCAGGCGGCAATAATTTTTTGAATATATATATGTATATGTATCTGTCTAGATAATCTACTGGTATTATATAAAATACCGGTATTGTATAAAGTTGTGATTGAATAGTTTTTTGAATAAACTAATATAAATAATCTTTTCAGGTATACTGCATAGTTCAAGAAACGGGGGAATCAGCATCGAATCTCAGAGAAAAGCTTCTAGAAATGGACCGAGAAATAAACGAAATAAACATGAAACTGAAAGGTGTCTCTGAGCAATACAAGACCAAATCAAAACTTATTTCGGACGCTAAAGGAAAAATCAGTCTTAGTTCTGCTTTGCACCAAAAGGCAAATATAGAACAACAAACGGAAGAAATTAAAAATAAACTAAACCAGTACAGCGGCAAGGAATTGGTTTGTCCACAAAAAAAGAGTCAAGTATTAAAGGAATATGAGAAATACTTAAAAGAGACTAAGAAGAGGAGACGCATAGGTATGGATATGCTAAATGCCATTTTGGAAAACTATCCAAAAACGAAAAAACATTTATTTGAAGATATAGGAATCGAAACTGATGATGATGTTGGTTTTTCTTTAGAGAGGTTCTAATAAGGTTTTATTTTCTATATTCCCCTTAATTGTTTTGATATATGTTTAAAATTAAGTTTAAATATACCTTTAATAAACTTAAACTACTATTAGATCTTAGAAGATATGTTACATGTTACATTTAATACATATAATATATTTTAATACGCAATTATTTTTTTTATTTTATTGTTTTTATAGTGTTCTTTATATATTTCGATATTTGCAGTGGAATTACTGAAAGTATAATATTAGAGTTCTGGGAGCCTGACTAAGATACTGAGGTCGAAGATAATATCCAGAACAGCAAAAAACGAATATATACAACAGTTATCCGACCTACAGTACTCTATGCTAGCGAGACCTGGACACTAAATAAAGATATGGAAGTAAAATTATATAGATGGGAACGAAAAATTCTTAGAAGGATATACGGAAGTGTCAAAGAGGAGAACATCTGGCGAATAAGAACGAATGAATAAATAATGCAAATATATGGGCAACAAAAATAACAAGACTCGCTAAAATTCAAAGATTAAGATGGCTCGGACATATAGCAAGAATGGAGGAAGGAAGAGTTTCCAATGAATTAATAAACACGGAGGCTGGTACGAAAAGAAAAAGAGGCCGCCCCCGAAGAAAATGGCTGGAGTCGGCAAAAGAAGATCTGAAGTCGCTGCGGGTACAAGATTGGAAAAACTTAGCACAAGATAGAAAGAAATGAAAGAAAACCGTTGAAGCCTTGGGCCTTTGAGGCCTGTTGAGCTGAACTATATATATATATATATATATATATATATATATATATATATATATATATATAATTCCAACAGGAGAGAAACCCTTTACATTTTTTGACACTTATAAACACATAGAATATAAATATGAAAAATCTGTGATCTATTTTCTGTAGCCCATGTGATTGCATCTTAATTAAAGGCATACTTACATACATGTTTTATTACAACCCTCAAAAGTAGTGTAAAATAATAAAAAGAAATAATATAACTTAAAATTCAACTTATGTGGTTTCTTATGCTACTGTTCAGATAATTGCTCCCTATATGCAATAAAATATGATAAAAATAAAATAAAATCCATAATGCAAATGTGGAAGAATAATTAGGTAGAAATACGGAAATCATTATAACACAAAATAATTTAGAAGTAGGAAATACTTAAAAATGGAAAAATTTAGCAACGAAAACCAATTGGACATTTTAAATGCGATTACTTCAAATTTGTATTTAGTGTTTTAAGTCACAAAACTCGTAGTTATTATATTTCAATTGTCCACTACAAAATTGTTTCGTGTTTGATACAATTTTAACAATGAATATAAAATTATGTACAATTACCCAATAACTCCCTCATCAGAAATATTTATGGATAATGATAATTTATGAATTTAGAATATATTAGTTTTAAAAAATTTAATAGCGGCAATGCAAAACTTACTCTGCTAATAATAATACCCGCTATGGATACCCTAATTTTTGGACCCTTCAACAGCTTGTATCTTAAGTCTACTCCATTCCAAAATGACACAAAGTATCTTTTTATTTGCAGATTATCTCCACCATGCAATCGGTAACCATCATAGTCTACAATTACCAGAATTTCGGGATATATTGTATATGGCGCTTCTCTCTTTTTTCGGCTTGTCGTGGTGCTACGCCTGTATCTCTTGGATAAATGGTCGGGCTCCATAAAAGCTAAAACATTACAACAATTAGATATTTATGACCTCTTATTTAATGGAGTATCATTTAAGAATAACTAATTATAATCAGGTAGTGCCAGGTAAAACTATGAAAGAAATATTACAAACTAACTATGTAAGAGTATCAATCTTTCACGCGATCTGTTAATTCCCAGGTCCTGAATATCATTATTGATCTATAATCTTCGCTACTGATTTCTTCCTTTATTTAAATATCGAATTCAGCTTTATATAAAAAGAAAACAAATTTATTCTATTAAACAGTAAGTACCTCCTTTAACTATTTAAACATCAGACTTCTCTCTATTCTCATTAATTTTGATTTCTCGCTGACCTATCTCTATCGATTTGAGTTCTATTGTAATTTATTACAACATCTATTACTTACTGTAAATTTTTTCAATATAATGCATTTTCTTTTTCGTTTTCTGGTTTTGTAATACTTTTTGTATTAGTAATATACAATTATTAGTATGTATTAGTATTATAAATATACAAATTCTTTTCACGTCGTTTTGATAGTTAACAAACGCAGATTCAAATAATTCATAAAAATTTCCAGTTACACCTGCTAAGCGAAGTGCAATTGTGACAGACTTGAGGAACTAGACAATCAGTTCATTAGAAATACAATTTATCATTTTCATGAGATGGAAGGTTGTAGCGTATCATCGAAACTTTTGCAGAAAAGGTCGTACGAGTGGACTGGGAGTGTTAACTCCCTCTACAGGATTGTAAAACTTTAGGATGTAAATGAAAGATAATCGACGTTTATTAATTGAACGGAATAACGTGAGTACTTACGTCTTAAGTATTTAGATAATAACAAACACTACAGAAACGAAGGTAAGCCAATTGCATAAAAACATTTCAAAAGTAGGTTGGTTTATTATACACGGTGGTGGGCAAATGGGTTTCATACCGAATGCCCTTATGATTTTTACATCAGGTTCCAACTCGGGCGATTGTCATGATGACCTGAATGCAAAAAATTACGAATAATATTTAAATTAACAGTTAATCCCCATTTTATAAGATAATGTTCCATATCATAATGTACAAATTAATAGGACACCTAGCAGTAATTCTAAAAAAGCGGATATGTTATCTTTGTCGGAAAAAATAAATCATTTATTGTAGGTATTTTAGTTAAATATTATTCGAATTTCACGTTGTGTAATAATACAAAAACAAAATCATTTAACTAAACTGTATTGTTGAAGAAAAATACATGTAAAATACTTATATAATGAGTAACTTAAAAATAGCGTTCTTTTCAGGTGGTTGATGTTATGAGAATGAGTGAGTGGAGCTTCTTCTGTCCGCAACTACCTGCAGCCCCTCTCGAGAGATGTAGAACGAAGGTCGTATATAACTAACTAGAAGTGTATACGATGATGCTCGAAGGTTTTAACATTTAAGCTGCCTTCCTTGAACGCCGTTAGGGGTTCAACAAGTAATAGAGTATGTATGGAAGTTTATTTCACGATTTGTTTTACTTAGGTTTAAGTCACTGATCTGTCGTAGGACGCACACCTTTGTCATTGGTCCTTTGAAATAACCTCTGATATTTTTCATTTTCAACGTACGAACTATTCCATTGCATGTAATTCAGTCACTCTACCAACGCACCATCTAAGGGTTTAGTCCCATCTTCCTTTATTGTCACTAGGCTTTCAATTTTGAGAAGACCGTTAAAAAGGTTTTTTCATTGAACTAGCCGCTTTTTGAATCCTTTGGAATCTGCTAAGGCTGTTTTTTTTGTATAAGAAATTCCATTGAAGTATTGCAGTCAATATGGATCCAATTAAAAGTGTGCTGGAGTAAGAAAAGTAAGCTGAAAGGGTCGCTAGGCATTGGTGAGAGTGGTCGTGAGGTTAGGCAAGCTTCAATTTGACATAAAACAGTGGACAATTCTTCATATGAAAGAATTGTATTGCCAATGACTCGCTTTAGGTGAAATTTGACTGATTTTACTCAGTCCTTCCAAACTTTGGGATGATCGTGGCGGAATAAACTGCAAAAGAATGCCTTCGGTACTTAAATTGTCCCTAATAATAGGACTAAAAATTAAAAAAAAAAACAAGCTTATTTTTTGCGCCAACGAAGGTACAACCATTGTCTGAGAGGATAGAAGCAGTGATTTAAGGTAAGATGCTCATATACAAGGACAAGGAC
Source organism: Diabrotica balteata (assembly GCA_918026665.1). Taxonomy (NCBI): domain Eukaryota; kingdom Metazoa; phylum Arthropoda; class Insecta; order Coleoptera; family Chrysomelidae; genus Diabrotica; species Diabrotica balteata. The sequence continues at coordinate 85,110,232 of OU898281.1, read as the reverse complement.
AATAGGATATTTTTTATAGTAACAAAAGTAGAATTATGCAGTCTTCCACCAACGCGTATGTATGTATGTATGTATGTAGTATGTTATCGTTATCGATAAATGGACTGAGAGTAAGTAGTTTACTTTTAGAGGCAACGTTATCATGTCGCAAGAAAGGTTGTCGAAGTTCCTTTGTTTAGGAGAAAATTTACAATTATTTATAAATAGAAAAAGTTGAAGAAATCAGAAGTTCAGGGAGTTCAGAAGGTTCGAATGTTTTATTAGGCGAATGAGTTTCTGGTTTAGACAGGCATGATGGACCATGATACCACATTTCAGAATTGATTAGTGATATAGGAGAAACTCTCCTTGATAGAAGATCTGCGGGATTTTTAAGTGTATTCACGTAAGGCCATGTGTAAGATTCAGTCAAAATTTGAATTTGAGAAACTCTATTTGCCACAAACGTCTTTAACAAATTCGGAGAGCAGTCTTTATTCATCCTAGAACAATATTGAAGTCCACCAGTAATTAATTTCTTTGAAATCTAATTGCATGTGTTGTTTTATCTTGCCCATTAACTGAGCAATAGAGCAACAGAGCTCTAAAGTTCAACGGTCGGTATCGTGGGGTTGTATTTTAAAGTATATATTCTGGTTTGGGAGCAACGTAGAGAACAACGATTAATTTTCAAAGTTTTGAGATGAACGAAATATTTTAAAGAAAGTCATATAATAAACCTACTAGAAGATTTAATGAGAGGTCATGTGAAAGAAGTGACCTTCGCAAGAAAGCTCTTCTCATTCTTTAATTTCCCAAAATTTTTTAATATAATAGTATTGTTTGAAAATAATTGAAATCAGATAATCCATCCAAGTTTGGTTTTTTGAAGAACTGGTTGTTCAGGTAATTTAATCTGACCAATACAAATAAAATCCAGAAGATGTTTGCACCGATAAGAAGATCAATAGGAGATGAAATGTTGACGTCTGAACCGGCCAGAGTAATGATAGAAGGAATATTTAGTGTTTTTCTTATCGTATGTGACAGAAATTTCTTGTATTTTCGGATGAACTAAGCAAGAAATTACTTGAGAAAAGGTTAAAGTTCTGGATTTAAATTTAACTGATGTTCAGCAACTTACGATAGAATTTGTTTGGTTTATACCAGAATTTATTTTTCTTAATTAGATGGCTTTGGTAAAGACCAATTAGTCAGTATACCAGAAATATAAATATGTGATTTGCAACCTTAGAAGATTTAATACACGATAGGAAATTAGTGAATTACTCTCCGGAAATAGCGGAACGTGGCATCTATGAGCCGTTATCTAGAAGCGCACGAGCCTCCTATACATTTCCAGAGATGTTAAAGACGTTTATCTTTACAGTTGACAACAGAGTAGTGGAGTTGTCCTCAAACGAAATGTAAGATGCTGTGAGTGCATTAGATTTTTCCGATATATCAGGACTTAAGCAAGGTAAATTGCTGATGGTTTGATTACTGGTTCCATTATGATTTTGTGAGTTACTTTGGAAATTTAAAAGTGTGTGGTGTATTTTTCCACATTTACGACACCTGAAAGATACTTGGACCACTACGCGGACAATTTATACAACCTGGTAAGCGTTTTCATTCATTATGCCTTAATGACGTTTCTAATTTAAGAAATTCAGAAACAAATGCAAATTAAATGTTTTTGTTTGCATACATAAAGAACAGCTGGGCAAAGCATTCTCGGTTGACAAGATTTATTTAGCCTTGGGATTATCTATAGATAAGAATTTAGGAGGAACATTTTCCTCTTGATGATAAGAGATTCTAATACTCCACATTTGCCTTTAAGAAATTCAGTTAAGTTACTCAAAATGGGTAACGTATTTTGGTCGACTTTAATTGACGGTTTCCATTCTTTCTGTGTAGCATTGTTTAGTTTTGTGGTGATTGGATATATGATAAGGTCATCCCAAGATGTTGTATCTAAATTTAGGAATTAAGGAGTTTAACTTTAAATGTTAAAATACTTAAATCATTATGTGGTTTTTTAGAAATATTTGCTAAATTAAATAATTTTTTAATAAGATTATTGACAAGAAGAAAATTGTTTTCAAATCTGTCTGATAGTAATTCCCGCAGTTTCGTATGTTTTGTCAGAAATGTCTAGGTTACGTATTGTTTGTGCGGAAATACCTTGTAATGATTTATTAAAATGTATGGACGCACTGCTATGTCTGACAGCACGTTGTCCCGACTAGTGAATAAAATGGACACAAAAAGGGGGGTCCTTAAAGAGGACTATTAAATGACTGAGAGTCTTGGAATCCCTAAATAAAAATGAAGAGGGAACGAGCTGACGGACGACCCTTTAATCAGGATTCTATAGGCTACCCTTCGGCATGTTAAGGCAGATTTCTGGGTATACCAGGCGACATAAACGATCTATCGGAATCCCGAAGAAAAAAAGAAAGCTTTTATAAAGGCTTTTTAAATTATATTATTTGGTTTAGTCAATGTTTGGAATTGTCCTATATCAACATGTACTCAGTCTTACATTTATTCACTTCTTGAGCTAATGCTCCACTTTTTACCCCAATATTCTTTTCTATACATGCTTACTTTGAGCTTTTCGAAGATATTATGTTTTATTGCTATGGGATATTAGGATGACAGTATCGTTATCGAATGTTATTTACACGATTTGCATCACTTGTTGGTAGATCTGCGATGTAAAATAGATATTTTACTGGCGATTTTACAGTGAGCTGGGTTTCCTTCATAGTGTGTATTAAGGAAATAAAGTCATGTTTAATAAAATAGTTGAGAGATAGGATTTTTAAAGTTTATAAAAATGAAATGGATATCTTCAAAGAATGTCAAGGATTACCACAGCAAAATATTTTTTGCTGATAATTAATCCTGATATTTTAAGTGAATTCCTGCATTTAATCTAGTTCGTATCGAAAGCCAAATTGGTTTTTAGGTATTAGCTGTTTTTATTTAAGTATTTAATTACTGGTTGTAATAGTCTATTAGTAGTTTTTAGAATACCACGGAAAACGAAAGTAGATTAATCGGAATTTAGGACTTGATTTCTTTTGGTGTTTTTTAGGGTTCGATATTAATTTTATTCGGTCAAATTAAGAAATTTTATTTTTCAGGCTCAAAAACAGGTCGATTTTTAAATTGCAATTTTTTGTTGCAATTTTAGTTTTTTTCTGTTATATTTGTCGAAAGTATGACGTCATCGACATTTCCTTTCAGATGAAAATTAAACGATATAAGGTTCAGGTATTATTTTCTAATTACTTGCATTACTTAGCATCTGTTGCTTTAACTAGAACGCATGGTCAGGTTCTGACAACCGTACCATAGCCAAATTTTTTAATGTATTTTTTGTGAAGTTCAGTGTAAAGTTTGTTTTATGTTTTTTTCCACATATTTTAACATAAAGAAGTAGCTTAAAGGAAAATTAGGGATTTTTCTACCAAAATGAGATCTCTCCTCAGTAGTGGTATTTTTAAAAACTTTCATTCTTTGTGAAAACACTTCATATCAGTCTTTTCATTACTTATTTTTTGCTACGTTGGTTCAATTTTGACTGACTCACAATGGCCAGAAATTACTATACACCAAAGCATACGTGCTCGTAGTCGATATTTAAACGAAAAAATATTTACATGCAGTTTATGAACAAAATAAAACTGCATCAATTAAAACAACGATTTGTTAGTTTGTTAAATAACGAACTTATAATAAACAACACATTTTCTGAACACAAAGACCAACACAAATATACATTTTTACTATTTTTCAAAGTAGGATAGGGTGCCTGTCCGTTCCGAAACGTTGGCGATCATTCTGGCTATGATGATTTTGTTGGTTGCTATACGAAATAGCTGTGTTGAGGTCTTTCTATACCATGCTCTCAGGTTAGCAAGCCAGGATATTCTTTTTCGTCCTGGGGCTCTTTTTCCTTCAATTTTACCCCGCAAAATGCATTGGAGTAGCTCGGATCTGCCTTTATTTCTCATTATATGTCCCAAGTACTCCAGCTTACGGCTCTTCACAATGTTGGCCAAATCCACGGTTGTGTTTCATCCTCTGCAGTACTTCTTCATTGGTGACTTTGTCTGTCCATGGTATCTTCAGGATTCTTCTGTATAACACATAATTCAAACGCCTGAAGTTTTGATAGAGTTTCCGCCTTCAATGTCACGTTTTCTACTCCATACAGAAGCACTGAGTACACGTAACAATTTAAGGAGCCTTATTTTTGTTTTCAGGGTGAGGTCATGGCTTTTGAACACAGAGCTCATAGTCAAGAATACACTTTTGGCCTTTTCGATGCGACATTTAATCTCTTGGGTATTGTCCCACGACTCGATGATTATAGTTCCCAAGTAATTGTATTGTGAGACACGTTCAATTCTCATTTGGTTCACATACAGATTTGCTCCAGTTATGTTTCGCTTGCTGATGATCATTAGCTTGGTTTTGCTGGTGTTTATATCCAGTCCATAGGTTCTACTTGTTTCTGTTATTTTGTTCATTAAGTTTTGCAGCCCTTCTATGGTATTGGAAAACACTATTGTATCATCTGCATACCGCAGGTTATTAAGCTTGACTTAAAGTAAAAACGTTGCACGTTGTAATCATCATTATAATGTGAATTTTAGAATTATATTAGAATCTACACGACAGAGGACAAAGAAAAAAAAATGAATGAACTAATAAAAACGAAATACATTCAAAAGTATATATGGGTAGACTACTTTCGATCCCTATTTGCTAAAGGTAACTATAATGAACCACCAACACCAGAGGTAACAAAAACCAAAAAATAAATATTGAGGAGGAAGAGGTAAAGGAAACATTATGAAAATTAAAGAATATAAGATCACCAAAAAAGAAAAAAAAGAAAAAAGAAAAAAAAAATTAATGAATGTACCAATTAAAATTAAAGAAAAAAAAATTAAAAATAAAAAAAAAATCTACATTACTAACATAAAAAAATTAATACATCATGCTCAGGTTTGATACTATGAAACATTTTACACAAATTAATGATTCAATCTAACATAGTCTGGCTAATTGGTTCTCGCCAATGCCATAAATTCCACGAAAAAAAAAGAGATCACCAGGAGAGGACAGAATACTGAACGAAACTCCTAAAGTACGGAGGACCAGATCTGACCAAATAACTATTAAAACTAATCCAAAAAATAATATAACAAAACAGAATTCCTCAAGTATCGAGATCAAGCATCCTAATACCTCTGTTCAAAAAGAGAAATCAATCAGATCAGGAAAATTACAGAGAGATTAATTTATTAAGCACAAGACTAAAATTAACAACCAAAGTGATAACAAATAAACTGAATGAAATTATAACACTAGTAGAAGAACAACAAGGTTTCAGGTCGGGAAGATCATGCACTGAAGCTATATTTATAGTGAGGCAAGTGCAAGAGAAATAATTAGAATACAAAAAATCGGCATATCGATGTTTCGTGGACCTTAAGAAGGTATTTGACTGGGTCAAATTAAAGGACGTTATACTTATTGTACGCAAGAGAAATACCTTTAGGAATAATCAAAACGATCGAAAATAAACCAAAACAACACAATAAAAGTAAAAGTGGAAGAAGATTTAACCGACCCTATTGAAGCTGGTATTAAGATCAGACAGGGAGATTCCCTGAATCCTTTATTGTTCAACGTGTTTATTGATGAAATAATAAAAAAAGTAAGAGCTAAAAAAGAATACCAAATGGGAGAAAAACAATAATCTGCTATGCAGACGACACAATACTATTCTCTCAAAGTGAAGACGATTTACAAAGTATGCTGCACCAATTTAATCTAATCGCTAGAAAATTTAAGATGTTAATTTCTCCAAAAAAGACAAAATGCATAGTTATAACAGTAAATTTACTAAGATGTAAATTGAGCTGGTAGGTCAGATAATAGAACAAGTGATAAACTTTAAATATCTAGGCATCACATTGCTTAGCTACGGAAAGCTTGAAACTGAAGTGGAAGATGAAGTGAATAGAGAAAACGGAGCCGCAGGCTGTCTAAATAAAACAATATGAAGAAATAAAAATATCGGGAATGAAATGAAAGGCAGAATTTACAAAACAGCCATCAGACCAATAATGACAGATGCAGCAGGAACACGACCTGAGACAGAGAGGACAAAAAAGATGTTAGAAATAGCAGAGCTGAAAACAGTTAAACAAATTGATGGCAAGACACTATGGGACAGAGCTACAAGTACAGATATACCAGGTAGGTGTAAGGTGGAGAATATCAAGAACTGGGTAAAAAATAGAAGAGTAGAATGGAACGATCATATAAGCCAAATGATAATAAATACAGTAGTAAAGACGGCAAGAGACAGTTCCCCAATAGGAAAACGATCAGTAGGAAGACCACGAAAACGATAGAATGACAACTTACTGGAGGCACATTGGAAAACAGACAGTCACGTCTACATAAAAAGTAGATGAAGTTTGTTTTTGAAATTTTTTAGTCGTTTACATATAAGTATTTACAATTTAAAGTTGTTAATAAAAATAAATGAATATCTGTATAATTAAGTTTCTTCGAGGACTTCACGTCGAACCTTTGTCGTTAACAGACGTGTTTAATAGCTAGCCTAATTACACCTAGTTTTTTGCGATACTATTTATATTCAGTTGATAAAATTGCAATAAAGTGTAGTGTTAATATAAAAATAAATTTGAACTACTTGGAAAAAAACTGTAAGTAGTATTTATTATAATATAATTAAAGATACTTATATCAAAACAAGTTCCTGCTACCGGATTTATCAACTACACAACTTTTGGTACCTCATTACCGATTCTGTTGTGACAAACAGGACCGTCTGAAGAATAGAGGTACCAAAGTATGAATAATATTTTTAAAAAATGGATGAAGATTCTGTTGGTTCTGTTTCTTCTCCTAACAATAATCAACCATGTTCATATTCCAACGCTGTTACTTCATTTAAATATCCAACCAAAAACCAAGCCATTGTCCTATCTGCTCTCAATGGAATAAAAATAAATGATATACGTGATAGCAATAGGAAATATAGTAAAACCAGAAAATATATTATTTGCATCCCGCATCTCAAATAACAGAATTTGTATTTATGTCTCCAATACCGAAGTCGTCAATACATTGCTGAAGACACATACATCAATATCCATTAATGATTCAGAAGTTGAAGTAAGACATCTAATTACTCCTGCTACAAGACTGGTCATCTCAAATGTCTATCCCCACCATACCAAACTCAGTACTTGAAGTTGAGCTGAAAAATTAGGACTTAATACTGTATCCCAGATGACTTTTCTGCGAGTTGGAATGCCGGACACTGCCTATAACCACGTTTTAAGCTTTCGAAGACAAATTTTTATCACTCCTATTGAAAATATCACTATCCCAGATTTCATTACAATATCCTTCGACAATACCAACTATCGAATTTATCTATGCACTGACTTAAATTGCCCTAAGTGTATGTCAAAAGGTCATCGCGAAACAGACTGCCCTGTTCTATCACAATTGACATCAACTGAAACGCCCATTGAATCTCAATCTACAATATCACTTCCGACTAAACCTCAAAATCTTACAACAGAAGCAGGAAATCCTATTAATAATACCACTAACTTTCAAAATAACAACAGAAGATATTCACAACGAAACGACTAAAAATAACAATCCTATTACTTTGAACACTGATGCCTCCCATCAAAAAACAAAGAGATAAATATCTACTGACTTTCCTGAGATACATGAAACGCCACCCGATCCAACAATTTTTACCAAACCCAAAAATACAGTTAAGCGGACAAAATCATCACAATCTGATATCCTCGAGTCACTTGAATCTATTAAAGGTAAAATCGAATCTAAATACCCGACATTTCCTCTTAAATTTACAGTTCTTTGTGATGCGATATGTAACGCCATTAAACTCAAATTATCCTACCCCCATAGTAGAAAAATTACACAACCGATATAAGTTCTTTTAAAGACATACTTCTATTCGCCCACGACCATATTCCTGATCGCAAAATAAAAAATAAACTAACAAGACTTCGAAAAAAGATACAATCCTTAGTTACCGATTCATCCTCGGATATTGAAAGCGATAACTCCCTTTCCCACGTTGTAAAATAAAATGGATAATACATTTATATTACAGTGGAATCTTAATGGTTATTTTAATAATTTAGAATCCTTAATCTACTTATAACGATCTTTCTCCTCTTATAATATGTTTACAGGAAACCCACCTTAAAAGTAATAACTTTAATATAAAAAATTATTCCCATTTCCTTAAAAATCGAGATGCAAACATATGCTAGTGGAGGTGTTGGTATTTTTGTAAAAAATCACATTCAGACCAAAGAAATTAAGCTACACACTAATCTAGAAGCTGTAGCTGTATCAGTGTCATGCAATATCAACTGCCGACCTATTAACATATGTAACATTTACCTCCCTCATCCAAATGAAAATGTACTTGAGGAATTACATCGCTTAATCGATGATATTCCTGCTCCCAAACTAATACTTGGTGGCTTGAATTGTCATAATATCACATGGGGTAGTATAAAAACAGACAAATGTGGTAGACTTCTTCAGAAATTAATAGACAATCAAAATCTAATTTTAATGAATACTGGTAAATCTACTCATTTCAGCTCCCACAATAGTACTTTTTCTGCCATCGATATTTCATTGTGTGATCACACATTAGCTACAAGTTTTTCTTGGAATAGTCTTGATTATCTATATAATAGCGATCATTTTCCTGTAACAATTGAAACCATTTTGAATGATCAACCAAATATTCCTGTTTACCAAAAATGGAAATTAAACTCAGCAAACTGGGACTTATATAGAGATCTATTAAATAATTATCTTACGAACTTTATTCTAGAAGATAGCATAGATTCATCTCTTCATCATTTCAATGATACTATAGTAAAATGCGCTAATATTGCAGTAGGAAAAACTAAACCTTGTAAACGAAAACCAGTACCATGGTGGAGTGAAGAAATAGCATTAGCTATGAAATCTAGCAAACATGCTTTCAATGTTTTAAAAAGACATAAAACAACAGAAAATGTTATTCATTTTAAAAAACTTAGAGCAAAAACTAAATATCTTATTAAGAAAAGTAAAAAAGAAACATGGTCAAATTATGTCTCTACCATAATTCATCAACACCTATGACTACAATCTGGAATAAAGTTCGTACATTAAAAGGTGAACAAAACTCAATTCATATTAACACTCTTTATTATAAAGACAAATTAATATCTTCCAAACAAGAAATTAGTAATATTATGTCAGATGTATATAAGAATAATTCAAGCAATGCAAACTTCAATCCCGCATTTTAGATTTCAAAAATAAACGTGAAATGACAGATATATCTATAATAGATAGTGATAATCCACTAAATTTTCCCATCACATATCAAGAATTTGAAGAAGCTCTAGATAAATCAAAAAACACTTCATCGGGTCCTGATAATATACCAATCATATTGCCTATATCAAAATATATCAAAAACTTGCCGTACATAGGAAAATTAATTCTCTTAGACATTTTCAATCACATTTACCTTAATAAAAAATTTCCTTCAATCTGGTCTGAATCAACAATTATTCCCATATTAAAACCTTTAAAATCAAAAACTGACCTTCCTATAGACCAATTTCTCTTACAAATAATACATGCAAACTACTAGAAAAAATTTTAAATAACAGATTAATGTGGTTTCTTGAAAAAAAACCAATTATTGACCCATATCCAAAGCGGTTTCAGAAAAGGCAGATCAACTCATGATGCCTTAGTAGCTATTGACAATATCATATGTGAGTCCTTTAGAAATAACCAGAAAGTAATTGCCATATTTTTTGATATAAATAAAGCATTTGATACTTCATGGAGATACAACATTTTACAAACCATGTCCAATTGGGGTATCCAGGGAAATTTTCTTGCCTTTGTAAAACATTTCATAAATAATAGGATATTTCAAGTACGTGTAAATGGAATTACCTCAAAAACAGAATGTCTTGAAAACGGTATTCCACAGGGCTCAACCTTAAGCCCCACTTTATTCTTAATAGCAATTAATAATATCGCTCAAGAGATAAAGCTACCTTTGAAAGCAGGTCTGTATGCAGATGACTTAGTTGTATATACTAGTAGCTGCAATATTACACTAGCCTCAAACATTTTGCAATCATTTCTGCATAAACTAGAAGACTGGTCCAAAATACTGGTTTTACGTTCTCAGGTGATAAATCTCGTTTCATCGTATTCAATAAAGAAAAAACTGATTGCAAAACAACACTTACTCTAAATGGTATCAACCTAGAACAAGTAGAGAGCATTGACTTTCTTGGCCTAAGACTGGACAGTCAGTTAACATGGGCAGAACATATTAAAAAGCTAGTCGTATCCTGCCAATCTAAAATAAATCTCCTTAAAATGCTATCAAACCGATCTTAGGGAGCGGACACCATAAAATTGCTGCATATATACCAATCATTAATCCGAAGTAAACTGGATTATGGTGCAATATGCTATTCAACTGCGAGTAATTATATACTTAAAAAACTAGACATTATACAAAACACATGTTTAAGACTAATTCTGGGTGCTTACCGAACTAGTCCTGTTTCAAGTTTTCAGGTTATCCTAAATGAATCTCCCTATCAATAGGAAGACAACACATTTCTTTAAATTATGCCGCGAGATTGTCTTCCAACCCTAATAACACAAACTATCCACTTCTTTATAAAATATATCCACCTACTCATTGCCATCAACAAATTAAATATCCACCCCTTAAAGAACGTCTAACGAGATACGGTTTTGACATGGGAGCAGCTCACACATTCTTACCCTACACAACGAACTATACCTCCCTGGACTATTAATTTTCCCACTATTGATCTATCCCTCACGGCCTATCCAAAGAGTACCACAAATCCCAAAATCATTAACAAATTATATCAAGAACGGATATTAGAATACACTGGCCATAACAAGATTTTTACCGATGCGTCAAGAACTGAAAACGGACACGCAGCGGCCTTTATTCTAGGAAAGTCTGAATATGCAGTTCACATCTCTCAATTCTGCAGCATTTTCACGGGAGAAGCAATCGCCATTTTAAAGGCTTTTAGACATGTGTAAGAGTCATGCAAGCTCAGATTTTCTTATCATTACTGACTCTTTATCTGTTCTTCAGAGCTTAAGGCAAATATATCCAGTAAATGCTATCCTGCAACAAATACAAATAGCACTTTATCACCTACAAAACAGACATGTGAACGTTACATTTCTCTGGGTACCATCACATACAGGTATCGCAGGAAATGAAAAAGTAGATGAATTAGCAAATAAAGCTGCTACTGACGAGCAAACTGAAATTATGACTACAATTCCATTCAGTGATATCCAGCTCAATATTAAACAGCACTGTGTAAAAATTGGCAACAAATGTGGAATTCTACTAAGGCTAACCTTAAAAACGTGAAAACTAGGATTGGCACTAAACCACAATTTCCAGAAAACAGAAGGCAACAAGTGATTATAAACCGACTAAGAATTGGACACACAGCGTTAACTCACCAGCATCTCATAACAAAAGAACTACCACCTGAATGTTCCTATTGTGAATGTCCAATAACTGTTCAACATGTATTGATTGAATGTCCTCTTTATTCCTACGAAAGAGTCATCAACAACGTACCAGAAGAAGCAAAGAAACTTAAAGATATTTTAAACAGTAATGTATCTAATACAATCAAATTCCTTAAGGATATACGTTTACTACACAAAATTTAAGTTATATTATATGTATCTCTTTGTAATTTGTAATTTATTATGTGTAATTTAATACGCAATTTGTAATTAGTAAATTTGTATTTGTAATAACAACTGTAAAATCTGTAAAACCCGCTAATAACCTTTAATGGTTGATGCGGAAATTCTAAATAAAAAAAAAAAAAGTTTCTTCGAGCTATTGCTAGTGAGAGCTAGGAATTTTTGTACTGTATGTTTCTGACAAAAAATCTGTCAAACATAGTCCCAAGCTAAACGAAAGACTATGCCATATCTTATTAATAACTGGAATAAACCTACTGCTGCAGTCCTCGTAAATGAAAAAATAACAATAGTTATGAATAATATTTCTTTTTGTAAATACTAATATATACCTACCTAAAACAAATCAGAAATAAACATTTAAACTTTTGTTTGTTTGCTTGGTGGTATAGTAACTTCCAGTCATTTCCAGTCGAATTCACAATTTATCCAACGTAGCAAAAACTTAACTACAAATTTACTAAAGAGTCGGGGCATTCGATCAGTGAACCGAGAATATTATTATTTTCTAATTTAATGTTTTGCTGGTCCGCCTTCTATTGCCAGGCATTTACTTTTTATTTCCAGACCCTATTTTCTGTATACTGCTTGTAGTTTCCTTGCTATATACTTTAGATTATTCTTATCGTTAGTTTCCTTGTCCTTTTTTATTTTTGAGTATAACGTCGGTTCTTATATTTTACAAAAAGATTGTATTTTTGGATAAGTTTTCTGTTTATTCATGGTGAATAGGAAGTGCATATTTATTTATACAGTGTGTCAATGTTTAAACTTACAATGGGCTATATCTCACGAAAAAAAGCTGATATCAAAAAATGCTTGAAACTGTTTCTAGCATAGTAAGGGTGAACTAAAATGACATAAAAGAGAACTCATCCCTATCAACCCCTTCGGCCCTACCCACCATTACCAAAAAAGTTTAAATTGCAAACTTCAACTTGTGATAAATCATTAAAAACATTACAAAAATTGCTATCCAACGGTATAAATAATAAGTATACAGGGAAAAGCATTAATTGTGAAACTTTGGCTTAAATGGAAAATTTAATGAGATTGTTGTGATTTGATGATCCTGTATAATTATTGTTTAATTATTATACAAGTGTTAATATCAGCCGGCTTACAGACTTTTGTATTTTTAGTTCTATCTTCTTTTTGTTAGAGGTCTAGAGGGTAGGTCTAAAGGTTTTTGTTGAACTACAAATTTGTTAAAACTGTCAATTACGTAAATGTTCAAAGTGGGTTCCGTTGTTTTGAAAACAATAATACAGCTTCAAATTCTAAACGAACTTTGGCAAATATTGTTCTAGTAATAGCGCGACATGCTTGCGGCATTCTTTTTCGCAATTTCTCAAGTGACACAGGTTGAGTTTTATAAACAACTGACTTGAGGTAACTCCATAGAAAACAGTCAGGTGATGGTAAGTCTGGTGACCTTGGTGGCCACTCAATAGGACCTCTCTTTCCAATCCATTTGTTCGGATAATTAGTATCCAATCAGTGCCTAACTGGAGCTGCATAGTGAGGAGGTGCTCCTTCTTGTTGGAAGTGCAGCATATCTTCGTCTAGAGCTAGGTTGCCTTGATTGTCCCTTTGGTTCTCTAATTCATAGACATTTAAAGGTTCGATAGTGTTTTCCAGCATATCGAGATAAATGTCGCCACTTAAATTGCCTGATATGAACAAGGGGCCAATTATAGCATCGCATAATACTCCTGCTCAAAGTGGCAGGATAATACTTGTGGCTCATAATACTTTTTCAGGATATTGAGTGTGACCTTTTCTGAATCCATGTGGGTTCGCATCACTCCACTACTGACAGTTTTGTTTATTCACATTACCATTCAACATAAATGTACATTCATTGGTAAAACAAATATTTTTTAACATTCTCGGTTCAATGCGAATTCTTTTAGTCATGAGTTCACAAAACTTAATTCGTCGGTCTCGAGTATCATCGCCTAGTTCTTGAAGAATTTGTGTTTTGTAAGGGTGAAACTTATGTAATTTCAACACCTTTCTAACTAACTCATGTGAAAGTCCTGTGAAAATTTCCAAGGACATCAACTTGTGATGCTTCATTCAGTAATCTTGGGGCATTCTTTTTTTATTTTGCACTGATCACGTTGCTCTAAACTTTTTAACTAAATCGCGAACGTACACGTTTTGTCCGGATGCCTTTCATGAAATATTTGAGCTGTTCGTAAATAACACTAGTTCTGAGAGGCAAATATGAAAATGATCTCCACCCGTTCAGGTATTCAGGTATACTGTAAACAAGTACAGCTGAATGACAGTACCGATTGTACAAATGTTGAAAACTAATTATTAAATCTGAGAGAATCCAAAAAACAGATATTTTCAACTTTTGCAGAAACGGCAAATTAGGTTTTCATATTTTTAACAAAAAAAAATCCGACGGGCACTTATGATTAAAAATAATAGTCCAGAAGATAAAACTACAAATACAAAAGTCAGTAAGCCGGCTGATATTAACACTCTGTATAATAATTAAACAATAATTATACAGGATCATCAACACACAACAATCTCATTAAATTTTCCATTCAAGTTTCACGATTATTACTTCACCCTGTATAATTATTACTTATACAATTGGATAACATTTTTTATAGTCTTTTGTCTGGGGTGTGTGGTTGGTGGGGGGGGGGGCTAGGGGGTTGATGGGGGCGAGTTCTCTTTCATATCATGCCATTGTAAGTTTTAAAATTGAGACACTGTATATATTATACATATTAGTATCAATGAGCTGTTTCTTCAATCAATTTTTTTCACGAAATTAAAGAATGCAACTACTAGTTCTTTTCATATTTTGATAGGATAATAATCTTGCCGTTCTGCTACTTACCGTAATCACTCATAGTATCTTCCTCTTCTTCTTCTTTCCTTTTGTATACAATATGATGATGAATATTTTTATTTCTTCTGATTGGTAGGCCTGTATCGATAGCGACTTCCGAGCTAAGTTCTCCATCTTGGTCTAAAAACATTTCGTCATCATTGATTGAATCTTCAGTATCATTTTGATTGTTGGTGTAGTTCCTGTTTTTTGATCTGATCACTGATCCTCTTAATCGAGGAGGAAGGGGACGAATTACAAGATGGGAACCAATACTTCCTTCCTAAAAGGTGAAAAAAAAATATCTTGAATCTCAAATAATATAATACTATTTCATTATCTACTATTTTACAATAAATATGCAGTATTGGTGTTCGGTGTATTTACTGCAAAATATATTTACTTTTATTCATTAAAATAAAAAAAAACTGTCATGGGTTACAACATCCATTTAAAAATACTCGTTCTATGTGTTTTTTTCAAGACTGTTTCACGCATAAAGTCTTCATTATTTCAGTTAACATTATATATACGTATAATGGTTTGTATGTTATGTAATCTTTTAATACTAAGACATTTTCATATTTTTTTCGACGTTTTGGCAAGAAATCCATGCCTTTTTCAAGATATAATATTGAATAAAAAAACATTTTATCAGAGATATAATACGGTTTAAAAGTGAAACTTTTGACTTACCAAAAATGTAAAAATTACATAGACGCCACAATTAAAATAAATATTAAAATTATTAAAAGCATAGAACAGACCCACTAAGTCACTACATGTAAAATGTATTTTAAATTTAATATGTTGTTTATTGATGTTAGTTTATCGTTTACACAATCAGTTATTTTAACCTCATAGGCGTTCTGAGATTATCTTTTTGTGTGTTTTTAAATTAAATTACAATATATTTTGTTTAAATTTTTGTTTTATTATATATTATATATTATATATATATATATATATATATATATATATATATATATATATATATATATATATACACATATAGATTCCCTTTCTTTTTTAGTCGTGATTGATTAATTTGTATATGAATAGATGATTATTATTAATTGCATGATCTATTAATGCACACGTATTTTTATTATTTCTAAGGTCACTTTTATGTGATGTTAGTCTACCTATTAGATTTCTAGATGTGTGTCCGATGTATGACTTATCACAATTTTGGCATGGTATTCTATAAGCTACATTTGAGCTTTCCATAATGCTAATAGGTGATTTAGTTTTTGTATATAATGATGCTAATGTCTTAACATTTTTAGTTGCAATTTTAATATGAGAATAATTAGCAAAGACTTTAGTTAATTTGGGTGTTAATTCACATCACTACCTTACATACCAACATTAACACCCAAATTAACTAAAGTTTTTGCTAATTATTCTCATTAAAATTGCAACTAAAAATGTTAAGACATTAGCATCATTATATACAAAAACTAAATCACCTATTAGCATTATGGAAAGCTCAAATGTAGTTTATAGAATACCATGCCAAAATTGTGATAAGTCATACATCGGACACACATCTAGAAATCTAATAGGTAGACTAACATCACATAAAAGTGACCTTAGAAATAATAAAAATACGTGTGCATTAATATATCATGCAATTATTAATAATCATTCATTTAATTTTAATAAAACTAATATATTAAGACGTGAAAACCAATTAAATAAAAGATAATTTTTAGAAATGGTATGCATAAATAAATATCAATGCGTTAATAAAAAAACTGATATTAACAAACTAAGCAATATCTATAATTACATTCTATCTTACGAAAATTAATACTTTAATTTTCTAATATATGATTTTCTGACTAAAATACTATATTTTCAAAATAAGTTAGTTAGTTATCAATAACAAAAACTGACATAAATTTCTGACATAAATCAAACATCATTATAATAATCAATGTCATAATATATTCAAAATTAAAATATTGTACTTATATAAAAGTATAATTTAGATAAAGTTAAGAATGTTTTGTGAATTTAATAATTTAATGGTTTAACCTCATGTTGTAAGTTTTTATATTAGTTTTATACAATGTTTTTTAATTCTAATTTCATTGTATTTACCATAACATATTTTAGCATATCCTAATGAAGCAAATAAATTTTGCGAAAGCTTGATTTAAGAACAAAGAGTTTAACTTATCCTATCCTACTTAAATGACTGCATCCTCAAAATAAAATTTCATTATATATATATATATATATATATATATATATATATATATATATATATATATATATATATATATATATATATATATATATATAACCTTTTAATTTTATAAAAAACGTTTAACTTAAAAAATATTTTTACGAGTGGTTGTAGTGATTCGATAAACCTGTTCTTACATATCTAATGTTACATACAACAATTTGCGATGTTAATATTCTTATTTACCATTAACTATTTACCATTATCACTAAATATTTGGATCATAAGTAACCAAGCATGTAGCAGCAGAATTTCATTATATGTTCTACACAGTTTCCGTTTCCGGCCATACAATTTAGTAATTTGTCATATTCTCTGTCATAGCGTCTCTTGATGTCTTCGGTAGCAAGTTTTGTGTTGGTTTTTCCGATTTTTTCGCGACTTCGTCGGGAATTTCGAAACTTTCCTGTATTTTCATTTTTAAGGTTTGACAGCAGCAGATGTTTATTTATGGTTTGATATAACGACGGTATTCGTATTTAGCCTACCTTTGTTACTCGCTACTTTTTAATTTTCTTTCCTTCTTTTCTATTTAGAGTTCTTGAAAATTTTAATATATTTTATTTAGGTGAATAAACTGTTGCTTCTTTACAATATTGAACTCAATCATTTCATTTTCAATTCACTGCATTATTTCGTTTATATAACTGTGCTACTTTATTTCGGCGTTGTCTGTAAATATCATTGTTCAAACAAATATTAATTTTTGAATACATTTCTATACAGCGAATCCGGCTCTGTGAATTTACAATATAGTTCAACATTTAGCTTTACATGTAAGTAATTTAAATTGAACATTTTAGTTTTGATTTATGGCAAATCAAACATAAAATTATGTAACTAACATTTTAACATTAAAACAAGTAACATTTAGGATGTATATGAATGTTCATTCACCATCTCCTATAAGAGGTAAAAGTTTAAACAGGTTTTAATATTATATTCAACAGTTTTTTTAATTGTTTTATTTTCGTATCTTAATGCATATTACATAAATATTATGCATAGGTATTAATATTAAATATAAATTTTATAGGAATCCGTGACGATGACTTGATATAGTTATGCGTACGTGGAATATTATTCAATTATAAAATAAAGTTTTTACAACAGTCCACTATCATAAAAGAGTTTCTTAAGCAACTAATAAATAACTGTAATATTATCTATTGAATTTTTTATAAATAAACAATAATCACAAATAAAACTATTTTAGATTTGACATTTAAAATCAGACATCGATCTCACGATACAATTATTATAATATAGAAAAATTCATATAATAGTTTAATTTGATATACTTCGTTCATAATAACAATTCAGAAATATAACTACTTTTGAAAGAAGAAGAATTTAAAATTGCATAAGTTCGTATTGTTCTGTTGGTTGTGTGGATGCGTGTGTATTAAACTTATTTACCACGGAAACAAAAATATTAAAATTGAATAAAACGTAGAAAAAAGTGTTAATAATATTTATTATCGAAAAGCGTAACTAATTCTCGAAGGGGAGGTATCTTTTGAATATGTATCGCGGACCGATGCAAATGGTGTCTCAATAATTACTGAAAATTAAAACTCAACCCAGAATACGTGTTCTTTGTTTTTAAATGCCAAACGATAAACTTTTGTTATCGGGATGGTCGTTATATTATATTTCGTTTCCCATAAATGCAACGCACTCAAAATGTATAATTAATTAAAGTGTCGTGCATATCTAATATCTGTAAAAAATAAATATATTGAAAAACACATTTAAATTTTTATTTCATTTCTATTTTTTATGTATATAAGCCATTTGCGAAAATGTAAATTTAATTATTCGTAATTAGCTTGTCGTTACAACACCCCCCTTTAAGAAATATTGATAATGAGTTCTTGGGACAAGTTTATTGGTAGAGAGTAAACTTAATTACATGAAATCAACTTTAGTTTAGGAAAAATTAACAGAAAAATAATTACAGCATGTGAATGGTCTTTAAAAAGACCATTACATCCAAATATGACAGTGAAATTTTTTTGTTAGTAATTTCATTTAAAACATTCTACACCTACTTCATTTACAATGTTGGGCCTTTCTTTAACTTTTTAACGGACGGGTGTAAAACTTCAGATAGGTCGTGTGCAGGTATTAATTCGGTAGTGCTGGAAATTTAAACGTTTCTATTCCACTAGAAGAATATATCTTTATATTTGAGGCCGAATTGTTTGCATTTTGCAGTGTGCAAGAGAAATTTACCTAAGGGCTTTCGAACTGAAGCGGATCAATATATGCATAGATAGCCAAGCAGCCATGGGGCTCCTATAAGTCCAAAGCTAGACTCATGGAAGCTATAAGCCTGACAGACTGGCGGAACTTCACAGTATAACACTGGTATGGGTTTCAGGTCATCATTAAATATACGGCAAAGAAAGAGCTGACGCACTTGTCAGAAAAGCATCAGCTACAGAATACTTCGGTCCAGAGCCGGCCGTTGAAGTGCCAAAAAGGCAATTTCAACAACCGGTAAAAGACTATATTATAATACCAACTCACACTGGGAAAATATTTCCGGTCAAACAGATGACAAGATGTATATTGGACTGAGCTAATAGGACTGACGTACTGCGGAAACAAGCATGAATCAGCTCAAGCTTCCTTACTGGACATAAGTCAGTTAAGGGACACCTGCATGCAATCGGAGTGTTTCATGAATACTTGAGCTGCAGACTCTGTAGCAGAGAACCTAAAATAGTCAACCATGTCTTGCATGACCGCGAGGATCAGATCGGGACAAACCCAACAAGACAACGAATTATCTCCAAATGTGTATATATATATATATATATATATATATATATATATATATATATTCTTAGAAAGGGCTTTAGTGACTATGTGAGTAATATATACGGATATATTGGGTTTAGTAGTCAATATATTGGCCTTTAAGTAAAACTCTTTTAGGTTTGCTAAGCTTTCGAGTTTATTTTACTCTTTTTCAAAACATACTAAAAATTAACATAAAAAATTTACATTAGAAAAATGAAGTTCTTATGTCTTCAATAGGCTTACCCTTGTGAGAATTGTCTTTTAAAATTAGCAAAATTTTACATTTTGTCATAATGTCATTAACATAATGACATTAAATTTGATTTACTTTTTATTTCTGTCAAAACTTATTACTAAGGTTTCCATATCTCTTCTATTTTTTGTCAAACTCACCTAAAATAAATATAAAAAGTAGATTTGCGAAGAAAAAAGATGCGTAGATTTAAACGACTTCTTTTTAAGGCAATGACGGAAATGACACCATAAAACCACATATTTTGTAAGAACAAACAACCGTGTTTACAGTATAATTATTGTTAATGATATGTTTTGCGTACATTTTATTTATAATTTGTGGAAATAAAAATAAAGTTGTTATGTCAAGGTGTGAATTATGCTGAAGTGGTTCAGGTTATTTTGTGCAATAATATTTCTTTGAACTGAATATTTTATATATATTTTTTTAAGTAATTAACCGAATTGTGAAGAAATAATAATTATGGTTTTTTGACACGTATTGTTTGTCGAAAAATGATTATATAAATTGGGTATAAACTCGAGTTCTTTTACTCTAGTCATATCCTGGACTAGAAAGATGGCAATGAAAAATAAAAAAAAAATCATACGGATTTCAGATAACAGCATCATTTTTTTTTATAAAATATCTAGATTTGTTAAATATTATGTCAAAATGATTAAATAAAACTTTTAAAACAAAAACAAAAAACTAGGAATAAAAAGTCTACTACAAAGAAACCGAAAACTGTTCCTACTTTGATAGTATCATTAACACTAGCAAAATGCAAGTTCATTAGATTTCGTTATTTTCCGAAGATATTTGTGGTTGTAATTCATTTCAGGATAAAAGTGATCGAAACATCGACTTAACAATCGAGTTTAAACAAAAAGTTTAAATTAAACCTCATATAATTTAACAATAGTTTAAGTGATTATATATCTAGGGTGTAACAAAAAGATAGTTTATAAATTAATCCAGATAAAAGCTCGAATGAAACAAACTTCCCTCAGTACAAATGTGCACACAAAAAAAGTTCCATTACATACAAATCAATTTTTTTAATATCTCCCGAACTTTTTCACATTTTGTAATCAAAATTGACACAGCTTTAATTCTATAAATTCTAAATTCTACAAATTCTATAATAATAAAGTTAACATTAACAAAAAAGAATTCAAGGCAACCACAAGACAATGCAGAAGTCAGAATGACGACCTATTAACAACAAGGAAAGATGTATTGAGTAGATGGGTGGAATACTTTAACTAGGCACTTAATACAGAGGACGAAGAAGAAAACCTGGAAGACGAAAGAAAAAGGTAAAGGGAACAGACGAGAAAGAAGAGGAACCACCAACGATTCTTGAAGTTACAGATTCAGTTAAAAGGCTAGCCAGAAACAAATCACCCGGAATAGATAATCTCCCAGCTGAACTATATAAAGAAGGTGGCCATGACACCATAATGGCATTACAGCAGCTTATAAAAGAAATATGGACACAGAAATCTCTTCCTAATGATTGGAATATTGGAATACCTTGCTCCATACACAAAAAAGGATATATCTTTAAATGCTCTAACTACAGATTAATTACGCTTCTAAATGCAGCGTACAAAATATTTTCAACAGTAGTATGGCACCATATGCAGAACGGATAGTAGCAAAATATCAGGTTGATTTCAGAGGTAGTAAATCGACAATTCATCAGATTGCAATCCTGAAACAAATTTTGAAAAAACACTGGATTATAGCATTGATACTCATCACATATTTATAGACTACAAAGAGTTGGTTTTACCAAAACCAACTCTTGAAAAAGTTGAATGTAGACTACGAATTCAGGGGGAACTGTCTGAACCTTTTAAAATGAATAATGGGCTGCATCAGGGAGACCCTCTCTCCTATAGGCTGTTCAATCTGGTTCTGGAATAAGTAATACATATGTTACAAATCACAACCACTAGTTCAATATATAATACATCAGTGCAAATCCTGGCTTATGCTGATGATATCAATATTGTTTGGAAAACGGAAAACGTTGTACTAGAAGCGTATGTAGCATTAAAAGAATCAGTTACAAAAATGGGTTTAATAATAAACACCAATAAAACGAAGTCTATGAAAATAAGCACGCAACTACAAATCCTACAACCAGTTGTTATAGAAAACGACATCATCGAAGCAGTGAATGAATTTATTTACCTGGGAGCGCTTCTTTATGCTGAAAATAATACTACGGCAGAGATAAACCGCAGAATTTGCACGGCCAACAGATGCTATTTTGTGTTTAATCTCCTCCTTAAATCCATAATTATATCGAGAAATACAAAAATAAAAGTCTACAAAACAATAATACGCCCAGTACTATCATATGGTTCAGATAAAAAATGATGAAAACATGTTAGGATGTTTCGAAAGAAAAGTACCAAGGCGAATCTATGGAGCAGTGAATGACAATGCAGTGTCTAGAAGACGATAGAACTTCGAACTTAGAATATACCAGGAATCTGATATCGTAAAACATATTAAGATAGGGTGTCTGAGGTGGACAGGGAATGTAATGCGGATGAACCAAAATGACCAGGCTAGAAAAACGCTTCTTTATAGACGCATTGGTCAGAGAAGAAGAGGAAGACGGAGAACAAGGTTTCTTGATAACATCGATGAAGACATGAGAAATATGAGAATACGTGCTTGGCGGAGAAAGGCGATGGATAAGGATGACTGGAGAGAAGTTATTTAATAGGCTAGGACCCACGCTGGGTTATAAAGACAGAATGACGATGATGAATTTATTAAAATTTGTATTTTAAAGAATTATACATTTAAAAATGTATTAGATTAAAAATGTGTAATGAATTTTACAAAGTTCAAAATTGCCTCTATTTTCTTGAAAACATTCGTCACTGTTTTATTCATCATTTATTGTTCGTTCATAATTTCTATAGAATATACGTCCTCTTTTATTTCAGGAAATCCCAGAAGTTGGATCTCTGATAGGCCAAGATATACTTCTAGTACATATTTCAATACAACATACATGTTACTCTCGGAAACATATTTCCTAACTCCATTCTTGTAAGGTGCTGGAGCATCATACAGTACAAACCACATATTTTGCGATTTGTCTCTTTCACGTACTCTAGTAATATGTTTTGTAATAACTGAAAGTTTTTGATGCTTACATTTTTAAGAAGAAATACTGGTCCTTGTAAACATTTTGAATAAAATTAACTTCAGACATGTTGATGCGTCTGAATTATTTTAAATGTTGAAATGAATTGAATGAAAATAAATTTAAATGTATAAAGCTTAAAATCACCGTACTTTTGTAAACCTTTTTTTTTTCAATATTTAACATATTTTTAAACAACATTATTTTAAACAATTTCAATTTTCAATAACTTTTAAATGAAACTCCTTGTTGTTATGAAATAAAAGTTTTTGTGCATTTCTGGAAAAGTTATAAATAATTTTCAAAAAATTGACTTTTGAAGCTATTTTTGCAATAATTCAGCAACAAATTAATAAAAATATCTTTGATTTTGGATTTCCTATACTTTTTTAGTAAAATTGTCACTTTTTCGTATAATTGGCCGGCTACATCTTAAATATTTAAAATCAATTAGCCGCTACAAAGGCGGTTACGAAACCATTTAAATGAGATATCCCGCGTCCTGATGACCTGTTTAAAAACTAAAACTGATGTGTTTTACGATTTTCTTTTAAACAGTCGTCTGTTTCTGAAATAATGAAATTATTCCATATTATTGCATCATACATAACTCAGTACATAATTTTGGATAACTCTGTAGAAATAAATATTCGAATAATACATCTTTGAAAAGGCGATTAGAAGAACTTTCAAAGGAGGTTTGACTAGATTTTCTTTTCCGAATAGAGACTCTAGCTCGTTATTGTATCTGCCCCTCCATTCGTTTGTCACGCTGTCTCTGCAAGGGCCATATATCATTCGAAGAATTTTACGTTCCCATCGCTTCCATATGCGACTGCTGGTCGTATTATGGTCTTATATATCCGGATCTTTGCACCTCGTGAAAGAAGTTTCGACTTCATCAGATGTTGCATTGCAAAGAAAGATCTATTTCCTGCCATTAATCTCGTTTCAACTTCTCGCTCTAATTTGTTGTCATTTGTGATTGTTGCTCCTAGATATTTAAATTCTTTTACCACTTCGAAGTTGTGATCATTTATAGTAATGTTTTGCCTTATTCGCCGTCGTTCTTGTTTTGAGACAACCATGTATTTTGTTTTGTCTTCATTTATTATAGACCGATGTTTAATGCAGCTTCTTCAAAGCTCGAGAAAATATCCTTCATTTCTAACATTGATTGTGCTACTGCGTCTACGTCATCGGCAAAGGCGAGTATGATTTTTGCTCCCCGAGCAGTTTGTTGATTTGATTTTTGGATATATTTTTTAAGGCCAGGTTAAACAACAATGGGAACAACGGATCTCCCTGTTCCAGTCCAGAATATACGCAGAAAGCATTTGATATTTTCCCCCCCATTTCTAACTTGTGCAAAAGAGTTACTTACACACATTTGTATTACCGCAGCTAGTTTCTTGGGTATGTCGAGCTCGACCATTGCCTTCCATAATGTTGCACGATTAATTGAATCATAAGCCTGTTTGAAGTCTATAAAAATCTGATGCACGTCGTGATTATATTCCCAATACTTTTCAAGCATTTGTCTTATTGTAAATATTTGATCAATAGTCAATCTGCCAGGCCTGAAACCACACTGGTAGTCACCAACTATTTCTTCGGCGTATCCCGTGATCGCGGTTGTTTATTTAGAAAAATCGCCCATTACGACATCACGCAAACACTGATGATCTACTATTCAATACATATAAAGCAATGATTACCATTCAAAAATTTAAATTAAAGTTAAGATTTTTTTTTAAAGTCGTCAGTTTCTGAAATAATGAATTTATTCAATACTTTTGCATCATACTGTATACACTCAACCACGTTACTGAAGCCACCGAAAAGTTTACAACATTTTTAGTTTTATTTTAAAATGGTATTATAGAAATTTAAATCGAAAGTTTTCAATACATGTAATTTAATTCAGACTATCACTTATACTCCAGTAAATGACCGATTTGCTTAAAAACTTGGATTAAGGTTTCTCTTACTTTTTACTTGACTTTTGGGCTTGAGACCAAGGTTGATTTTACTTGGGGGTTAAAGGCACCCATTCTCGGGAGTGAAAAAAATACGTTCAAAATAATTCCAGAAATGAATGAATTGACTAATTGTGTGTAAGGCAAAACTTTTTGAGTTAATTGCGACTGAAAATGTTCATTTTTAAAAATAAGAACCGACTTTTCAGACGGTTTTTTATAAATAACCTAAAAATTAAGTATTTATCGAAAAAAATATTCTTAGCAAAAATGTAGCTTATAAAAAATAAAAAAAAAAAAAATGGTGTACTTATGAAGTCTGTAGACGACCCAGTGGAATCAGAGTTTTATATCATGAAAAGTAGGTTCATTTGTCAAATTCCAAATCGAATATTACAAATCAACATCAAATAGCTACAAATAAAGCACTTTTCGGGGAAAACTCATGAAAACTTTTTAAACATATCCATATTTCCGTACCCCAGAGGTAAAGGACACTTTTATGTCCATTTTCTTACTTTTTCAGGAGAGCAGTTTTAACATTTTTTTAATTTGTAATCAGTAAATACTCAAACGTTTCTTATATTTAACTAAGATTAATATATTATTATTGTTGTCTATATAATCTTTTTCCTTTCATGAAGTCTTAAATAACTGAAGTTTACCGTTCATTTTATAATTTTTTTTTAATTTGTAGTTGGACAGTGTTGTTTACCTCTAACAACTTTTTTAAATAATGTGACATTACATGTGTAATTAACTGTGTAATTAACTGTAATATTATCTATTGAATTTTTTATAAATAAACAATAATCACAAATAAAACTATTTTAGATTTGACATTTAAAATCAGACATCGATCTCACGATACAATTATTAATCTAACTAACCTAAATAACCTAAAAATTAAGTATTTATCGAAAAAAATATTCTTAGCAAAAATGTAGCTTATAAAAAATAAAAAAAAAAAAAAATGGTGTACTTATGAAGTCTGTAGACGACCCAGTGGAATCAGAGTTTTATATCATGAAAAGTAGGTTCATTTGTCAAATTCCAAATCGAATATTACAAATCAACATCAAATAGCTACAAATAAAGCACTTTTCGGGGAAAACTCATGAAAACTTTTTAAACATATCCATATTTCCGTACCCCAGAGGTAAAGGACACTTTTATGTCCATTTTCTTACTTTTTCAGGAGAGCAGTTTTAACATTTTTTAAATTTGTAATCAGTAAATACTCAAACGTTTCTTATATTTAACTAAGATTAATATATTATTATTGTTGTCTATATAATCTTTTTCCTTTCATGAAGTCTTAAATAACTGAAGTTTACCGTTCATTTTATAATTTTTTTTTAATTTGTAGTTGGACAGTGTTGTTTACCTCTAACAACTTTTTTAAATAATGTGACATTACATGTGGTATCTGCGAAATAAACAAGACAAGCACATTAAACAGCCTATACCATTATTTTATTAAAAACAAATAATATAATAATTAAGTAAAATTATAGAAGACAAGTCTCAAAATTGTTAAAGAGGCTCCATATCATCTTCAGTTTCTTGGGGGTAATAATTGTTTGTGGCTATGTGTTAAATTTTGATAAAACCTATTACAAGCCGACGCAACAAAAGGCAATAGTGCAATTAAGTTATTGAATTTTTTGTTTTGTGATTGGTGATGGGATTACTGAGACTTGATTTAATTGGGTTGGAAACGTTACTTGCTATCTTCGATACCTCACCAAGTCCACCTCATACAAATTTTGATTATTGAAATTGGTCTTATAAACGACCTTTCCAATGTATTCTTGTTGGACTTGTAGAAAACCACATGTTGACAGTAGAACAGGCTCTTTCTTAACGTTTATTATTTCTACTAACAAAAGGAGGATTAGGTGACAGTTATTTATCAAACAGCGTTTTGAAGTTTTTGAAATCTGCAAGTTCCATATTGTGCACTGTGTAAAAGTATGTGTATATTTACCTGATGTTTGCCTAACTAGCTGTTGCCAGTCCCATGATATTAAAATGGCCAAATTGAAGACTTTCCTTTCTTTTTCTCTTTTTCTCTCTATCAAGGCATGAACACTGTCTACTTCCATATGTGTGTTCCCTTTCAGTAAAAACTTTTAAGTGATCGTCATTATTTGAGGGTACGTATGAAGTATCCAAAAATAGCACATTATAATACTTATATTTTTATTTTATCCATAGCAGTTATCAGTCCAAAGAATGATGTCCTCTACTTGACTATCTGGAATTGTATTGTCAGCCCATTTTAAATTTGACGAGGCAATTTTATTTGCACTATGGGCCCCTTTCGATTTGTTCCATTATACATTGTACAGAAGCATCACTGGCATCATACAATGTAAAATTTAATGTCGAAATCACCAGATAGTACTTTGTGTTTTGGTGACTCTTTAGCCATTTCAAAGTCCAATTATTATAAGTTATACCCAGTTTAAGATTCAATTACGTCAGCATCATGATCAACCTGTACACTGGTTAGTTCAGCTGTAGTAAGATTCTTGATAATTGAGATTTGAATGTACTGCATGTATCGCAAGTGTCTATTTCGGGTGGTTTAAACAATAACGAAGTGTTTAATAAAAATATCTGCGTATAACCACTTTTCTGCTATTATCTTTCGATCCACATGTCTTTCATTGCATTTATCAATGGACAGTTAATACATGTGTTTATTGTAAGTTCCGTGCCCAAATAATTTTTCTTGGACCTTTCTCTGGAATAATGACTCTTGTACTTTGGGAAGGAATTGCTATGTTGATGTATACTATTTATGGTTTCGGTAGGAGTTTAATTGATTGGCGTGCGTTTACCTCTTTAATCAGCTTTTATTAAACTTCCTGGCTCAATTTTTTTAAACATATTCACTACTACACTTAAATTAGATATACAAAGTGTGTTTAAAAACATAATCTTGCACACCTTCAATCGCTGACTCTTTACTGTAAGATTGTAATGTAGTGTATTATTTTTAAATTTGACAGAGTTTGTGTCTCTTTTTCTTGATCAAAGAGTAGGTTGAATGTCGACACATGAGAAGATAAATTGCTTTTTAACATCTGAAACGTTTGTCTCAGTCCAGTATGAATTTTGAAGATTTTTGTCTTTCGTATTTTCACAATTTTCATCAATATTTCAGAGCATTTCATGATAACTTCACTATGTTAATTGGAATTGCCTGCATCATTGCTTAGGGATAAATCGTCCTTAAGAAAATTTTTTTATTGTCCCACTAGTCGTAGGAGTAGTAACACCTTTCTATTTTGTAAAATTGTCTCTGGACATGTATGGTTTATCTCTGTGTAGAACCAAAAAACTTATATTCAAAAGTGCAATAATCCCAACTTTGATAAAAATGGACATAGTGTCCTTTACCTCCGGGGTAAATTTGTAGCATCACAACTAAGCGAGTTACGCTCTAAATAAAGTTGTTTTTTTTTTCTTGATAATCACCTCCTAATTTGCACTTTAACTAAAATTAATCCTTACCGCTATAAAATTTATTTTATTTGTGTATTGTTTTGATGTGGACTGTACATATAACCTAAATCCAAATTTTTATGCAAATAAGTGGAGACAAGATATTTAATGACACTGTTTTAATTATAACTAATCTAAGGTGTGAGATTTAGGGGTTAAACTGTGATAAAATCCTAAATTAAGCGTTTTAATATTAATTGACATTTATTCACTTCATTACCACAAGTCCAAAAGTAAATATGGAGAGTACCTACGCAGAACCTAAATCCAAATTTTCATGCAATTTGGTGTGACACGGAAAATTATAGGGTATTGCCGTATTTCACATTCACTTACTGGACTATTACTGACTTACTTACATGATTCATGATACTTATTTGTGTGGTTTCTTGACTTGAAAATCTGCCGTAAAATATTTTTTACTTAAATTTAATTACTTTTTTAGAACCACTTGACCTTTTAAAATATATTTGTGTCTATCTTATTATTGGCATAAGGTTATGGGTTTTTCTAAAATGTGGTTTTTCCATAAAAAGTTAATTATATTTAATACATTGAACTACTAATCAAATGAATATGAGAAAGTTAAATACTAAATTAGACAAGGCGAAAAGCTCGGGTTGATTCGGAAAAATGTTCCCATAAGATTTTTTTGCATAACCATTTTCATGAGTTACCGCAAAAAAATGTTCAAAAGGTGACACAGACGAAAAGTTGTTCAAATTCTTAAAAGAATTTTTTTAAAACAAATTGTAACAATAAATTTTTTAGGCCCTGGCAATTTTGTTTTTAATTTTTTGGATTATTCTGAACAAAATAGGTCGGTTGTAATTTTTCTGTAAACTTAATCGTTTCCAGTTATAAATAACTGAAAACTGAAAAAAGTGTATAATTACGATTTTCAAGGCTCAAAAACACAAGAAAAATTATTATTTTTAAATTCACCAAGGACCTAAATTTGAAGCTCAAACTTTGTTTTGTATAAGAGAGAGAAACACGATCTATGGCATACATTTTTATTGGTTTGAATTTTCATTGTACCAATAAGCGCCCGTCCTGCCATAGATCTTGTAGAAAGCTGTAGAAAGCTCGAACTTGAATTTAGTCAATTGATGATTTTAAAAATAATATTTTTTACTCTTGTTTTTAAGCCTTGAAAATTTTCATTATGCGTTTTAAATTTTAGGTTGGAAGTTTTAAATTGAAGGTTAAGATTTAAATTGGAGGTTGGAAGTTTTAAATTGGAGGAAAATTATGAACAAATATAGCGATTTTTAAAATTATGTTCAAGTATACATAGGATCCTGTAGATCCTGTAATGAATCCTATATTTTCTTTTTCCAATTCGACAATATAGAATTTTATTATTTTATATAAAGAGGTTTAGAAACTATCATTATTTTTAGTTCAAAAATTTAAAGACTCCCCATTGATCCATGCATAATTCCCCAATTGATCAAGAATTTGAATAGTTTTGTTGCATGTTTTTAATTAGATTTATTTCATGCCAATTAAGTTCATCACGTGTCTTCTTAATGTGTTCTTTCCATTAAAGCCTAACATCTAGAGTCATACCAAGGTATTTCGCTTTAACTGTAGCTGTATTCTAATTTTTCCATTAATGTAAACTGGTTTTTATCTAACCTGGTTGTTTTGTAAAATAAGATTTTAATTCAATGAGTTTGGTGTATCAGTGCTTTGCGCAGAGTGCAAATTAGTTAATGCCAGATTCAAAATGAGTTTTTCACTGCCACGATATCCGTTTAATATCAAATATAATACTTATCCCAAAGTTTCTTATTTTTTTCAGTTATGAGTACATGTTAGAAGATCAATAGAAAATTATCAGAGGTGAAAGATCTTAATTTATGGAAAATGCCTTGCTTTCATATGCTGTCAAATACCTGTTTAAGATAAGAAAAGGAGAGAAGACACACCTTTGTTTTCTTGCATTTCCCAATGACATTCGTAAGTTAATGCACTTGATAGATTGTTGAGTGGCTATTATTAAAACCAAATTGATAGGCTAGATCGTTTGAGCTCGATGTGTTTTAAAATCAATTTCTCGAACAATTTGGATATTTGAATATTAAATTCTTTAACGTAACTATCTTAAGTCTCTTGTATTTTTTATTAAATTTCTTATCTTAAAATAAACATCACTCGAATTTGCTTAAATTTAATATAGAGAGAATGTACTTAAATATTTTATATAATCGGTTAGTCAGATTAACTCGATGTGGTTTATGATGTAGTCAAATCTTAAATCAAAATGGGGCTGCTATATTAGGATAAAGGTCGCCTCTAAATAAGGAGGATTTAGATTCTCAATCTGATGTAGGTCGCTTCAGAAATTGTAGAATGTTGGATTACCAATGGTATAAACTTGGATTCCAAAAGATACCCTAATCAGATAAGAAAATATAAAATCAAATAAGCGAAAAAACAAAAAATGCAAATATAAAAAAGATACAAAAAAAATCTTACCCTTGACAGGGGCCTCAAGACAGACCTTTGCATCTTGATGGGTAACTGAAAATAAATAGAATGGAGAAGGTAGGACATAGGGTAGGTATATATAGTTACCGTTACTTGGTCTCGTTCTGGGTGGTCGGAATAGATAGCACTTTACTTGACCTAACGATATATTTGCCGGTAAATTCTTTAAATGGATTATGACGCTTGTGTAAAGGGATTAGTTTGAATATTTGCAAACAAAAGGTAACGGGACATAAGCGGTATTTTTAGTGGCTTATTAGGACTGCCAAAAAGTAGCCATCATTTGTTTCCAGTAGCTTTAGTTCAAGTTTTTATTTTTGTTTTGTCTTTATTGTTTTTTTTTATATTTTTTGGGAATTATTTTCAGTCTATATTTCAGTGTATATATAGTTTATCTGCTAGATATTTGTACAAGTGTGACATGATTCACAAATTATTTTTTATGTCATACTAGTTTATTATTGTGTTTTTATTGCTTAGTTACCAACTTCGTATTAGTGTACCTACTTTATGTCCGCGCGGGAATAAAGTGTACTTTATGGGCCACACAGGCCCATATTTAGAATATTTAGAATTCACATAAAACTAGCAATTCTAAAAGGATCCGCTTTTTTTAAAATTTGGTTAGGAATCTCAGAAATATCTTGCATTTTCACGGTTTTAGTTTGACACGTTTGACAGCATTTTCGTAGCGTAGCGACATAACACGGACGATAGAATGCCTACTATAGTAAATATATTGTCAAAATGAAATCGAATTTTCGGATTTTTTAGAACATATTTTGTTGCAGTTTCGCAACGATACATAAACATTTATTAAATATGAACAGCCTTTTTGTTAGTTTTGATTCTCCTCGTAGTATATTTATACCAGATTTGCCGTTTCATTCAGCTGTTTTAAGAAATAATTTTCAAGGAGCCATCTGCCAAATATAACCACATGTGTGTGTGTACCTAAGATAAGAGTTTGTATTCCATACACAAGGATAATCGAGTTTTATCTTTCAACCCGCATACATGGGTATGGGCGTTTGGGTTAAGAGTAGATGACTCAGCATCGGTCTGTCGACCGAGAGAGACGCCAAAGAATGTGCATTATGAATTTTGTGGTTCCAGTCGTGCTGAAGACATAATTTGCGATAGCGTTGGGGCTATCTTTTCATTGGGTAAGGAACACTACACCATTAATCTATGGAGCTGCATATATCAAGTACGTGCACTTGGTATATTTATTTGATGTTTGTTTGGAACTTCATCGCATTTGTGCCGCGATCGCTATTGAATATTAACAATTGGATATTTTGCATTTGTTTTGGTTTATTTACTGTATTTTATATTTTTTTTTTGTATTTTGTTAACAACGATTTTATTTCTTGTATGTTTTGTATTAATAATTGTACTTATTCATTATTTGTATGCACCGCATTCTTAATTTCTTTTAACAACGTTAACATGTATTCTTATTTAGGTTGATTTTTTTAACATTATTAATTTTTTTTTATCTTTTTATGTATAGTATGTTTGCGGCTATGGTAGCTTTGTCTTTTGTTTTGTCAGTGTTCTATTCCTTAAATGTTTTTATAGTGTTCTTTCATATTAACTAATATTTAAGTTTGTAATATATTCTTCTTCTTTTAAGTAATACATTCTTCTTTAGTTGTAATTGTATTTGGTTATGTATATTTATGTTTAGTTTCACAGCTTTTTAAAATAGAGTTTTATACAGTACGCTGGCTTTGATTTCTTTTCTTTATTTGAATATACATAATTCGAAAGGAGGAAATCAGCGAGTTCTTCTTCACCTAACCTCAACAGAATATCTTCTCTCCCCCTTCAGGATGATCCCAATTGTTATATTGAGGTTATCGTATGTGTAGAACGCAACATATTTATTTGAAGATGCAATAACGAACTAGTATGATATAAAAGTTTGTATACACCGCGGGTATTAATAGATGTATATGCCCTCGGGTAACATCGTCGCTCTCTGAGCATAAACATCTATTTAATACCCTTGATATATAAATAACTATTATGTTACTACTTTAGTATTAGTCTCTTTACTACACACGCAAACTAAATCGCTGAACTTAAGCCGCCTGGCCATACCAACAGCATATATTACACATCGAACAAAGACAACCATAGACGATGGTCGGTGATTTATTCACCTACTGGATATTGTAAGTTTTGATTTGACAGCATTTGTATTGCGTTTATAAATTCTTTTTGTGTCATTGAAATACTCAATCCCTTTTTGTACTCAGAATATCCATATTTTTTAACAAACATGTGTTATAACGACTAACCGTTACCTTCGAGTTTGATTTATTAGGGTGAGAATTTACTTTTTACTTATTAGGTAATGACGAATAACTTAATATTTATTTTAAACTCCTAATTGACATTTAGTTATTTAAATGTGGCTAAAACCACAAAAACCGAATGATATGAAAAACAATGCATAGATTTTATTTTAAAAGTATGCCTGGCAAACCCTATAGAGTATGCCTAGGTTTTTGTATGAATTCAATATCATTGTTATCTAGGCCCTTCTCTAACGGAATGATAAAAAGCACTGTGATGCAGCAGATATATACGTATTTTTGCCGATCTATACATTTTTTTAATAATACAGATAATCCAAATATATCTTTCCTAGTTCCGATTATCCCTCAAAAACCAAATTTTGCGTCATTTAAGTCCATTTCACATTTTCTATACAGAGTGGCCCAAAAGTCTGGAAACGGCCCATTATCTCATAAATTACTAGACATATTATATACAAAATTTAAGGTACACCTATTTTGGGATAGGGAGATTCCATATTTGATATTTGCAATGTTGCCAGATTTGCCGTTTTTCTTATATTATTAGTAACTTTGGTTTTTTTTTCAAATTCATCACCCTGTATATTCACTCATTACTATAATCTCCTTTTTAATACGAGTTCAACCATATGTAACACTTATGATTTTATGTAATCTGGAAGGTCTTAAATACATAAAATATAAAGTCTGGCAACTCCTAATTGTCTCAATAAATTTTTTAATAACAGCTATTTTTAACTACATTAAAACGTACCAATTGATAGATTACAATATTTTTTAACACAATGGTTACTTTACCAAATGTTTAAAATGTGCTCCATTTGTGAGCTGACAGTACCCTAATCGATGGTAGAATGCGTCTACCACATTTTTCCATGATTGTCTAGAATTTATTCGAGATTCGTCGATTTTTCGTTGCCTTAGTTCTGCAAGACTTGCTGGTTTAGTTTTGTAAACTGAATTTTTCCCAGTGAACTATTCCCAATGAAAATTATCTTTAGGATTTAAATCAGGTGAACGTGGAGACCATTCAATTCTACCTCGTCTACCAAGCCATCATCCTGGAAATATCTCTTCTAAATAACCCCGAGCATTTACCCCAAAATAAGCTGGAGCTCCATCTTGCCCATATCTAATTAAAACTGGCACCAAACAAGTTTATCAGTGTAGGGACAATTTCATTTCTAAGTAACATTTCGTAACTATTTGAAGTTAAATTTCTTTCAATAAAAATGGCCCAATTAACTACGTACCTACTGTATCTGACCATACATTTAATTTTTGCGGTCTTTGAGTTTGGTTTTCATGCATCCAGTGTGGATTTACGTCACTTTAGTACCTTAAATTGTATCGATTTACACATCCACACAGTGTAAAGGTTGCTTCATCGGAAAAACGTATTCTGTTTACAAAATTTTTATCCTTTTCCATTTTATCCATCTTTATGTGAATCTTCAACAAAACTTTGCATTTTATCTAGTTTTGTTGTCATTCATAATTCTTTTCGGTCTAATTGATCGGTATATATCTAGTAAATTCGTAATTCGTAAATTGTAAATTGCTTGTCATAATTTAAAAAAAAATTGTGTAAATGTTCGACGTTATTTAGAGGAGGTATTTCCCGGACGATGGATTGGTAGACGAGGTAGAATTGAATGGCCTCCACGTTCACCTGATTTCAATTCTAAAGATTATTTTTATTGGGGATACTTAAAAAATTCAGTTTACAAAACTAATAAACCAGCAAGTCTTTCAGAACTAAGGCAACAAAATATCGATGAATCTCGAATAATTTCTAGACAATCATGGAAAAATTTGGTAGACGCATTCTACCATCGATTAGGTTACTGTCAGCTCACATGGAGCACATTTTGAACACTTGATAAAGTAACCATTACGTTAAAAATGTTGTAATTTATGAATTGTTACATTTAAATTTAGTTAAAAATAGTTAGTATTAAAAAATTTATTGAGACAATTAGGAGTTGCCAGACTTTATGTTTTATGTATTTAAGATCTTCCAAACTACATAAAATCATAAGTGTTACATATGGTTGAACTCGTATTGAATAGAAGATTTCAGTAATGACTGAATATACAGGGTGATAAATTTGAAAAACCAAAGTTACTAATAATATAAGAGAAACGGCAAATCTGGCAACATTACAAATATTAAATATGGAATCTGCGTATTCCAAAATAGGTGTACCTTAAATTTTGTACAATTATAACTAGCAATTTATGAGATAATTGGCCGTTTCCAGACTTTTGGACCACTCTGTATATTTGAAAATGAATTAATTTAGTTACCAAAAAAATCATTCATTTTAAATTTATTGTACAGAAAATACGATACAACAATTTTTGAACTAAAGATAATAATTAAAACAAACTTTTTGAGGGTCTTGGGCTGAAACTGTTAATTGCATTTGAAAAGAATTTAATAGAAGCTTTCATATAAGGTATTGCCTAATAATAACAATTACAATAATTTCATAAATTGTTGACAGTTTGTCTTTTTTTAATGATAGTTTCATAATAACTAATGAGAATGTATGGAAAAATGTTCACACAACAATAGTTTTATGTGTTAAAATCTGGATATCTAATTTTGTACTACGAAATATGAAAAAATAGGTAAAAACGATTGAAGGTCTTTGTGGGCTCCATATATCGGAGAATATTAAGGACAGGGTACACTTTCACACATGTTATGAATGACATGTAACTCGTTACTGCATTTAAAAAGTTCGAAAATATAAAAGTTCTCTACTTGCCTAAACACAAGGTACTAGTATAATATGAAATTAACAAGAAATTTAAATACCGTTAATGGAAATGGCACACAACACGGCACACACATTATTTGAGTTGAAAAAGTTTGGCTTCTGCTGTACACCATCACAAATCATTTAAAATTCGTATTTTAAATTTGTTTGAATAAGCCCCTGGTTGTGATACACCTAATAGTAGTGATAGGTCGAGGACAAACTCAGGAAGAGAAAGGCACACTTATTATCCATATTTTTAAATACAAAGTGAATACGCGTATCGTTACATCATATTATCATAAGTTTTCCAGTAACTTATTCCGTATTGGTCGGATAAGTAAGAATATGTCAAATAAGGTAGCAGATAAGTACGAAGATAACTGAGAAAGTACAAAAGAAAACAAACTAAGATTTTTATGCACGTAATAAGAAAATAACATAAACGTTTACAAAAAAAACCATTATTTATATGTAGAGAAAATTTTGCCTTATTTAAAATTATCATCGTTCCCCAGATTTTCATTACTAATTATTGCCTGTATATCCATACTTTCACGAACCATTAATATTAATAATATTATTCAATTTAAACAAAATGGTAATGGTACGATCGCCTCCATGCGTTTTTTTTGTTTGTTGTACCAATAGTTTTGTACCTTTTTGTTGTTATACCAAACGGAAGAAAGATGTTATCGATTGATTATTATGATTCAATAACCGAAAGTACATTTTAATTTATTGAACAATGATCTATTTCCCCGTTAGGCACCGCCCATTATTATACATATTTTTCCGGTATTTGCATGCCAATACTACTATCTATACGTAGATCTGGTTTAGCTATTAATGTATAAAAGGAAAATAATTACAAAACTACAGAGACGTAGAATGCGCAATTTATAATCAAGCAATATGAGGTGAATAAAATATGTACTGTTCCAAATTGAGCACAATATAAATAATAATTATGGTATAATATGGAATTATTCTTATATTTTTTATAATCAATAACACTACAAAATAATTACAACTTTTTGCGCATATCTATATACGGAAGTTATTTATCGTTATAAATAAAATATTTTATATTGCATCCTACTAAGTATCTAAGCATATTGAATGTACGTTTGTTTTCTAGAAATGAAATGTTTAGTTGACTATAATAAATTTAATGTGCTAGTAGTCTTCATATTTTTGTATGTATAAAAAAGTCTCTTTTTTTATGCATAAAAAACGTTACCGAATTCTAAGTCACTACCATTGACATGCGAATTTCAATTCAAAGTTTTGGATCCATTTTGGATTTTATACCGATACGTTTCAAATTTCAATTCGTCCAGCTAGCCCTTTACTTTAACCATAAATGTATCCGTTGAAATTTTTATTTGTTTAGAAATACACAAAATTATTTTTAACTAAGTCTATCTGTGAATATCGATTTCACTTAAAAACCTTATACATGTTTTTAAAGTTTCTAAAAATTATTAGCATGGATAGCTGATGACAACTCCGCGAAGATGTACAGTTGATTTTGCTTTGCATTGTTTAAACAACCATAAAAAGTAAAAATATAATTTTTGCCTATAAACCGTTTTTTATACACACTAGAGACAAATGGTTAAAATAAAAGTTGTAGATCTTAAGTAGTCACCACATTAAAATACATAAACAAATGAGATAATTGCATTGCAATAATTTATAAATATTAATATTGTTTTTTGTGCATAATGGCATGTACTCTAACTACTTGAATTTGTGACAATTAATTAGTTATTGCAGTGAGCCAAATAGTTTATAAGTTATTTAATTTGTTTAACCTAAAGAGCGGTTATTTAAACAATTGTATTTACCCAAAACTGATATTTTAGAGGTATTTAGCAGATCGCAATTGATTCTTTGTGGCTTCAATTTTATATATTAAAAAAAATTTAGGATTTTCTTAAAATTATTATTAAAAAACCATTTAAAGTGCTTGACTTTTTAGCTTATAAATATTTATAATAACTTTGATATTTTTTATGTCCTTAAAATGTTCTTAAAATCATATTTCGATTGTTTATTAACATTAAGAGCTACAAATTTAACATCTAGATAATAAATGAAGATTTAGATTTTGTAATCTAATTTATAGATGGTATATACAAAGAAAATGTAAAAGGTTATAACGTGTTAACAGCACTCTAAAATACCGCTTCGTTTTTTTTAGAATAGAACTTCAAATTGAATCGACCTTGAAAAATTTTTAATATCTCGGTTACTATAGCATTGGGTTACTTATATCACCCGGGAAAATCTGAAAATCCCGAAAAAATAAATTAATGACTTTTTCCATACAAAAGTTATTGAATTTTACTATTTTTTCGTATGAAATATTTACATTTCTTTAAATAATGTGTATAATGTATAAAAAAATATATTACTAATATTAAGTTAATACTTCAAATGTGTTTATCTAAATTGAAATATGAAGCAAATCTGATTTTTTAAGAAATTTTTACACTCTTTGAATCAATGGTATTAAAACAAATTTAGAAACGAATCTTTACAAGAAGAATTATTAATAGTTATTAAATATTTATATAAATAATGTACATTAATCAATACATTTTATACCGTAAGAATTAATAGTAAAATTTTACTTTTTCATCAAAAAATTTAACTAATTGATTTTTCCTAAAAATTACTAAATTAAACTAAAAATAAGGTTATACGTGCCATAAAAACCGAGATATTGCAAATTTTTTCAGCGCGATCCAATTCGAAGGTGCATTCTAAAAAAACGTATATGTCATCTATAAAATCAAATTTAGATCAGATCTTAAGGTTAATAAACAATGGAAATATGACATATTGGTTACTATTTTTTCAAATATTGTATTTTTTCACCATCTTTTCAGTAATCCTACTCATAAACACGTGACATAAAAATTATCAAAGTTATTATTACCATTCGGAGTCACGGTTTGAACAAGTACAGTTTTTTAAATAGCCGCTCTCCGGTATAAACAAATTGGTCGATCTTGCTGAAATTGAGCACAGTTCGATAACTCATTATTACCCAAATTTTAGTAGTTATGTATTATTATGCTAAAAATAAAGATATAAACATTTATAAATTACTCCAAAATGAGACTTTTTGTCATTAATCTCGGTGAATTGGTTAGGTAGTTTAATTTAGAAACTCGCAAAATTAAAGATCTTTCATTATCTACAGCTTTCATTTAAATTACTTTTCTATAAAATGTTAAAAACGTTTTATATGCAAAAATATTTTTTTATTAAAAAAAAAAACAGAGCAAAATTAGCTGTACGTGTTTACAGATTTGTCGTAAGCTACCTCTAACAATTTTTAAAAAACCTGTATAGAATTTTTTCGGATATGTTTTTTCTTTACTGGTCTTCTTCATTCTTATTTATTTATGATCTTTAAATTAGAAAGTAGCTTTAACGAAAAAAAAAAAAAAGTAAATTTACGGATTATTGATAAATATATTGGGGAAGTTAGTTACATATATCATGGTTTATTAGCCTTTTATGTATTCTGAAAGGAATCTATTAACGGAACAAATGCACATAGTTTTGTACTTACCGCCCCTTAGAATATGGTTTAATGAAACTTTTCGCTGTTTAATGATGCTTAGTAGCTTTCTTTGGATAATAAGTTTTCTTAGAAATTCTTCATTTATAAAATTGATAACTCATAAAGTTTGAGTAAACTTAAGACGCTAAATTTCGAGTGCAGGACCTTTTTTAATAAATAAAAATGATTTTATGATACCTAGAAATTAAATTATAAAAAATACTTGCAAATTCATTACCAGACTACAGAGTCATCAAATTAATCAGAATTTTTTAAAATAAAAATTGATTTTATAGGTATTTCTAAAATGAACCAATTTTTGGTATCTTTTCATATTTATCTCGATACCTTTTCAGTCGAAAATGATTGTCATATTCAAACTCCGCAACTTTGACTTGACTACGAAAAACTTTAACAAAATTTGCCACATAGATACTAAAAATATCCCACATACCAACAAATGACCACATACTAAAGCGTTGATTATCACTATATTGTCTATTACTGAGACTTTTCTTTCGTTTATGTCTTGATACGTCTCTGCTGGTGGAAACTTAATTAAAATTATATCGAAAATATGTACAAGCTTAGAACATTCCTATTGTTGTTAATAAAAAATATTTCACTCGTGATATTAAAGGTCACGAAACGAATCAAAAATAATGGTAAGTATATGTAGTAACTGATAATCCTTGAACAAAGTGGTGAAACTAGGTGAAATCACAACATCAATACCAAGGCAGTACATGCATATAATACTTGTTTAATGGTCAGTCTTTGTTTCTTTGAAAGAATTAATCACTTTGCGTAAGCGTTTTAAAAATATACTAAATTAAGAATACTCACGTTATGAAAATCTGACAACAAACCAAATCTGTTTAGATGTTTTGATGGTTTAAAGATAAGCTATTAGCTGCAAATTTAATATAATATTTTAAAATTAACTTTATTATTGAGTTAATGCCTCGACAACTAAGATCATTGTAAAAGTAACTTTAAAATGTCTTAATTTAATAGTGCAAGAAAGTCTCTAATAATGTATATACAGTGCGCGTATAAAGTTCAGCCCAGAAAATATTTTCTGACCATAAAATTCAAATTAATAAATTAGGACAGTTCAGTATTTAATGGTGACAGCGTTGAACCAATATGCGTTTGTCATAATAATTTGGAGTCTACAGTTTTTTGGAAACAGGAAACAGAAAAATGTAACGGGACAACAGGTCGACTTTTATTCCAATCTTCTTTTTTAAGTGGCGTATTCCAATCGGAAGTTGGATATCATCATCACCGTCTATATTCTATCTACCACTGCTTTGTAGATATTTAATGAATTCCTTTTAAACCAGTCTCTTAAATTTTTCAACCATAACACACTTCTTCCTATAATCCTTCCTCCTCTTATCTTTTTCTGTATTATTAATCTTAGCATTTCATATCACTGTCCACTCATTCCGTGTGCCAGATACTGCAACTTTCTTTTTTTTATTGCATTTATTATTTCGTATTCTTTGCCCATTTCTCGCTATACTTCCGTGTTCATTTTTTTTCTGTCTATGCTATTCTAAGAATTCTTCTGTAACACCACATTTCCAATAACCGTAGCTTATTTATGTTTTCTTGCTTCAGTGTCCAGCTTTCAAGGCCATATTGTAGTATTGAAAATACGTACGAAAACACAGAGCTTGCCATAGTCACGGTGTCATCTGCATATCTTATGTTGCTAATAATCTTCTGTTAATTATTATTTCTTTACTTTTAGATAGTAATGCTTCTTCAAAAATGGATTCACCATTACTCTCCTGTAATTCCTGTTATCTATTATAATTTATGCTCTTTGATTACATTAAAGGTTTCTTATTATTTTCAAAAGTCCCTCTTGTCAATGTTTTATGTCTTTGTAATTTGGAATAATTTTTCATGTCATACTTTGTCTAATGCTTTTCAAAAACCAACGTAACGCACATGCACATCTACGATTAAATCCATGCCTCTTTGAGCTATCACATTAAAAGCAAATAACGCCTGTCTGGTTCCTAGTCCGTTTCTGAATACAAACTATCATCTATTCCTTCGATGTATTTCAGAGACCATGTATTATTTTTAAATATAATTTGAGAGCATGACTTATTACTGATATTGTTCTGTATTCACTGCAGTCTTTAGCGTTTGTATTTTTAGAGATAGCGCAGAGTAGCTCATATGTACAGAGTAACCATTGTTTCGGTATATATCCTGTTTTGTATATTGTGTTACAAGTCTACTGTAATGTCTAAGGTTTATCTAGGTAAGTAATCATTTCAGTATCTGTCTAGGTAAGTAATTATTTAAGCATTTTAAGTTTCCTACTGGGATTTGTTCTCACGTACTGCTTTTTTGCTGTTTTTAATACCATTTTGAAGTCCATGATTTTTATGGATTTTGATCCGTTGAATCCGTATCTTCAACATAAATTTCCGAATTTTTGGGCAGGAATTTGTTATTAACAATTTAATAGTTTAAATGGTTATAGCTAATTAACTAGTATTTTATTGAATATTTTTTCAAATAATTTTTTTAAAGAATTCACAAAGAAGATTAAAAATTTAACAGATCAAAAAATTTTGTTTCTTTTTTGTTTTGTAATATTTTAAACGAAAATTCGGTAACAAACCTAATTTTATTTGTTCTTGAAAATAATAATTTTATCCACAATTGAAAGCTCGACTAGTAAAAAATAGTTTTATTGGCACCATTGGCTCCAACCCATCCAAACAGTTTTATTTTGTCCACAGTACTTCCAACAAGTACTTCTTTTTTCTTTATATATATATATATATATATATATATATATATATATATATATATATATATATATATGTTTATATAGAACTTGTAAAAGTAATATGATTTATAAGAAACTAATGTAGAAAAAAATAGAATTTAAGTTGAAATAACGTTGGGGATAAAGTAAACTTTGAGTACCTGCTATTGCGATGACCAAAAGCCATATTATTTGAAACTAACTTTAAGATGTTATTGTTGGTATCCACAAAATAGGCTAAATTAAAGTAATACTTACCACTACCAGTCCGTCTCCTTCGGTTCTTAGCAATATGGCCGCTTGATTTTCCTCATCTTGATAAAGTTCACCGATATCTTCGTTAGTCTGTAAGAAAATAGTATTTTATAATACTTTTAAATAATTAGTAGTAAATAAAATGCGGAATAATTAAACAAAAATAAATACTTGATCAAACATTTGATTTTTAATAAAGGGTGGTAATATAAGAATAGTCGTTAAATGAATATCAAGAAGATGTTTATTGAAATGTTTTGAGTAAAGGTCAATTGTTTAATTTGTCACGTCGCGTCATTTGTTTAATTTTCTCTAAAGTAAATCAAAAATTTATTTAGAGTTTGATGGGTTCATATTAGTAAGTATGAAATATTTGTAAGTTTAATTTATTTATACATTATTTTTAGTACTTTTATGTGTTTTTCCAGCTGCCTGTATAACACGAGCCTAACAAGTTGTTTCTTTTGTTTATTAGAAATTATTTGGATATTTTATATTTATAATTTGGTTTCTGTTTACCGATTTTTAACAATTAACAATATTTGCAGCTCTTTTGCTAATCGAAACTAAAATTTTCATTATTGCCTTCGCTACATTCGCATCATCTTCCGTCATTTCGAGAATGTCTTGCAGTGTCAAAGGTCTTTGGTCCACAATAAATTCTATTATTTTATATAATTATCTAAATCTCAACCACAGTTTTCAGGCTTCAGTGTTGTACTTTCTGACTTACTTGCATTAGGCCACATGGAATTAACAAAAATAGTTCTTAAAATTTTTTGTTGTTTTAGTTCTAGATTTCCAGCATGATGGTATAGTGTTGGGAGTCAAAACTTTTTTTAAAAACTGTTTGTTATCTTCGTTCATAAAAATGAGTTTTTTGCATCATTTACTCTGTTGCAGTTATTCACGGAATAACTTTCTGAAGCAAACTCTTCAATATTCATTTTTCCATTAATGAATATGTCGTCTTCATCGCTAACATTGTTAAAAACTGTTTGGTAGCATTCATTCTGAGAAAATATTTTGAACGGTTAAATATTTTCTTTATTATAAAATGCTACTTTGTAATTGCAACGTGTATATGCATGGAAAGCAGGAAAACTTTGGAATAATTTTGAACCCAACTTCAGAGCAAAATCGATGCAGTTGATGC
This sequence comes from Diabrotica balteata, assembly GCA_918026665.1. NCBI lineage: Eukaryota > Metazoa > Arthropoda > Insecta > Coleoptera > Chrysomelidae > Diabrotica > Diabrotica balteata. The sequence continues at coordinate 85,066,089 of OU898281.1, read as the reverse complement.
AATCAAAGTGTTGGTTATGTAACTTTATAGTTGCTGGAGGGGCTAGCCATTGCGAATTGTGAAATTTTGTGCACATTTCCCAGCAAAATCACCAAGATATTAGAATTCGAAGATCTTATTAAAACACTTAATACAGGTGCAATTTTATGAGCGTGAAAAACAATCTTTAGATTAAATTGGTGAGGTCCTGACATTTTATATCCGTATCGAATTCCTTTCGAGCTTGATGTTCAGAATCTTTGATTGAGGGTGAGAAAAAGCGGACAAATATTTATTTTCTACAGCATTTGTAGAACAATTTTTTATTTATATTTATTCTGCAATTTTTTCAAATTTTCATGATATAGAGTTACCAATGAGGTTAAGTAATAAAAGTCATCTTTATTTCTACGTTAATAAATGCGGGCTCAGCATATTGGTATTCAATTTCAAAGTTTTCGCAAATGTTGCTCTAGGAGTTTTCAACATTTCACCAGTACATGAAAAAAGTGCAGGCAGCAAAGATGCGAGTGGAAATGTCAAGCAATGTGATATATTAATTTTCTTTTTTATGCTAACTGCAGAAGTCGTTTATTTTCATCAACATCTTATTTTGATCTTTAGTCAGGAGAACTTTTTGAATGTTTTGGGAAGCGAAATTGATGATTTTCTTACATTTTATAGGTTTCTCAAATCTTCCAGGAGTTGAAGATTCAATTCCAGGAATTTAAGCAATTTGAAATAAACTCTAATTTTTGTTGACTGTCAGTTTCTTTGAAGTTCCGCAAAAAATCATCGAATACTTTTTCAGACGTAGCTTTGTCAGTCGTTGTTAATTTTAAACAACTGTTGGTGATTAGTTGTATTATCAAATGGATTCATCGTTTCTTTTATTCTCTTTATGATACTATCCAAGCTTTTTGTGTCCTTTTAAATATTGTTTATCTATAAAGAGTGTAAAGTATCATCTCTATTAGTTAATTCAATATTTTCGTTTAGAGTTGATAACATTTTTGTCCTTATGCTGAAGCTGAGTACTCACGCTTTGTACTTACTATTAGTGTTAATTTTTTGTTTAACTCACTAGTAGAATTTATAAAAACAGTAATTTTTTAATAATTGTTATATAATTACAGTCTAGACAAAATAAATTACATCGAGCACCTCATGTTTTTTATAATTTTTAACATACTAAATTACATATCAAATAATTTTTACACATTTAACAGATCGGTGAAGGTCTTTGATATATCGGATCCTCTACTATAACGTTTGTCAATAAACTAAGCTAGGACACTATTTAATTCTGTGAATTTATACTTAATTGATATTTGGCGATTATCATGAAGCTTTTGAAACGAATACATAATACTAGAATATGAAAATTCATTATAGCCAAAAATTCTTTTTCTGCTTTGAACTTTATGCAAATAACTATTCAATATTCGTTTTAGTAGTAGAAAAATGTTACATATTTTTATTCAAAGGTAATATTAGTTCTCCTTGAGAAAACCAGCTTTATCAGATCTAAGTTATTTCAGTTTTTTCTTATTTGTGTGTAATCTGTATAATTAATGTTACCGAACACACGTGAATGCAAAACTAGTGCATACTACTAAAAACCGTTAGGTTTATTTAATTATTAATTTATTTTATTTATTTAAAGTCGGATAACAGTAATATGCTTCGCGTATTATATAAAAATAATTGAGTGGGAACTTAATCGAGCAGATCTCTGTAGGTACTTTACCACATTTTAATATATGCTTTATTAATTAAAAGATTTGACCGAACAACTATATATATATATATATATATATAAATATATAATATATATATATATATATATATATATATATAAGAGTAAGAAAAAAGAAGTACTTGTGACTCGTTTGGAAAAAATATAACACTGTTTTTGATGGGTTGGAGTCAATAAAAGGGGCTATTTGTTGACTATTTTTTACTCGAGCTTTCAATTGTGATTACAATTTTTATCAAGAGCTTCTAAAAAATACAAAATGTCTTACAAAGTTGAACTAGAAATAAAAAAATTTTTTGTTAACTCACCAAATAAAATTAGTTTTTTATATAAAACTACTGCTTACATAATAAATACAAAAAATATTAATAAAAAAATGTCTTATTCTAACAAATGTTTCTCTGAAAAATTTAGATGAATTTTCTTAAGAAAAAAAAATTGAAATTATAAACAAATATAGAATAGCTACAACCAGCCTAAAACGTCATAAATATTAACTTAAAAATTTTTATTTTTGACATATTGTCAAAAATAAAATTTTGTTTAAAAAATTCTTCTTTGTTTAGTAACAAAAAAGAAGAAAATTTATTCACCATTGATAGATGCCCGGAAAAATGTAACAAATACATGGAAAATTCAAAATGTGATATTTTACTGACTGCATAAATTAAATAGAAATTATATAATTATAAATTTTGCTTAAATTTTGAATTTCTGACCTTTTGTTTAAATTATTATCACTTTTGCTAATACAAACCATTTCCAAAAAAGTTCTTTTAAATTTATTACTTTCATTACATAAAATTTTAATATTATCAAAATCCATAATATGGTCTTTGTCTATTACATGCTCTGCCAAAGCACAAGATGGTTTCTTAATTCTACAATCACTCTTGTGAGAAATAATGCGATTAGAGAGATTTCTTCCAGTCTCACCAATATACTCAGCTTCACACTGAGTACAAACAATGCTGTAAACTACATTTGTTTGATCTAATTTGTCTATAGGATATTTAGTTTTGGAATATAAAGATGAAATAGTTTTGATGTTCTTTGTTGCTATTTTTATATTGTCAATAACCTTTAATGTTTGTATTAATTTAGGAGTTAATGATGGTATAAAAGGTAGTGAATGATAATATATGTTTTGATTGTTGGATACAGTGTTTTGAGATTTAGCAAAAAATGGTGTTAAGTTATTTATATTTAATAAATTAGAAAAAAGCATCCTATGTAGCATATCAGGAGGATAAGAGTTTTCAATTAAAATATTTTTTAACAAATGAAGATCTTCTTGTAGGTAGTCTGGATGAGAAAGTTTTAAAACACGTTCCTTTAATCCTGTTATAAGGTTCATTTTCATTTTATTTGGATGATTAGAGTAATAGCTTATAAATCTATTACTACATATGGGTTTTCTGAACCATCTAGTTTTCAACATATTGTCTGTATTTCTTACAATTCTCATGTCAAGGAATGGTAGAGAATTATCTACCTCTTCCTCAACTGTAAATTGTATATGTTGATTATGATTGTTGAAAATGTTGACTGTTTCAAGAATTTTGTGTTTAGGAAGTGCCAAAACTAGATCATCTACATATCTTTTGATAAATGGAATGAAAAAAGTGCAATTATTGATACAATCACTAATAACATCATCCATGACATAGCTACTTAGAATGGGTGAAAGACTAGATCCCATAGGGCTAGTATATATATATAAATCCCATATATTTAATGGTGTTTTTTATAAACAAATTTTTGGTAGCCCTATGGGATCTAGTCTTTCACCCATTCTAAGTAGCTATGTCATGGATGATGTTATTAGTGATTGTATCAATAATTGCACTTTTTTCATTCCATTTATCAAAAGATATGTAGATGATCTAGTTTTGGCACTTCCTAAACACAAAATTCTTGAAACAGTCAACATTTTCAACAATCATAATCAACATATACAATTTACAGTTGAGGAAGAGGTAGATAATTCTCTACCATTCCTTGACATGAGAATTGTAAGAAATACAGACAATATGTTGAAAACTAGATGGTTCAGAAAACCCATATGTAGTAATAGATTTATAAGCTATTACTCTAATCATCCAAATAAAATGAAAATGAACCTTATAACAGGATTAAAGGAACGTGTTTTAAAACTTTCTCATCCAGACTACCTACAAGAAGATCTTCATTTGTTAAAAAATATTTTAATTGAAAACTCTTATCCTCCTGATATGCTACATAGGATGCTTTTTTCTAATTTATTAAATATAAATAACTTAACACCATTTTTTGCTAAATCTCAAAACACTGTATCCAACAATCAAAACATATATTATCATTCACTACCTTTTATACCATCATTAACTCCTAAATTAATACAAACATTAAAGGTTATTGACAATATAAAAATAGCAACAAAGAACATCAAAACTATTTCATCTTTATATTCCAAAACTAAATATCCTATAGACAAATTAGATCAAACAAATGTAGTTTACAGCATTGTTTGTACTCAGTGTGAAGCTGAGTATATTGGTGAGACTGGAAGAAATCTCTCTAATCGCATTATTTCTCACAAGAGTGATTGTAGAATTAAGAAACCATCTTGTGCTTTGGCAGAGCATGTAATAGACAAAGACCATATTATGGATTTTGATAATATTAAAATTTTATGTAATGAAAGTAATAAATTTAAAAGAACTTTTTTGGAAATGGTTTGTATTAGCAAAAGTGATAATAATTTAAACAAAAGGTCAGAAATTCAAAATTTAAGCAAAATTTATAATTATATAATTTCTATTTAATTTATGCAGTCAGTAAAATATCACATTTTGAATTTTCCATGTATTTGTTACATTTTTCCGGGCATCTATCAATGGTGAATAAATTTTCTTCTTTTTTGTTACTAAACAAAGAAGAATTTTTTAAACAAAATTTTATTTTTGACAATATGTCAAAAATAAAAATTTTTAAGTTAATATTTATGACGTTTTAGGCTGGTTGTAGCTATTCTATATTTGTTTATAATTTCAATTTTTTTTTTCTTAAGAAAATTCATCTAAATTTTTCAGAGAAACATTTGTTAGAATAAGACATTTTTTTTATTAATATTTTTTGTATTTATTATGTAAGCAGTAGTTTTATATAAAAAACTAATTTTATTTGGTGAGTTAACAAAAAATTTTTTTATTTCTAGTTCAACTTTGTAAGACATTTTGTATTTTTTAGAAGCTCTTGATAAAAATTGTAATCACAATTGAAAGCTCGAGTAAAAAATAGTCAACAAATAGCCCCTTTTATTGACTCCAACCCATCAAAAACAGTGTTATATATATATATATATATTATATATATATATATATATATATATATAGGTTAATTCTATTTAGTGTCTCATATGGACTAAGAGAACAATGTGAACATAAAAAACCACATGTGATTTTCTGATTGTGTCATTACTGAGGATCGTAATTTCTTTCAATATTCCTAACAATTGTTCTCCATTGGTCTTTATCTTAAGCTGCTCTAAGAGCTTCACAGAATGAGTTTATAGCTGAATTCTTAATTTAGTCGGACCATCTAGTTAGTGATCGTCTTTTTGATCTTCTCCCCGAAACGTTGCCAAAAACAAATAATGTCTCCAAACTGTGAAGAGTCCAAGTCTCTGCACCATATTAAGAAAATTACGGTATTCAGTAGACTCATCTTGATATTTTCATGTATATCTGCCTTTCTAAACTTTAGTTAGCCGACTCATCATTGTTTGCCATACCAATACGTCTCCCAATTTATGCTTCACAGTTATCAACGTTAGTTATACTAGACTCAAGATAGATAAAACTGTTCACTATCTGGTATTCCTATAACAATAGTTGGATAGTGTGGAATCTGTCGACCACCATTATTTTATCTTAGCTTTATTGATTTTCAGAACAACTTTATTGCTTTCGTACTCAACTCTTCGCAGGAGGTTAAACATTTCTTGCTCATTTGCTGCTATAAGTGTAGTGTCATCAGCAAATCTTAAATTGGAGATTTTCTTACCAGTCACTGTTACTCCACCGGCTCATCCATCTCAAGCCATCCTCATGACATGTTCTCCATAAATATTGAATAAGTCAGGTCACAATACGAATCCTTGTCTAACATCTCTTTCGGTCTTGAATTGGTTTGAGAACTACTCTAGTCTAGTCGTACTGTTGCTATATTGGACAGGTACAGATTTTTAATAAGTGCATTGGTGTGCCCATTTCTATTAAAATGGACCACACATTTATCCAGCTTACACAATCAAATGCCTTTGGTAGTCAACTAAGAATATAATCATAGGTAAGTACTTGAATTTCTCTAGACTTTTCAATGAGCTGGTTCAGGTTCAAGATTTGTTCCCGTGTACTTTTACCTTTTACAAACCCCGCTTGTTCCTAATGTATTTGGTAATGTTTTAATCTGTTTTTGATGATATGCAAAACAGATTTTACTAGCATATTTTATTATTGACAGTGTGGAGTAGTTTCCACATCTGGTAGTAGTTCCTTATATATATATATATATATATATATATATATATATATATACATATATATATATATATATATTATATATATATATATATATATATATATATATATATATATATAAATTGAGGTACACCAACCAGACCGCTACTTTCCTAAATTTCTGAACAGGTAGATAAAAATTAAATCTTGGAAAAATTTGTTCGAAAAACGGGCGTAGGAAATTTTGACACTAAGCAGGTAGCGTCTAAAATTTAATGACAATTTTCGACACCAGCCCCAATTCCCGTTTTTATCTTACTATCCTTTTTATCTTCGACACCAAATAAATATAGCTGCGACATAAATAAAATACCATAATTAATTAATTAATTTACTTTAATAGAAGTAATGTGCATCTTATTTCTTTATAACTGTAATAATATCTTAAGATTTTGTATCTAAATATCTTGTAATTTTGTCAGGCTTTTGCGATATGTCCTCTTGGGCTTTTCTTTTCCATGCATTGGTTACCATCTTTACTTCAAGCTTTTTTGGATCGGCTTCATGATTATGTACCAAATCACTTCTTGTGATGGTGAGGTCCTCACAGCCTATTGTAAACACTTTTGCGAAACACTTAGTGTTTCTTTGGATGCAGCGCCAAAATATCTCGCCGCTTTTTAACACTTTCTGTTTCGAGAACGAATGATGCTCCATCACTAATAAATCTCGACCACCGGAACTTTTTATCAAACTCATTTTTTAAATATCCGTATACGTGCACAAGTCAACGTCAAACAAGAAATAAATTACAACTGAAATAATTTAGTCACAGGTACACAAGTGCCACGCCTCCCGCCGTGACAATAAATATTGGGAAAACCCGCTTGTCCTGCTTGGGTGCAAATCTCCATCGCCGCTAATTACCTACCTACCTGTTTTACGCCACGGTGTCGAAATTTCCTATAATAAAATTTGACCCTTCGATTACCCCAGATACAAAGACAATTTGGTGTCGAAAGTTCGCCCGCCGGTTAAAAGAATTATAATATATAATGGACAATAATTGAAGAGTATTAATTTAGCTCACCGGTATTTCTGCTTTAAGAGCCAAGTTATTTCGTAAATATATAGAAAATCTTAGTAATGTGCATCCAAGAGACCTTGTTATTTTAGACGAAATGTGGAATTATTCAAAGGGAAATAAAACAATTTTCTGGGAAGGTGACAGTCTTAAAAGTGTACGTAAACCAGAAGGGTATGATTTAATGTCTAACAATTGTCCACCCTGATTATTATGGAGAAACGAACCACGGAATTTTTACTAAATGGACAAATACTCAACAAATAATTCCAAATTTAGAATAGACATAAATAATTATGATGCATAATATTTCATATCATTGTTATTTTAGAAAAGTATCCTTCTACTGTATCAACTAGAATGAAAATTATTACCTGGTTAATAACAAACAACATCAAGTATGACGCAAAACTCACAAAACCTGAATTATTACAAATTGCAAAATTAAATAGAAAAGAGAATGTATATTTATATATTTATATGTATATCTATATATAAATATATATATATATATATGTATATATATATATATATATATATATATATATATATATATATATAATATATATATATATATATATATATATATCGTGTATCGGAGACAGTGGCGGCTCGTGACATCTGCTATAGGGTGTGCTGCATGAACCACGGTCAATATAAAATAATAGAAATAGAATAACATACGAAAACAAAAACAATAAAATTAGCTTTAATACTAATTAATAGTAACTAATAACGACATGCTATAAAAATCTGATTAACTTACATTTATTGCATTTTTCTAAATTGGAAATTAATACGCCGGTCCTTTTTTGTCGCAAACTTTTCGATTACTTTATCGTTAAAGTTCGGTATTGAAGCGATGAACTTTTTTTCTATCGAGAGTGTGGAAAGGGCTGTTAATCTGTCTTCGCACATTGAATTTCTTAAAAATGTTTTGATCCGTTTTAAAGTTGAAAAACTACGTTCAGCTTCTGCTGTGGTCATTGGCGTAGTCACCAGAATTTGTATCAACTTTTTGGTTTCTGTTAATGTGTCCTCTAAATTATTAGAAATTATAAATTTTAGTAAAGGCACTGCACCTTTTAATGTTCTACACTCGATATTGGAATACAAAACTGACAGTTCTGTTCGCAAACGGTTTTTATCAAAGAAGTTATAAGCTGTACAAGTTAAATCCAATTCATTTTCAGGAAACTTATTATTATATTTTTCGAAATGTTCTGAAGATAAAAGTGTTGCGGCAACTAGATGATTTGTATATGCAAACCGTTCTTTTGCATTGTTTATAATAACATCACAAACTTCTAGACAGGCAATACGGTGATCCTGTTGGCTGTTATTTGGGCGTTTCCTTTTTTGGACACTAGGCGCCGCATTTAAATTTGAAGCTTGATGTATGATAGGGTCTATTTTATTTCGGACATTGTTAATACTTTGCTCAAAAACATGTATAGCTTTCTGTGCTTCGGTTGGGTCCATGTTCTTTTTTTGAAGATTATTGTACAAAACGTCAACATGTGGCATAATATAATGAAAAACAGTCAGCCAGAAAGTAAAATTTTGATCTTCCAGAATACGTCTAAGTCCTCTTGCTTCCTTGGAAGTAATAGCATTTGACTCTTCTTCTAGTTGCTCCATACACTCAATAATAAAGTCTCTATATTCGTAAACGACATTTACTGTACGAATATTGAAATTCCAGCGTGTAGGGATTGAACGAGGAATATTTTTTCCAACTATTTGATTTAAGACAGCTATTCTTTGAGGTGAATGACTAAAAAATCCAGGTATATCATGTAAATCTCCAAAAAATACGCGTACTTGGGAATTAATAGAACATGCTCTTGACATTATTAGATTCAATTGATGGGCGTAACAGTGCACAAAATGAGCAGTTTCATATTTTCTCTTAATTATTGTTTGCACTCCGCCATGTATCCCACTCATAACAGCTGCTCCGTCATAACTTTGTGCAATGAGCTTATTTTTGTTATTCTTTAATATTGGGTCTAAAACATTCAAAATTGTGTTAGCTAAGGTTTCAGCATCATGTTTTTCTGGAAGCAAAAAAGTCCAAAACCTTTCAACTGGAGCACCGTTTTTTACATAACGAAAAACAATGACCATTTGAAATTTCATAGAAACATCCGTTGTCTCATCAGCTATCACTGCTAAAAATGGGGCTTCATTGATTTCGTTTAAAATCTCCTCAGCGTATACTTCTAGCATGCAATCCAAAATATCATTTTGTATTGTTTTTGAGGTACCTTTGAAAATTGTCGCATTTGTAAGGTGTTCACTAAGTGTTTTATCAAGTTCAGCAGAAAAATTCACTAAACCACGAAAAATTCCAGGGTTATCTGATGTTTCAGATTCATCGTGTCCTCGTAAGGCGAGCTCAAAAGCCCCACAGAATTTTATACAGTCAATTATTTTTGACAAAACATACCTGTTTTTCGTCACCTCTTCATTGTGTTTTTGTATATTTATCCAATAAGCAGAGTCAAGTTGGGCCTGTATATTAAGTTTCCCAAATAATGCAAATCGCATTTCATTGTTCATATGAGTTTGCGTGTTTTCATGCTTCTTTATTTTTTCACTTAAATGCACTAGATCCCGCACTCCTGTCTCGCGCCACAATTTTTCCTCTTTATCTGCGCCGAATAATGCACACGGAAAACAGAAAAAAGCATTTTTTTCGGAACATCCACAAATCCACTGATTTCGTAGATACATGTCTTTATTAAATTTACGCGTATATGTTTTTCCACGGCTTTTACCGGACACTTCAATATTAAGATCAGGCATAGGACGGCCACGTTCTTTTATAATCAACTGTTGTTGATAGTGAAGTTTTTGAAATTTATTTACACCTAATTTAAATTGAAACTCCATTGTTTTAAACACGCTCGAACAAAACAAATTAAACAAAATTGTAACCTAAGAATTTCTAAACACGGCACAGATGCAACGGTCACGATCACGAATAACTGTCGTGAATTGCAGCTCGCAAACACATTTCCGAGGCCGTTAATCAGCCGATTGCCGAAGCACATCGGCTAAGATCGCCGTTTGCCTAATAAATGCATTTTACCGCTGCCAGTGTTTCGGTTATCGACGCGGCTTCACTGGAGCAGCAAATACGTAAAAAGATTGCTTCACTGGAGCACCAAATACGTAAAAAAATTATACGGTTTCACTAGAGGAGTAAATACGTAAAAAAAATAATATTAATCATCGTTGTTGGTGAATTATTATTAACAGTTTATGTTTAATATGATAATATGGCAGATTTGAAATAAAACTATATTAATTATTCTTTAATAATTAAGATTTGCTATGGTTGTTTGGTAGTTCTGCAGCTCAGCAGCACATAAAGAAAAGCCGCCACTGATCGGAGACAAAAATATGGTTGACATTAGCATTCAAGCAGTTAATAGACACTGATAATATGAGTGGCTTAGGCTCTGACAGTAAAGAAATAATAAATTTATAATTATATACGGTGCTTAAATAAAAATTAATAATTAATTAAATAAAAATTTAAAATAAAATAAAATTCAATTTCTGATTTCTACAGTTTAAATATTTATTTACTATAGGTGTTATTGGACAACCTGTAGGTTTCCAAAAATTGATAAATAACATTCATAACTGCTTATCCAGTTTTTAAAATCCAATAAATGAAATAGAAAAGAAGTATAAAACGATTATCCTAATGTTAGCCTTTTTGTCTTATTCTATTCTATTTCTAATATTTATGACTAACAGTTTGCTCACCTATAACATACATAATGATAATGTGCAAACATCCAGCGCTCTGCTGCAGTCATTTTATTTATTATCTTTAATGTGAACTATCTATAACTTCAGTTTTAAATACGTTTTTTTTGACGTTTCTATTTCTACTTCGAAAATCTTTCTCAAAAGACAAATTGAACAAATTTTTGTTAAAAATCTTTAGCTACTTGGTAATACAATTTTTCTTTTCTAATAATTAAATTTTATCTGCATCATTGACAATTAATACAGATACATATATTTTAAAGTAGACGACATATCATAAATAATAAAAAAAATGATATTGTCAATACTTTTGAGGTGCGTTCCTGGGACGACTAGAATATTTTGGCTGAGTAGGGAAGATATGTTAAAAATATTAAAGATACATCATCAACACGACAGCCTGTTATACAACTCTGAATCATTTACAAATTTATTTATTTGTATCATCTCAAGAGACGATTTTATTTCAGAAATACAATAAGTAAAATTAATCAGGAACCGATGAAATTCTTGTAGGAATATGCATTCCTATTTAAATTAAAATTAAGTTTTTTTTTTGTATTTTTTGCTTTGCTTTGGCTTATTCACCGAAGATAATAGTCATTGTACTTAACAAAGAAAATTTCCAGAACAGAAGGGTAATTTGAAATATTTCAAAAACTCACACAGTCAGATACATATTTTTTATAATTTTAAGTTGTTGGTGATATGTAGCAAAGTTTGCTTGAGGTTGCTCTCTTAGGCCTGCCACTGCCCGATGAGTCTAACTAAAGACGAAACCTGTAAGGTGAACGAAGACAGGCCTAAACTGTTTGAAAATCCACAAGGAAAACAATTCCTGTAGCTGGCTGTATACCACGTATCACAAAAAAGAGGTTAGTCTTCGTAAATGGGTATATTTATTTAAAAACCCTTAAAAGGGCTACATAAAAAAACCAACGTTTTCGGACTAGACAGTCCATCATCAGATTTAAGTTTTAAAATTGCTAGGTTAAAATACCTGAGCCACCAAAATACCAGGGTAAAAACCCTTTAAATTACATATAATTGTAAAAGATTATACATCATGTTGTAAAAAAACTGTGATGTTCAGTATTAAATTAAATATGACTTCAGGTAACATACATGGCTGAAGTGAGTTCCAGAGCCGGAGAGTAAACCTTTTCACACGGAAAACAGCTGGTAATTGATTGACCTGATGAACTGAACTGATGAACTGATAGTCAATCAGTTACCAGCTGTTCTTCGTGTGAAGAGGTTTACTCTCCGGCTCTGAAACTCACTTCAGCCATGTATGTTACCTGAAGTCATATTTAATTTAATACTGAACATCACATTTTTTTTACAACATGATGTATAATCTTTTACAACTATATGTAATTTAAAGGGTTTTTTACCCAGGTATTTTGGTGGCTCAGGCATTTTAACCTAGCAATTTTAAAATTTAAACCTGATGATGGACTGTTTAGTCCGAAAACGTTTGTTTTTTTTGATGTAGCCCTTTTAAGGGTTTTTAAATAAATATACCCATTTACGAAGACTAACCTCTTTTTTTTTAAACTGTTTGAAGCTATTATGGACAGTTTCAGTTTCAGGGTATTATAAAGTTTGGTATGAACATGAACAGGAAAAATCATAAATTATTTATTTTGTTACGTATAAGTGTTTAATTAATTTTCGTAAACAAATTTAGGTTTAATCTTGAATATTTATAAATTTTCTTTTGCATGAAAAAAAGGTTTATTGTGACCTAAGTCAATTTATTAATCGTAATGCGTTGGCGATGATTCATTCACAGTGTTTTATTAACCTAGGTCATCTTCGTCATCCTCATTTAGTTTCGAAACAGCTGTCTGTTGCCGTCGATAACTATACCAAGTCCACCAACGCATTACCATTTTCCTTTCTTGTCCATTCTTTTACTATCAAATTGTAAATTATTACCGACTGCAAAGATTGAGAGTGAAAGTTTCGAAGCAGAGTACGCCTTTACTATTAACTTGGAAACAGAAGCGGCGAGGAAGGGTATAAATAAGGATTTTGTTGATTTAGCTTTTACATCTACGAAAAAATATCGATGAATCCATAAATAAAAGTGAACATTTTTTTGACATTAACAGCAGTGGGGTGCTGGAAGATAAAAAAAGCTGGATTGTAAAAAAAATATTTATAGAAAGACCTGCAAAAAATAAGAGTATATCTTAGTCTAGTATATCAGAGTATATATCATATATCATATAGTACTATCGTATATCATATAGTACTCTAACAAGAGTATATCAAAACTTCCAGTTTTCTATTTTATTTAAAAAAATAGTTCTTTTATACATATTTTGGTCAGAAATCTAAAATAAGTATTTTAAATCGTTTAGGTTAATATTTAATAATTCAAAAACAAATTATGATACACTTATACGGGATGAATTAGCGGTAGAGTCAGGTATGTCAAAATAATTGTGTAAAAACATATACTTTTATCATACTCCAAGTTATGCTAGTATGTATAATCTATGTGTTACTACTATTGTACAATTATTGTAATATTACAGTAATTTCGGTTTTATTCGATTTTTTAAATAGTTTAATTCATTTATACAATATTCAATATTGTCGCGACTATGAATAAAACTTCAGTTAAGTTATCTACCAGCCGAGATTCGAATTGGCCTACTTTTGGTCAATATTATATCACTCATTTACGTATCGTGGTGCTTGTTACCTTTTTTTAATAATTAAGACCAATCCGCCTTGTACCTAAATCATTCCACCTAAAATTTAGTTAAAATAAAAAGCTAATTCGCAAATAGTTTTAAACTTTTAGATTTTTGTATAATATTTTTTATATATTGTTACTAAATATTAATTTTACCCATCTCGGTCCTTGGTCTTTTGTCAATGTAGTGATAATGTTCCGTAGCAGTACTTGATCTTATGACTAGACATTGTCAGACTGAACAATGTAGCTGATATTCCTATTGGCAATCTCACTCTTAATCTTTAATAATTTACTTTTTTCTCTATAAAGATTTTTAATAAAATTTTTGTGTATCTAGTAGTAAAAAAATACGTTTTTGAAGAAAGATGTAGATTGAACAAGCAACGAAGTTTGGAAATGTGTATCTACGACGGGGTACACAAACTATTTTTTTCTGAAATCGCGTTCAATATAAGGTACTTAAAAACAAATCACTGAAAAAAATTCATCGAGTTAGAATCTATGGAGAGGGCATTACGTGACTAAAAACGACCTCACTTCGGCCATATTGTTAATATTGTTTTGACACTTTTGACAGATCGTATATGTTTGTTTACATTTGTTGGTTTTTGAATATTTTTAGTTTTATAATACTTTTATAGAAACTGTATATAATTGTGATAGTGCATAATAATGGTTTCTTGTTCTCAACATAGTTGCAGTAGCAGAAGCAATGTTAATAAAACATTTTCAGGAATATCGTTCCACAGGTTAATATACAAATATGTAAACAAAGCAATGGTCCGTACTTCAGAGAATAGATTAATAGTATTTGACTGTATTAATTTATTTTTATGTATAATATATCGTGTTTTTAGTGTTTACCGCGGGATAAATAAATCATAGTTTATTAAAATTTATTGCACTTTTTAGATTATCTATGATTAAAACTTCTGAATAACTAGTCATATTTGTATAGTAGTTTTAATATTATTAAGTCTGGCCCTGATCCCACCGCCATATTGGTATTATCGTTAGCCACGCCGACCTACGCCGTTTTTAATACATACGTTAATATGCTTATAGCTTCTACATAGATTCTAACTCGATGAAAAAAACATATAAAAACACTTGGCATCTACTATAATGTAATTATAGAAACGTCAAACGCGTCAGTCGTATTTATTTCACTAAAATAAATCACCAAATAATATTCAGACAGAACAATAATAACAATTTCTTTCTTATTCTGTGATTCAGACCTAGTTTGAAAATAATATATTTTTTTATTTAGATAATAACTACAATAACCACAAAGGTCATTAGCGGGGTAAAGAAAATACACTAGGTGTACAGAATATGAATTTTGGTACATTATATTTTACTTGCTAAGTTACATTTGATACGGAATTAGAAAAGAGGTTTACAGTCGGTGTGAAGATTAATAATGTCTTTCAAATTGTTTGAATATCATATCCAGGTATCGATTGTTTGTAAGCGTCAAATTTATCACATTCTGTTAGCACATGCTATATTGTTGTTGGTATATTACGCTTAGTGCATTTTGGTGCTTGTGTATGAGTAATGAGATGTTCATGAGTACGTTTGCAGAGTCTTAATCAAAGACGAGATAGGATAACTGGGTGAGGTCGGTTGATTGAATGTGGGTTTCATGGACCAGTATCTTCTTTGTTTGCTTGTAGAGGTCTTCCATTTAATAGTTGCTTTCTATCTGAGGCTGGAATTAATTGTTCTGCCAATAAAGGTAATTGCACAGCTGTGCAAGTATAACGATCAGCGTTTCCATTCCCCTTGATTCCCGCATAAGAGGTAAAGCATCATAAAAAACTATTTTCGATTCTGTTTGATGAAGACTGTAAATTGTTTTTTTGATTAATAATATTCTAGTGTTGTTCATGAAGGTTTGATGTATGAGTCTCAGTGAATTTAGTGAGCCAGATAATATTTAGAGTATGTGGTTTGTGTTCTATAAATGGATTTTAAAGTTATAGTATGGCATATTTTAGGGATAGTATAAGATCACAAACTGTAGCGCCTGATCCAGAGTGGACGGCTACGAACAGCGTCTATCCAGAATGGACATCTGAATACGCACTCACCAACACGTCTAGCCAGCGCGGTATTTTAAGGCTAATAACCTCCCCAAAATGATGGCGAATTCTAAAATGATATGAGTAAGACTCCAGGTGGGTAGATCATACAGTCCTGGCAAGTCCCACTCCTTTATAAAAAAGGACAATTTCATGGAATCTGGGGAAGCAAGAAATCGCTAAAAACAACAAACTTGAATATAGCAACACTCAATGTAAGGTCCTAAAAAAGAGATGAAAAAATTTATGAGCTAGAAGAAGAAATAAAGGACCTAAAGTGGGACATAATTGGTCTTGTAGAGGTAAAAAGGAAAGGTGAGGAGCGCATAACATTGCAATCAGGTAACATCTTGTATTACAAAGGGCACAAAGAACAAAGTCTAAACGGCGTAGGATATCTGGTTACTAAGAAACATGCTAATAAAATAGAACAATATGTAGGAGTCTCAGAAAGAATTGCAATGATTGTGATGAATATAAACGAGAAAATCACCCTAAAAATCATTCAAGTGTACGCCCCAACTTCAACGCACCCCGATGAAGAGATAGATAAGATCTACGAGAAAATAATAGAAACCAACACGAACTATCACAGCACTTATACACTTATAATAGGAGATTTCAACGCTAAGATTGGACAACGACTACAAGAAAGTAAAAACTATATTGGTGAATTCGGCTATGGTGTTAGAAATGAGAGAGGAGAAACCCTGGTTAACTTCCTACGTAGCAACAAATATTTCGTAATGAACACATTTTATAAGAAAAAACCGCAAAGAAAGTGGACGGGGTTATCACCAGACGGAAAAACAAGGAACGAAATCGATTACATCATGTTTAACAAGAAAGTTATCGTAGAAGATGTAACAGTAATAAATAATGTCTCTCTGGATAGTGATCACAGAATGGTTAGAGCTAAACTAAGGATTAAGTATAGCAAACGTAGAATTAACTTTAATAACACGATACAAATAGACACAGAAAAGCTAAAAGTCGATAACAACAAAAAATCCAAAATAAGTGCAGAATCGAAGAATATGCTGAAACAACGAAAAGAGCTCCTGTCACTAAACAAAAGAAATACCACAGAATACAAAAAACTTAATCGAGCCATACGAAAACAGATAAAAGACGATATTAAAAAACATCAACAAGAACATGTAGAAAGAGTGATAGAGAAAAATCGGAGTCTGAAATATACCAAACCGAAATTAGGAAAGAAAAATATTATAACTATGAAAAATCAACAAGGCCAAAGGCCAACTAGAAACAAGCAAAGCTCAGATATCAAACATAGTTGAAAACTTCTATACTGAGTTATACCGCTCAAGAAACGATCCCCCCGACTCTTCAAAGCAAAATCTGAAAAGACAAATAACAAACGTAAATTCTGAAGTAATGCTCGAAATAAGCGAAGTAGAAATAGAAAATGCAATTAAAGAAATGAAAAGAAATAAAGCACCGGGTAGTGATGGAATTCTGGCAGAAATGTTGAAAGAAGGCGGAGAAGAAGTCATCAAGTACCTAAAAATACTTTTTAATAAATGCCTATTTGAAGGAAATATACCAAAGGAATGAAATACCGCTAACACAATATTAATACACAAAAAAGGGGACAATACAGATCTCAAAAATTATCGTCCAATATCACTACTATCACAACTTTATGAAACATTCACAAAAATAATTACAAATAGATTGACAACAAAGTTCGATGTATATCGACCAGTAGAGTAAGCCGGATTTAGAAAAGGGTTGAGTACGTGTGACCATCTTCACACACTAAAGGTCCAAATAGAAAAAGTTAACGAATACAATTTACCAATCTGTTTAGCATTTATAGACTATGAGAAAGCTTTTGACAGCATATAATTATCGGCTATTGAGAAAGCACTGGTCAACAGCAGAACAGATTCTAGATATAGGATATTAATACATAATATATATCAACATGCTGAAATGGTGTCACGATGGATAACGGAATGAAAACGAGGCCAATAAAAATCAGCCGGAGAGTAAGACAGGGAGACACCATATCTCCAAAACTATTTACTGCCGCACTTGAAGACATCTTTAAATCACTAAATTGGGAAACAAAGGAACTATCGATAAACGGAAAGTATTTAAACCATCTAAGATATGCAGATGACGTAGTACTAATAGCCGACAGCTGGAAAGAACTGAAGACGATGATCGATGAGCTTCATACGGAATCCATAAAAAAGGACTGAAAATGAATCTGAGTAAAACTAAGCTAATGTCGAATAAAGATGATCAACCTACGATAACCATCCAAGGAACAAAAGTGGAACATGTAGAAGAATACATATATCTGGGTCAGAATAGCAAGGTAAACAAAGAAAACCAAACTACCGAAATAAGCAGATGAGTAAGAATGGGATGGGCCGCATTTGGAAAACTCTCATACATACTGAAAGACAAAAAGATACCCCAAAACCTTCGAACCAAAGTGTTCGATTCTTGTATCCTTCCCGTTCTCACTTACGGAGCTCAAACCTGGGCATTTACAAAAAAGAACATGGACAAGATTCGAAAAACTCAGCGAGCCATGGAACGACAGATGCTTGGTATCTCACTAATAGATCGGCAAACGAACGAAGCAATCCGGAACAAAACAAAAATAAAGGACGCCGCGAAACAAGCAGATTAATTAAAATGGAAATGGGCTGGACACAACGAGTGTCTCGAGATGGTAGATGGAACAAAGAAGTCGAAAACTGGCGACCGTACGATACGAAGAGACCAAGAGGAAGACCTCAAATGCGCTGGAGCGACGATATCGAAAGAGTCGCAGGACCAATGTGGAAACGCCTAGCACACAACAGGGATGAATGGCGAGAAATGGGAGAGGCCTTTATTCAACAACTCGGATAGAAAAAGGGCTATAAAAAAAAGTATGGCATTAAATTCTACCTTTAAGATACGGTACGAACTGGAAAGCTTAAATAACTAATGGGTATCGTTGTTTATAAACATTGTTGCTCCTACGCCTTGGAAAGACTTAAATGAATCAGTAAAGATGTTATTGTAATTTTAGTATTTTGAGATTATTTGTTTATAATTTCAATATATTGCATATGGATTAGTATTATATTTATAACATTGCGTTAATTGGGTGTTTACATATGGGATTTTGATAATACACGAAGAAATTCTGTTTCCATTCATTAACCATGTTCTGGAAAAGTTTTGGAGATTTAACGTTAATATGTGGCCGCGAAATCTAATAAAAAGGTACTGGGAGGTGCTATTTTGAAAACTTGTTTTAAAACGATTACTAAACGTGTTTATGTGAGCAGGAATTGATGGAAACGATGTTACTCTTGAGCCATACTCTTGAGGCATATGATAAACTGAGAATTTGTCGTCTGATAGATAGTGATGGTTCGCCTAATTCGCCGTACAGATTTTCTAAATGCGTTATTCTGTAAGCTCCTAGAATTATTCTACGGTGTTTGCAGAATATGCAAATAGAGAATTATTATGCGGTGTTTTGTATAGTATCTAACCATTTATAAATGAAAAAAGTTCCAGAACTCCTACAATACTATTCTGTAATGCGATATGGCTATAAAATCTCATAAAACGTGATATTTTTTAAATAAAATTAAGGATGTGCATAACTCTTGCACCACAGTTGCTTTTTTAAATACTTTCATGATCTTCAGAGAATCCTACCGGACAACCCCATCAAAACCTCCAGTCTATTTTTTGTAAAAATCCTATAAATAAAACTAATAGTCCCATATTGGTATCACGGGAAACGATTTGGTGGATAAATATGCACGAGAAGCCTTAGAGGACACAACTACTGAGTTCTACCCAAAAACTACAGCGACAGATCTCAAATCATATTTCCAAAGCAAAATAGTTGACATATGGAATAGCAGAGAGCACAAAAAACAGACAAAATTACTTGAGATAAAATCAATATTTCACCCTGGTCTGATAGTTCCACGAATCGTTTTTCTCAGGTTATCATCACACGACTGCGGCTTGGTTATAGTCGCCTTACGCATGGACATCTGATGACAAGGGATCCCCAACCAAGTGTTATGCTTGCGAGACTCCGCTAATAGTAAAACACCTTCTAGTGGAGTGCCCGTTACATAGTGCGGAAAGATGTAGATTCGGAATCCCGGAGAATTTGAGAGGACTATTCTTAAAGTGCGGTGCCAAAGTGATTATCCAATATCTAAAAGCAATCAACTATTTATACAAAATTTAATTGTTACGGTATTCAATTATTGTAAATACTTTTTCTTTTTGCGCTTATAGTCTTACAGGCTGATGCGAGTTTATAAATAAATAAAAAAAATAATAGTTTCATTAGATGTAATTGAGGCTGCACATTTCGGCGATGTGATGTGGTTTTAAAAATTGGTGTGTTTGCCAGTTTCAATATGGTTTCTGTTCTTATTGCTTCAATGTTCTATGTGTATTACAGTTTAAAAAATTTACTTAATAAATTTGAATACAATCTTTTACTCCTCTTTAATTTTACTATTTTTACTTGGAAGAAATCTCAATTTTACTACACAAGTTTATTTTGACGTTTCGATCCCAACTTATAAAATCTCTTTAATTTTGGTGGAATTTTATGCCGTTTATGATTACGATAAAGGTGGAGTACAAAAGTTTAACTTTGTTTAATTTATATAGTGCACATTTAAGAAAAATCGTGCATTGCATGGCAATTGTCGAATTAACAGGCATTCCAATTAAAAGCGAGAGGTACAAATTTCACCATAGTCAATCATGCTTAACTAAAAAATAAATCTTATACTATTTTATGCTAGATGTTAAATGTACTATTATTGTCGTGTCCTGAGTTGATAACGAGGTGGAGTTAATGAACTATTCAAAATAAACAACTAAATATCAATTAAATTTTCATAAAATACATTTCACATCAACTTTATTTTTTATTTCTTATGTTTAAGTTTTCTACTTGCAGTGGAAATTGAATCTACATAATTTGGTATGTGTATTCGCGTAGGATGAATCCAAAAATATTTCGTTAGATAATTTTGTCTTGTAAAACCAATAACAATGCTTAGCACGCAAAACAAATATATATACATATATATATATATATATATATATATATATATATATATATATATATATATATATATATATATATATATGTATACTCAAAGAACTACTAAAATGGGATATTGCGATTTATGTCAATGCTGAAATAATCAATCACGTGACAGTGGTCAAATAGCAGAAGATTATTCCAAAAGCGACTGGAAACGTGTTAGAAGAAACACGGATATTGAATCGATCACATCTATTCGATCACATCTATCAGCATACTCTAAAAAAATAATAATAATAATAAGAAGGACGTGTTTTGTTTTGTAAAAATATCGGAAAGATATTTTATCAGTATATTTTGTACTCTAGTCGCCAGAGATGAAAATGCCACTGAACCTCTAAAATGCATACGAACAAGCTGAATTTTGACGAGAATATTAATTTTGTGACTCCAAGAAAGATGCAAAAAAGTTTACCACTTTTCCCTATGGGCTTCCCTTAAAGACCCCTTCGCAGGGGGTAAAAACGCAAAAAATCTATTTACCAAGAAACTGTACAAAGTACTGTAGAAAAGAAAATGTTTTAAATAAAAAATGTAGCTAATTAAAAACGTAGTTTAAGATAATTTTAAACAAAAATGTTTATAAGCATTTTTTGTATGGAATGAACAACGCTTGAAGCGACCGTCGATTTTGCATGTCAGTTACGCGCGCGAAATCAATGTTAAATAAAATTTGTATCAGCTCGACGGTAAAAATTTGATATCTTTTGATTCAAGTGACCTTGATATTAAATACATAAATGTAGCGTGATTTTTGTCATTTTTTATAATTCTCACATGATCAATGCAATACATTCCTTTAATTGACCAGTTATATGAAGTTTCAATTACTAGAGCCTAACCTTTAAAACCTATAGTATTCAATTTTAGTTTTGAATTTTGGCAATAAATCTGAGGCATTTGAAATGTGCACAAAAAACGTTGGATTTAAAACTTTCACACAACAGACGATCTAAAACAATTAAAATTTGTTTATTTTAATTACACTAGTATGTTTTTCAAAACAACAAAAGTTCTGCAATAAACTACAGCCAAAACCGTCTTCGTAAATCCATTTTCCGTAAAGTGTGATCGTTTGTAATGTAAAACAATAAAATCTGCATTCTTTATTCATATTTCAAATGCCTTATATTTGTTACCACAACTCAAAATTGAAATTTAATGTTATAGGTTTTAAAGACTGATCTCTAATTATTTTACTACAACTGGTCAATGAAAGTAATCAATTTTATTGATCTCACGAGAATCGTAATAAAAGAACGTAGAGTTTATTCTTGGCAAAATATAAAAATTGGATACGAAAGCTCTAAAAACCTCTTAATTTTTGTCGATAGGACATTTGGATAAAAAAAGTATCGAATTTGTACCATCGAGCTGATACAAATTTTATTAAACATTAATTTCGCGCGCCTAACTGACATTTAAAATCGATTGTCGCTGCAAGTGTTGTTTCTACGAGAACGATTTATTGTACACAACTAATGCTTATTAAACATTTTTGTTTGTTATTATCTTAGCTACATTATTATTTAAAACATTTTTTTCTACGGGTACAGATTCTTGGTAAATATATTGTTTTGGCATTTTGACCCCCCTGCGAGGGAGGTTTTAGGGAGAAGCCCAAGGGCAAAAGTGGTAAACTTTTTTTCATCTTTTTTGAGGTTCCAAAATTAATATTCTCTGCAAAATTCAGCTTTTTTTAATTTTAAAAAGAATACGAAGGACAAAGTTTATTGATAAGACGAGAATATGCAATATTTTTAAATTAAAGCGGAATTAAATACGCGGTGTGTTATTTATGGGATATATTCATATAGTCGACCCATTTTTCTGTAAAGCAAATTTGACTGCACTAAAATATCTAAATTTACTGCAGAATATTATTTTTCATTGCCTTTAAAATTCGGAATTAATTTTAATAGTAAATATTTGTTTATTATTACGAAATTCGTATTACAAGAAAAGTCAGTGGTATGACTTTTCTTAATATGACTGTTTCTTAAAGGATAATAATAAGGAACAAAACTATTCAATAGTTACCCCGATCTACCGATTTAACACCAAATAGTTTTTACTCTGGGTATAATATAGGTACCCAAATTATGTGGTCAAAATCACTTATTCATGACATCAAATCTTAAAAGAATTTTCACTGAAAACTCTTTCACTGAAGACTGTTTTAAACTGAGAAAAAAGTCGAAATATAAGAAATACATGTTTGTTAAACGATATTAATGGTTGAGTACTAAACACGAAACAATTGTGGAACGAACACGTAATGTGAATTGATCCTGCACGGGAAGAAAATGTGCCCAGAAGTTGGGTATTATTTTAGGCAATGAAAAAATTAACCCAATGGGAAATTTAATCTTGGAATTAAAGAGAAATGGATAATTCCAGGTCTAAGTTATTTACTCTGCCACGGCTATCAGTTGTTTTGAAGGACAAAACAACGAGATTTGGGAAGTGGGTCTACAGATCTCTAAGTAAGGTATGTTGTTAGACAGAGTAACAAAAATAATCATTCGAACTGAAAAAAATAAACAAAAATTTAACCAAATACAAAGACAAAAGGTCGCCAGTTTATCTTTTCTTTGAGCGAGAAGGAAAACTTTAGCATCATACACATTAAAGGATTCATAAACAAACAAAAAAACTAAAAATATAAACACAACAGAAGAAATAGATAAAATATTTTCCTAAATTGTCCAAAAAAGGAATAATCACATTACCCTGTTGGGTCTTAATTAAAAACTATTAGAATCTTTTTGCTGTCCAATAAAAGATAAGATTAATAAAAACTTACTCCGTAATGTGTAATGGTGTAATAATGAAAACTCAGTTTAACTGAATGTATTAAGGTTTTAATTTACAAAACAGAAATGTTCATTACAAAATGATGCTTTCAAATATATTTCTTTATAAAAATTAAAACTTTATTTCTCTGGATGACCTAGAGGTAAAATGTTTAATAACAAATGATGATATATAAACAAAATTCCTAACTGCCCTTCTCAAGTTATCCCACAAATGCTCTATCGGTTTAAGGTCCGGACTTCTAGGAGGCCGGGCTACTAACTGAATACCATCATCTGTAAAGTATTGCATTGTTATCTTGGCTGCTGAGTATTATTCTGCATTAAAAAATCAGTTTTACTAAACAAATGCATATAAGGTAACACATGTTCTTCCAGATATTCCCTAATGTACCAATCAGCATTATACAAAACGTTTCTCCAATAAACTGCGTCTAATAAAAGGTCTCTACTAGGTACATAAGATAATAAATAAATTGTGTTTGCTCAATTGTCGACGTATCGTGTCAGGTGAAACTATGGTACCATGAACATTTACCAGTCTTCTAGTCGAAACTGTAACAGTAACTGTCCGCTCTCGAAGGACTTAAAGTCTAAGAAACCGAGATTCCATGGCGTTTCTTGACCTTGGTCTTCCCTTTACAGGTCTCTTTGAGTAAGACCCAGTTTCTCGAAACCTTTTTAAGGCATCAGATATTGTACTTCGCAACACGCCAAGCATTTTTGAGTAATATCGAATATGACGCTCATCATTATGAAGAGCAACAGCTTCAGTTACTTGACTTCGTCTTAATACAAATTATTCGTTGTCATTAAAAACAATTTTTTTTTATCTAAAAAAGTAGCCAACATACACCAAGAAGAAATACATTTAATTTAACAAGCATTATTTTAAATAAATATTCAATTTATCGAAGGCACCTAACAAATTTTTTGTTCAGCCACAAAAAAAGACAAACTTTTTAACTGTTTAAAACATCAAATGAATGGATAAAAGTAACTTATATTTTAATAAATATATTTAATTATTATACAAGGCAATTCGACTAAACTAAAACAAAAAAAAACTATGACATTTCAGGTGTCTGGTTGCTTTTACGGGTAAGAGTATATTCGAAATTCAGTTGATGAGAATATCAAAAAGTTTACTACCTGTATACTACTTTACTATTACTATTACTTCTCTGGTAATACTTTATTATCATTTCTCTCACCTCTTTTACTACAGATAAAGTTTATCGATTATTAGCACATCGATGGGTTATCGACATTTTATTATAATATCACATCTTTATTATAGAATTTACAATATTAACTAATAAAAAAAAATTAACTATATTGCAAATACGAACAGAACAGCAACTATTATTTGTTTGAGAGTAGCGTTATTGATTGAAAAGTTATTGACATTTCTGATAAAAGCTCTTAGAATATCTCCATCGGATATGTTTAACCTTTGCTCATTCCTGTCAGCAACAACATAAGGAACAACGCAAAGGACTTTTGATGATATTGGGTACATGTGATTTTCATCTAAATACCGTTTGGTTCTCAAGTAATTGAGGATTTATACATTAAGCTTAGCACATGTAATACAATAATTAACTATAATTGAGTCATATATGAGAAAACATATTTTAATGTTAAACTTTCAGTTTCAAAGGATTTTTTCGTCCATGTCTTGTTATGTAAATCTTTATGCTAAAAGTATAACTTCAATGCCGCGCTAATCTCGTCTAGTAAATTTTGTACGACCGCTGCCATTTCATCGGTCCACCTTTTCCGTAGCCTTTCTTTTGGTTATCTACATTGACACACCCCAGATTAACAATATAGTCTCCTCTTATACCGATCAAATATATCTTAAATTACCATATTTATTACCACATTTTTTGTAACTATTGTTTTTTACATTCAATCTCCTGAGTTACTAGTTTGATACCGATTTGCCTAGTGTGCCTAGTGGTGTTATTCTTATAAATAATTGTAAAAATTAGATTAGAATAGAAAAAAATGAATAAAAATAATATGAAAAAAAGTCAATTTAATTATGATTTTAATGTAAATCTGTATATAGACTCGTTCACTAGTATAACAAACGATTACTTCTATTACTTCACTTCCCAAATGATTGTTATCGATTGCAAAATCATCGGAAACAATTGTTATTTCCAAACAACTAACAGCCTCCAAAAGACGTTTTCCCAATTTTTATTTATTTATCCCATAATTATAACCGGATTTAAGTAATAAATCGATATAGCGGAGGCGTATTCCGTAAGTCGGAAATAAAGTGGTTATTCTTGAACTATTGTGATGGTCTTGACTCGAGGCGGCTAGGTCATCCTCAGGAAGAGCATCAAATACAGAAATACGTGTTGTTACAATATAAAGGTATATATGTAGTTAACATTCATGTTTTGTCTTTTGTTTTTAATAAACCCAACTGTAAGTTAAATTAGCTGACTAAAACAATTATTAGTAAAAACATTATCCTAAACATATTTTTAATATCTGTTACTTATTATTTTGCTTCTCCTCCTCTTGGATCCCTAGTTTTTGATAATGAGAGATGCTATTTTTTATAATTATTTCACTTTCTCCTCTTGCTGAATTTAACGGGTGGATTGTTTGGTAAAAGCTATATATCTTAAAATTAATCTAAGACTAAGTCGTTAGGTGGGTCTCAGAAATCAGGCATGCTTTATGTACATCTTCTCATATTTTTTGTACATCCTAGAATACTTGGATTTTGTCTTGTTTTTGCAGGATACGATTAGCGTTCCAAGTAGCTATTTTATATACATTATTAGTTTTGTTTGATGTTTGGTACCTATTAACTTCATATAACTTCCAAAATATATCAGAAAAAGAATTTAGCTTGGCTATGTGTTAGTAGCAGTTTATTTAGCACCTAAGGAGATGGCTTGACCGCTCATCTACAGAAATCCTTCTGCAACAGTATCCAAAGCTACACTTGTCATTTGGATCGCCAACCTTTAAAAGGAGACGGTGCAATAATAAGAAGAAGCAGTTTATTAGTGGTACTCTCAATTGAGTGACTCAAGTGAGTTGCCTGTTGCATATTTTGTATTGACGCCTGCTGTGTTATGAATATTGCTGGAATTTTGAATTGACAGAGAATTGTCTACGTTGGACGATATGATTTATATTTATTGATTTTCTCTGATAAGCTACTTCACATCCTCTGTAATTAACCAGTGTTTCATCAAGCAGTTGACAAAAGTTGTGTGTGTCTCAATAGTGGGCAATTTTGATATTGTGGCACCAACTTTTTAGCTAGTATAACCGAAGGGGGTATCCAAAAAATTTATTTATCCAAAAAAATTACAAAACAATGACAATACTATAATTTTTTATTTGAAGTTGTTATTGAATATCTCTTATTATCATTACTTCAATTTTATCAACAAAATCGTTTGATAACCAGCAATTGATTGTTTAGGTACAATTGGACCATTTGGTATATATATGCGACTGCCGTTACTTTTGTTTTTTTACGTTTTCATTTTTGAGTACCGACTATCTAATTCCCGTATTAAAAAAACTAAATTCGAGCCACGTGACTTGCTTAGTTCCACTTCGGTATTCCTATTTTCTCTACGGCATCAGTCACTTCTGATCTTTGTCCTAACTAACGGTTTGGGATTTTGCCTTATATTGAAACGCCCAACATAGCACACTCCATCCTTCTTTAAACCACACGGATCTTTTTTACTGTTCTCCTTGTCATAGTTAAGGTTTTCGCTCCGTAAGTCAACACTGGCAAAACACACTGATTAAAGGTTTAAAGGACTAAAGGATTAAAGACATATTGGTATGTCGGACGATTTGAAAATGTAGTTCAACTTGGTGAAGGCTGACCAAGTCAGTCTTATACTACGGAGAAATTCAACGGTTTGGTTATATTTTGCTATGCGAATCTCGTGACCTACGTATTTGTAGGCCATTAGCTGGTTTATGGATCTTATTTCTATGCATATACGCTAACCTTTATGACTTGCCATCATCTGGATTTTAAAAATATTTATTTTTAATCCCCCTTCTAGCGAGAAAAGGTAGAGCTGATTTAAAAGTTATTTGACCTCATCTATCCCATCAGCTATTAACATATCATCTGCAAACCTCAGGTAGCTAAGCTTTTTCCCATTTATGTGTATGCCCATGTCGGTCAGTTTTACCTCTTTTATATATATTACAAGTGTAGTAAACAGTTTCGGTGACATGTTGTCACCCTGACGTAGTCCATGTTGTATCAGAAATTTCTGAGTTTGACGATCACCCACTCTAAAAATTGCTGTTGCTTTTTGGTATATGTGTTTCATTATATTTATATACCGATATTCAATTCATCATTCTATCAAGACTTTTAATATTTTTTGTTGATTTATGGTGTCAATGACCTTTTCATAATCCACAAAGATTAAAACTAATGGTTTATTATATTCAAAACATTTTTCTATAATTTTTTTTATTACACTTATTTTATTTATTTATTCTTAAATAAGGGAAAGTAGACCAACGGGCTTGTAGTTTCTGAACAAGGTATCATCGCCTTTTTTAGAAGTAGGATAATTTCTGCGTTGTATCACTGAGTTGGTGCTTTCTGCAGACATCTACTGAATAGTTTGGCAAGGTCCTGCCATAATCTTTTTCCAAGCACTTTCAAGGCACCTGCCAGTATTTCATCGCCTTCGGGGCACGTCTTTTTCATTTATTGCACTGACCTTCGAACTTAATTGGGTGTTATGTCCAGTAAAATGTCAGATCCCTGATTAAGTACCTTTGGACAGTGGCGGATCTAGACATTTACCTTGGGAGGGGAACTTCCAACTTAGGAGGGAACTTCGTGTGAAACACTATCGAAAAGAGATAAAAAAGATAAACCCAAACTACATAACAAAAAGACATAAATAATATGCTTTCTTTAATTTTGGACCTTTGGTAATACTCCATTCCGGATACATTGCTGTTCTTTCTATATTGGCTATAAAAACTCTCCATGGTGTTCATAATTTGTTCTCAATCCTCAATAATTTGCCCAGTTTATTTCTTAATTTGTGAATGTTTTTATTTTTAATGAACATATTCTGTCTAAGTACTTTCAAAGTTTTGTTTTCTTCGATTACTCTAGTTATTTTTATCGTATTGTTTCGTTTCAGATCCTTTCTAACCTCATTTTTAATTTTCTTATTCAAGATTCTTAGTTTATGCCATGTGTAGCTAAAGTAGTCTTAATGTTTCCTTTATAAAGTGATCTTCTGGGCACATCCATCTTCTTTTTAACGATCATCTTTGTTCTTTCGACTTCAATGATAAAAGTGGTTTTTGCTCTAAATAAATCAATTACTTCTTCTTGTTCGCGTACCATATCAGAACCATCCGACGTTGGCGATCACCATTGCGAAGGCTTCTCGATCTTCTGCAATATGGAATAATTTGTCCTGCATTTGGTATCTGAGTCCATTCATGAATGTTTTTTAACCAAGAAACTTGTTTTCTTCCTATACCTCTACGGTCCTCTATTTTGCCTTTAAGGATCAATTGTAAAATTTTATATCGATTTCCCCTTATAATATATCCCACATAAGGCATTTTTGATGTTTAACAGTCTATAGCAGTTCTTTGTCTTTGTTTACGCTCCTTAGTACTTCTTCATTAGTTTTTCTTGCTGTCCAAGGTATTTTCAGCATACGTATATGAAGCCACATTTCCAATGCTTCAATTTTGTTCATGATCGATACTTTTAGCGTCCACACTTCTGCACTATACAAAAGTACAGACCAAACATAACACTTAACCATTCTTTGCCTTAGTTCTAAACTGAGATGGTTATTGCAAAGAAATGACTTTATTTTCATAAAAGTAGTTTTAGTCATTGCTATTCTACGTTTTATTTCTATGTCTGGATCTAGTTGGTCACTTGGACTTCGTTCAATTAAAGCTTTGCATCGGGATGTGGGTCACGACTAAACACTAAAAATTTGGTTTTGTTTAAGTTTATTTTAATGCCCATTTCCTCTCCTACCTCGTGAATACGATCAAGCAGAATTTGAAGACCTTCAATATTATCTGATAGAAGTAAAAAATCAATGGCTACTCGCTGTTAATATCGACCCATTTTAGAATAGTATGGGTCTATATTATACGTTGCATATAAGAATTTATCGTATGTATATCGAACTTAAATTAACGAAAAGTGATGAAACAATCCTATAAGATTAGAACAACAAAAGATAGATACCATAGATTTAGAAAAAAAAAAAAATAGATTTAAATAACATCTTAATTGGTTAACGAATAGTTGAAACTACGTAACGGCAAGTAAAAAATGTATGACTAAATATAGGCATTTACAATGGTGAGATCAGGATAAAGTAACACCATAAATCAGTTTAGGGACAACATACACAAAATAATTTGTGACCATATAATACTGAGATAAAGAAAATTTCCAGTTGGAAATCTGAAGTAGAATGGGATGAGGCATAGAAAACGTACAACCAGGCTGTGGACTTGGTATACAGATGGGTCTGAAACTGCCGAAGGATCGGGTGTAGGAATATACAGTACAGGTAGAAATATAAATAGTTCTATTCCACTAGGAGAATATACCTCTATATTCCAGGCACAGATTTATCCAATCTTGCATTGTGCAAAAGAAACTAAAATGAGGGTTTTCGAACCTAAGCAAATAAGCATACACACAGATAGTTAAGTGACCAAGAAAGGCTCTTAAGAGCGCTAAGGTAGAAACTTAGAAAATCTGGGAATGTCGAAAAGAACTTGAGCGAATGGCCGAACATTAGAGTGTCATAATGGTGTATATCTATACCGGATACTAAATATTAATACAAAAGCTCATGAAATTGCCAGAATAGTCAAGTACATAAAATAACGTATATCGGAAGAAATTAATGGAGAATAAATTAGAGACTCAAAAAACATATGGTTTCCACTGGGCTTTTACAAAAGTATACGGGCCTCCAATATTCTGGAATACGTACCATGAATAAACGAAAGACATACAATAAACCGATAGGTTCCAGTACGACCAGTAAGAGACGGCTTCCGCAAACAACTCATTCACAGTAGAACATTTGAGTGCTACTTATTATTAAATAAAGAATTTTTATCAACTCCTGCTAACCTATCGGTAAGTTTGTTTGACTTCATTGGTTTTATAGTTGTACTTCAATAAGTATACAAGAAATGTATTTACCCTATAAATAGATATTCAATCTGAAATATAAACAAATTAAATGAATTCGTGATGAGTTTAAAATTTTATTTACTTTTAAAGTAATTTCGCAACTATACTAATTGAATATTTACATATTGTAAGTAAAGGAAAATTACGAGCACTTGAATTCTCGTAGGGCACATTTATTAACCATTGTCTATTATAGTTTGCGTAATTCCGATTTGCTTTCTAATGTTTGCAATTTTGATAAATACATTATTATCTAAATTAAATTGAGTGATTTTAGTATACTTTGAGGCGTTATTAACATGTCATGTTGCCGAAAACTCTTTTGACATATGTCAACTTTATTTTAGTATAATGTAAGAGTATGCCTAATTTAAAAACCGGAAATTCGGTGTTAAATACGCAAAAAGAAAACTATTTTGACAAATGTCAACTTTATTTTAGTATAAGGTAAGAGTATCATCATCATCATCACAGTCATTAACATCTTAGTAGATGTGTTGTGGTTCATAATTGGGCTTCAGCAGCTCGGACAGTTTGATTGATAATATTTTTCCACTGGTCGCGGTCATCAGTTATATGTATTGCTTCAGTATACTGTTTATTGAGAAGCTTTTTAGTAATGTCCGCCCATCGCTGTGGAGATCTTCCGCGTTGGCGTTGAGTCTGAGGCCTTCCTTGGACCACCAACCGCTCCATTTTGTGATCACTTCGATGGATATGGTCAAAGAACTTTAAAATTCTAGAGTAAACGGTACTGGAGAGACGCTGATTCGGTTTAATTTCATCCAGAACCGAGATATTTGTACGGCGAGCCGTCCATGGAATTCGAAGCAGGAAGTCTCCATGTCCACATTTCAAAGGCGTCTATACGTCGTCGATCTGATTCTTTGACTGTCCATGTCTCGCATGCATAGTAAAATATGGAAAAGACCAGAGTTGAAACGACTCTCTTTTTGTTTGTCATAGTAATGTGACGATCACGCCAGACCCCGTTTAGTTCACTCATTGCTGCTCTTGCTAGTTGAATGCGTCTTCTAATTTCGGATTCACAACTGCCTGTGTTGTTAACTAGAGCTCCAAGATATATTATAGATGAGACTACCTCGCATCCCGCAATAGTTTGGGTTTCAGGAAACTGTTGTTGGCGATCAATAACCATGATTTTGGTTTTGTTGTAGTTAACCATGAGTCCAAATTTAGCACTTTCTACCTCGAGTTTTTTTAATAATTTAATAATTTCTTCTGGAGTAGAGGCTAGAAGTGTAGTGTCGTCTGCGAAACGCAAGTTAGATATCTTAACACCACCTAGGTTTACTCCTCCCTCCCAACCATCAAAAACTCTCTGCGTTATGAACTCCGAATAGATGTTAAATAATAAGGGAGATAAAACGCATCCTTGGCGTACTCCCTTCTCCAAAGTGCATTTGTCAGACAGATATCCGTCCATTCGAATATATGCCAGGTTATCTTGATACAGTTTACTAATAAGGTGAGTCAAATGTTTAGGTACACCCATTGTCGTCAATATGTTCCATAGTTTGTCCCATCTAACATTATCAAAGGCCTTTGTATAATCGACGAAACATATAAATATCGGGATCTGGTATTCTCTGGCTTTTTCTATGATGTTTCGTACATTAAGGATTTGTTCTCTAGTACCTCTGCCCTTTACAAATCCAGCCTGCTCAGGTGCTATTTGCCAACTTATGAAGTTTTCTAGACGCCGTTGCAGTATGTAGGTAGAGGATCACCTTACTGGCGTGTGATATTAGAGCTAATAGCCTGTAGTTGTTACAATTATTTGTTGAACCTTTCTTATGAAGTGGTATAATTATGGTCTTTCTCCAATCCTCAGGCCAGACGCCTGTGTGCCATATTTCATTGCACAATCGATGTAATATTTTCACTCCACATTCCGGAAGATGCTTCAAGACGTCTGCAGTAATGAGATCATATCCTGCTGCTTTGTTTAACTTAAGTCTTTTTAAAGCGAATTCCACCTCGGAAAAAAGTATGTCAGGTTCAGACTCAAAACTAGTGTGGTGTGTCTCTGTTGAAGGAGAATGGAAAGTGGAGGTCTGGTAGTCAGGTACAAACGGGGCGTCCGCTGGCATCTGGTCCGTATTGGCGTATAAAGACTTACAATACGCCCTCCAAACATCAATAACCCCAAATTTGTCTGTACATTACCTTCATCATCTTTGATAGACCAAGATTTCTGCTTGAATTTACGTGTGAGTTGTCTGACTTTATCAAAGAGTTCTTTGGTGTTATTTGTGTCGGCGTGTAGTTGAATTTCTCTGCAGATTTTCTCTATATGCTTGTTTTTGTCTCGTCTACAATGTAAGAGTATACCTAATTTAAAAACCGGAAATTGGGTGTTCAATACGCAAAAAGTTGGAGTTAAATACCAAAATGCTGTTACCTACTGTTAGAACTATAGTCAACATGTGCCAATATGAGACAACACAGGAAAAATGGAAATATATCTTCTCATAAAATGTCAATTGAAAGAAAACCATAAGATATTAATAAAAAATGTAAAATTTAATAAGACGAAAAGTACGCGACTTTTATTTTATTAAAAATATCCCAGCCCTTGATAGTCTCCTAAAAATCGTGACGGAATAATGCAAGATAAATATATTATATAGATAAATTATCACCTAACCAAGAAGATTCAAGTAATATGGTAGGTCAAAAGTATTCAAATCTGTCAACAAAGACCGCCAGCTTTTTTATGGACCGCTACTGGTGTTACACCCAAACAATTACATAAACTCTTTTATTTTATGTCTCCAGTAACTTTTAAAGAGTAATTATTTTACAAAAATATTCCTAGTTCGAAATTCAATTGAGTAACGAACTTTTTCTACAATTGCCTTCTGTTTACTGTAGGTGGTATTACCGTATATTATGTAAGACCAGCAAAATTGTTTTTACGCTTACAAAACCGATCATTAAGAGCAAACAATCTACTAAAGAGATTATTAATTTCAAAGACCTACTTATTTACATGAAAAGGTTAATTTTTTTGCCATACTAATGACTAAATTCAGCTGCTAATAATTACTATATTTCGTGCTTTTTTTCACTATTTTGACATAACATCTCACCGCTCACCAACTCATTATTCAAGCGCAAATACAAGCGAATAAAAAGAACTCGATTACATAATCTGTATGCGACAAAATATTCGGCAAAATGTGTCACACTAGATACTTTCTTCCGCTTGAAAAAACTAGTTCCGAAATGATTGCCAAATTTACTGTATTATGACGGTAGTCGGTTTTTACAAATATATAATTTAAATAAATTATTGATGCATATGGCAATCTAGAGAAATAGTGAAATAATATTAAAGATTAATAGTGTTTAATAACAATCATACAAATTTTGCTTTCACTTAAGAATAGAGCAAATAAATGTTTTATAAAACATTATTTGTAGAATACTTAGGTATTCGTAATTGTGGGGATCAATACTAGATATTATATTCATTTAAGTTGTGATTTAAGATCATTTGAAAAACAGGCAGTATTATTAGAGATACTGCGATTGAAATAGTCGAAAAAAGACATACCGAAAGAAATTTGGGAATGAGGAGATGATCAGATAGTCACACGAAATCCAAGAGAAAATAAAAGAAAGGAGAAAACTTTAGCTACCAACAGCTAAAGAGGAAGCATATAAAAATGTATAATATGAACTTCATAACAAATAAGGCAAAAGAAAGACAGAAAATACCCAAACATAAAGCAAAGAAATGAAAAGATTTTAATAAGGTTAAACGTAATCTAAACGAAAATAGTAAAATGCACGAAAATGATGACAAAAGTCGGTGGAAACTAAAATTTGATAGTTTTTTAAACGAAGAATTTGACAAAAGATTAGTGTAACAGATATAATATTAGGAAAGATATGAACAAGTTAATTATTAGGTTTCTAAATAGAATTATGAAAGTTAGGAACTTTGATAAATACCAGATAAATGGCTTCTTAAAAGGTAAAGCTTCTTACTCATACCACAAAATTATGGAAAATAGTAACAGTAATAGGTGAGGAAACAGGTTCAATTATTATTATTATAACGCCTATAGGACCTACTACAGCCAATTGGCTTATTGTACATATGTATATCCTTCATTTATTCACCCTTTTTACAATTCTGGAACTCTAAACCAGCTTGTAAAAGTCTTGTAAATTCGTAAAATTTTTCAAAAAAGTTGGCGCCTGCGATCTAGTGTCTCGGATTAATGTTTGTACAAGTCATGTTGGTTGGTATCATGCGTGCATGTCCACTTTGGAAGCCTGTTCTAATTCTAAGCTGATTTCTACTTTTTTTTTAGTTTTCTTAGTGTTTCAGCCCTATTATTGTATGTTCATCTAATTATAATTTTATACGTGCTTGACTAGGCATAATTTCACAGTGAGAGCTATGTTGGGTCCGGATTCGAGCTTTTTACATACTTAAGGCCTGTTCTCGACCAAAATATTTTTATTCAAAGTTCTTGTCTGCAATTCTGCCTAGCTTAAAGTCCATTTCAGTGATCCTAAGAGCCCCTGTATATTCTCCTAGTGAAATAGAAATGTTTACATTTCCACCACTATTGTATATTTCTTTACTTCTCACCCATCTGCAGTTTTGGATCCGTCTGCTGCATACCAGATATAATCCTGCAATATGGATATGTATTTTATCTGACCCATTCTTTTTCTTGGTAGATAATTATCTGGAAAAGTACTTTAGACTTGTCTCTGGTTACCATATGGTCAAAAGTCATTATCCACATGGTATCCTTAATTTTGCTTATAATATTACTGTTTTGATCTAACTACTGCATTATTCAAAATTACTGGAGGTGTATAATATCACATTTTTGCTCTCCCTTAAAACGATGTGCAAAGGAAACAAATTCAGTAGGGTCTCCATGACTATTGTTGGTGTCCCCCTCAGAGCGTCTGTAATTTCAAGGTAAGTAAATCTTTGCACTTTGATGAGGACGGCACTTTATTGGTGTACCTTTGGCCACCATACCACTGATGTACATGGTATTATTAGTTTTACCACCAATAGCTACACAAGGTTTTAACTCCAATATAACATTTCTGGGTTTAAAGCCCACATTTTTCATTGATTTTAAGTAAGCCTCGAGTCTAATAATATTGTAATATACTTTACTTACCAGATTTATATGTATACCTTTAAGGCTTAGAGGACCCAATCTCATTAAATATCTCTTTCTGGTAAAATCCATAATTTTTGATTTTTGGTGGCTTAGTTAAGCCCTACATATATAAAGTTTATTTTTTAACTACAGTTGAGCCTATTGTATTCTATCTATGACCATGACCTTAAATTTGCCGTAGGTTAAGATAACCAGGTTAACCGTATAGCCTAGAACATAATGCCTGTCGTTACTTAGTCTGGCTATCAGCCCATCCATGACCAGATTCCACAAAAAAGGAGATGAAATTCCCCTTGCGGATGGATTCTGGCTAATTGCGCTAATACCTGACGCTGTATCCACAGTAAGGTGTCGTATAGCACATGGCTCCTCAGCATGCAGACTATCAATCTGCAGCTTGTTTTATCTATTTTTTTCAGAAGAATTGTTCTTGAAATTGATTCGGATGTCTTACCTCTCCCACCACCCACAAATGCACCTACCCTCATATCTTGGTTTCCCAGAACGTAATTCATCATCTATACCATATGATACACATACTGTCTCAGATGTACCCGGTTTTTAACCAATACAACATCCCTTATATGCCTATAAAGCAGTTTTTATAAAGTCGTTAGAACAAATGACATCAGACTTATTGGCCTTACGTATTCAGCTTTTTCTTGTCCGGTTTTATTAGGTTTGGGTATAAAAGTCACTTTAACTAGCTTCCCTGCTTTTGGTATGTACCCCACACCTAAGATACCCTGCAGTATCATACATAATTTTTTGTACGGAAGGTCATTTCTCTTTTGCAGAGATATTAAATATTTCCCATCTAAACCCAGTGATTTATGTAAAATAAGTTTGTTGTCTATTTGATTTTGTCCTAGTTTACTACTTATTTTGCCACACGCGAGTTCTCCCTATGTGTTGGGAAAAACACATAGAAAGCATACGAGGATTGACTACTTAAAAAATTTCATGCAGAGGAAGAACAAACAACACTAGAATCGGAATCACCAGAAATTGCAACAAATGAAGAACTTAATATAAATGTATCGAAAGTTCGTACAATACTGGAAAAGCTGAAGAATAGAAAACCAGCAGATAAAGACGGGATATCAAACGAATTACTGAAATATTGTGGAGCAGCAATGACAGAACAATTAACCACACTAATTAATAAAATTATAAAATACCGGAAGAATGGAGAACGAGCGAACTAATTCTACTATTCAAAGAATGAGAAAAAAAAAACAGCCAGAAAACTACAGAGGTATAAACTTGTTAAATACTACCCTAAAACTAATAGACCAGAATTTGAATATTGCTCTAGTTTCCATATTAGAACTAAAATAAAATATTTACACATACCATGACAAATAACTCACTCGCACTAACAATATTTTTCAAAAATTTTGTTACTTTATTATAGATTTTAATTACAACTGTACATATTTAATTACCAAATAATCACTTGTTCTGTAATTTTAACTAAATCGAGTTAGTTAAAATAGAAAAAAATAGTACATTGTTTACCGGGTAGGAAAAGCTTAACATTCCTGGGCGACTGTGAAGATTGCTAAGTCGAGGCGCAAGCCGAGACTTAGCAACACAGAGTCCAGGAATGTGGCTTTTCCTACGAGGTAAACATACTATTTTTCCGCAAATCGTTTAAAATTCGACAGATATTGATTGATTTAAAAAAAACGCGATAATTTTATTCCCAAATAAATGGTGCTTTGAAATTCCTAATAAAATTACTTGGGTTACTATGGAAACGTATTGAGGTTGAATTGTCAAACTTATGTAGAACACTAACAACTGTACGGAAATATTACAGTAAGGAAATGACATTTCCTTACAGTAAGGAAGTCCTGACTTTTTCTTCAAGAAATTTTGACAGGAATGTCAAAATTTCCTGGCGATTTGCGGAAAATGATTTTAATTATTCAGATTGTTACATTTAAATTTAATTATTTAGTGATTGTTAAAAGTATGCTAATATTAAACATATTAACTTACTTTATATATTTAAAAATTTTAGAGACATTCATTAATATATGTTTACTTCAGAACACTGGTTAACTTAACTTACAGTACTGAATATACAGTACAGTACTGAATATAGAAGAAGAACTGTCACACTTTAAACTACATTAGCTTGTTAAATTTACCTCTAAAATCTAATATACAACAAAAAAACTCATTGTCTCCAATTCAGAGATGTAGTGCTATTAAGTGTCCTTAATTGTTTTAGTTTTAATAATTTTAACATACTTGATGTTACAATCATTTGCCATATAACCGTAAGTTAATTGAACTTTATTTTCAATGAATTTTGAATGAATTTTCAATTTGAATTTTTTCAAAGAAACTTGATAATTACAAGTTAAAGAAATTGGCACACCCACACAATTGTACATCTAATTTCATTCATTGTCATACAACTGGCACCTTAATAAAATTTCAATAAATAACACACATTTCATAAATATATCTTTTGAATAAATACAAATAACTTTTACAGAACATCACTTTTATTTAACAAACAATCACATTACACCTATTTTCTACTTCATTGGATAAAATCTATCTCCTCAAGAAACTTCCCCGTTGATTGTCAAATAATTACAGTAGTAAAAACCGAAGATCTCCATTCAGCAATACAGGATAGTGTGAACTATGGTCTCCCAACCATTAATTACACTGGGAAACAGTCATTTTGCGGCATAGTAGGTTAAAGTCAATTTTCTATAAGAACAATGTGCTGAATGCGTGCAAAATATCAGATTTGTTAAGTTGGCTCTAGTTTTTGAGATAAAGACGAT
Source organism: Diabrotica balteata (assembly GCA_918026665.1). Classification (NCBI taxonomy): domain Eukaryota; kingdom Metazoa; phylum Arthropoda; class Insecta; order Coleoptera; family Chrysomelidae; genus Diabrotica; species Diabrotica balteata. The sequence continues at coordinate 85,026,990 of OU898281.1, read as the reverse complement.
TAAAAGATTTCATTAAAAAAACTTCACTACAACACCATTGGGAACTAAAAATTTATTTTTATTGAGCGCGTTTACCGAAAGTATATAAAAATAAAAAATATATATGTTGTTTACCTAAATTTGAAAAAAAAAATTACAAAAAACTTTTTCTGTAACTTTTTCTACTATGTGTTTGCTCAGGACAATCCCTTTTTAAGGTCCAGCAGTAGTCTGGTAACATGTGGATGTCCCATCGACCTTGGTATCGTTCTTCCATTATATTAATATCCTGGTGAAACCGTTCTCCTTGTTCCTCACTGTAATTGCCCAGGTTATCTGCGAATCTGTCCAAATGGCTGAATAAAAAATGCACTTTTATGCTCATATTAGCTCCCAGCCTATTAAAATTTAGAAGCATATTAGCAACTATTGCTGAATAGTCTGGTGCCTTATGATTTCCCAAAAAATTTTTGACTACTAAAACATAGCTTAGCCAAGCTTCAGATTCAATTTGTGTCATATGGTTTATGAATGTAACGTCTTTCATAAGAGTACGGATTTGCGGTCCATCGAAGATACCTGCTTTTAATTTTTCCATACTTAGGGCTGGAAATTTTTGACATACATATTTAAAACAGTTACCGTTCCTATCAAGGGCTTTAATAAATTGTTTCATTAGTCCAAGCTTGATGTGAAGTGGTGGAAGAATGATTTTTTCTCGACTTATCAGTGGTTTATTAATCACATTTGCTTTTCCTACCTCCATATTTTCTCTCAAAGGCCAGTCCTTTCTAACCCAATGTTCATCTTTTGCACGACTATCCCATAGACATATGAAACAGGGGTATTTAGTATAACCACCTTGCTGGCCCAATAAAAAATTCACCATCTTCAAGTCCACGCATACTGACCACTGATGTTGTGCATACGAAATCTTCTCTAAAACAATTTTAATATTTTGGTATTCTTCTTTAAGTTTCGTAGTATGTCCGATTGGAAGCGAAGCAAATGTATTTCCATTATGCAACAATACACATTTTAGGCTTCTTTTCGAGCTATCTAAAAAAAGCCTCCAATGTTCAGGCTTATATTCGGGAAGGCCCATACAACTTAAGAGTCCAGCAACATCGTTACAAAATATGAGATTGTTTTCTTCGGTAAAGTAAGGAAGAAGGTCTCGTTCTCGACTCCTAAAGGACGTAATTGTAACACCCGGTTGAAGGCAGTGTTTTTCTTTTAGTCTGGATGCCAGAATTTCAGACGATTTTTTTGATAAATTCAAATCACGCACCAAGTCATTGAGCTCCTCCTGAGAAAATCCATGTTTCGTAGAACTACTTTCTTCGAACTCACTTTCACTGCTATCCGTCTAATTTACTGATTTCTCTAACATTTCAACATTAGCAGCGTTTGAAGTAGATGGCCCTGAAAATACTGGAATTGGCAAATCATCGCTGTGCAATACTGGGCGTTTAGCAGATTTCACATTAGGATAAACCCAAGTACGTTTTTTGTGCCGGTTCATACCCTTTACTTTCACTGCACAAAAGTAGCAGTCATTCAAATGATTGGTTGGCTCGGTCCACATCATCGGCACTCCAAATGGAAGCCCTTTACGTCCTCCTTGGCTCCAATAACGCAAAGATTCTACACAAGACTTGCATACGATATTGGGAACCCAATATTTATTCTTTTGCGTAAGATGTATCCCAAAGTAAGCTACATAGGTTTGTTTCACAAACTCTGTTATCTTTTTTCTTTGATTTTGTAAACAAAATTTGCCACATATGTAACAAAAAACTGTTGGGGTCATTAACACAAGGTTTACGTGACGAACTCATTTAAAAAAAAACGAACTTTTAAACGTACTTTAACTAATCACTTCAAAGTCTAATGCCTAATTGGTAAAATAGCTATGTAAATAGATAACAAAACTTATCTGGGAACAAACCGGTATGCATGCCGGTACACTAATAATTATTAGTGTACTGGCATGTAAGTAATGTTTTGTTCATTTACTAATTTATTACAATTCAATAGTCTATTTTTATACCAATTTGTGGGTCTTACTTTGTCTGCTTAAATAGTTTATTCATTAAAAAAAAATAGTAAAGTGCTCCGTGAAATGACAATATCATGTTTCTCAAATTTCTCATTCCACCACACTCGCACTTTACCACTTACGTACTTCACCAACTGCTAACCAACCAGCCTTTTACTAAAGACTGACTATTTCTTTTGTGACACGAACCATTAACACCAGAATTGTAAGTTTTCAAGTTTTAAGTTAAGTTTATTGTTCTACCATTATTTCTAAATTTTAGATAGAATAGGAATTTCAGGATTTATATTTAATTTCATATTTCTATTTACGATCCTGTATCTGTGTTTTGTAGTTCTCTAATCCCACTTGTGTTACTCATTTGTTAACAAGTGGTATTTTCGTCTTTAACGACTGAAGAATATAACTTTAATGCACAAATTAAATATAAGCAAAAGAAATGTCTTAAAACGATAGTGCAAAATGTAATACTTATCATAAACAATTGATGATTTCTTGCAAAAAAGAATATTTAAAATTAATTGAAGGACAGAGGAGATAATATAGCACGCATGCATAATGTTCTTTTTGTAGAATAATTACGATGATAATATATTAGCAGAATTCCTATTATGTTGTGGTTTTGGGTAAATGAGTTGTTACTAAGTAAAGTCGAGTTGAACGACCACGTTACCTCGGACTAGTACCGATCCTAGGTAGATGGAAATTAAATTTTTTTTTCAATAAAAAATTTAACCACCAGACATTCTCGAACTCACGGCTCCTAAGATTTTATTAACACTAAGGTGACACTGTTACCACTGTGCCATCCAGGCGTTATATTAAAAAATATAAAACATTTTCTATATTTTCCTAAACGTCAAAATTCAGTTGAAGTTATTACTGTTGGTTTTATTAATTTTGTCAAGTATTTATGATGTAATTGAAGTCTGGGCACTCTTCTTAGAAAAACATTGCACCTTGATATTTTTTTGGCTACCTACGTACTTCAAACATTAGCTCATTAACTAAAGCAAACACTTTACCGACTATTTGATCAAAATACTAGCACAAGGTCAAAAACCTACTAAAAACTGTGAGGGCTAATTTACATGTTTGTTTATGCGATTAAATGGTAGATGCACAAAACTTTTTAACAGTATCGGACTTGGTTTATTAGGAGGTGATAACAATTTTATCCATTAATTTTAAACTATAGCGAAACCTTTATTAAATATGGTTCAGAAACCATTTTCGTGTGGCGTTTCTATATCATCTATCTATGACATATAGAAATGATATCCTGTCTCTGAGAGGGAAATCTAATTGCCAAATATTACGTGTTTTCAAATAAAATAGTGGTTTAATTAAATATAGTGATTAAATAAATAGTGCCGTGGTAATTTTTATCTGATAACTCATCAGGAACAGCCAACGACAGACTGAGGACAAAACGCCAGCTTGTAAGCTAATTTCATACTTGTTTACTCGCTACGTAGCACCATCTAATTTAGATGACAGAAACTAGACACTACTACATGTATTTGAACTATGTTGGCTCTGGTTTAATATTCTAAAAAATATCTATATCTTTTCTCTATAAGTCAGTCTTAGCTAATTTGACATTTGAAGGAAGATAAACTTATGGAAAGAAAATACAAGCATTTTTTATATGGCATAATCTTTACAGATTAACTTAGGTGAAATGTAAAAAGTAAAAAGAAATGGTAAGCCTCTTTCACAAACTATTAGTACAGGTATGGCAAAAAGGTGCTTTACCACAGGATTGCAGTACTGGAATTATATGTCCAACACACTTTATACACAAAAAATCAAACATGTTTGAGAGTTCCAACTTCAAAGGGATTCCCCCTCTTAATACGGCAAACGCATTTTTATCCCCATCCCAAAATACGAAAAATAGCAGATAATACTTGCATACTAATCAATCAGTTTTTAAATTATTGTTAGTCTTCTACAAACGGTACCAGTATTCGAGATTCTACGATAGTTATTAATTCTGCAGTAGTGTAAAGTGCCATAATATCGGATAGTTGCCTATTATCGGATAGTTCTGTTTTAAAGAGACCTGTAATCGAATTAACAAGAAACCTATTTTTATTTTAGCATGGAGATAAACCCAGGTCGCCGGATATTATTTTAGCGTCTCTAGTAAAACATAGAGGGCACTAGAATAAGTTATAAGAATTTTTGCATTACGAGTTTTTGCTAGTCGTAAACGCAATTTTTACACATTCAGGTAAGTTTTTAAATTTGACTATGTAGTTTAAGTTAGGCACTATAATATGTCTACTTTAATTAAGTGAATGTGGACAGTGGATTACTAAGGTTTTTTTAAACCATAAATTTTAACCTTCACAACTGGCGATAATTTGCCTAATATCAGATGATCGCACTGTCTTAATATCAGATGTCCGATATTAGGACAAAATATGTCTTAATTATTTTTATATAGAATATCCACTATCATTGCGATAGTGGATATTCTATAAGCGAAAGAAATGGGATAGTAAATCCATGAATGCAGCTCTTACTGCAGTTAAAAACAAAGACATGGGGTACTTGCGAGCTTCAAAAACTTTTAAAGTACCCAAGAGCACGTTCGAAAACTACGTAAAAAATAAAATAAAGTCAGCTAAAGAACTTATTCAAGCGAACATGGGATGTCCATCAATGTTTTCCAAACAAATTGAAGCGGATTTGGTCGATTATTGCCTAGAAATGGATAGAAAATTTTACGGTCTGCGATCTTCTATTATTCGAAGAATAGTCTTTCAATTAACTATTCGGAACAATTTAAAACATCCGTTTTCAACTAATCAGACAAAAGTAGGTTACAATGATTTATTGAGTTTATTTAAAAAAAAAGCATCCTAAACTAACGTTTAGGAGACCACAGGGTTTATCAACTGGAGTTTTAGGAGTTAAAGGATTCACAAAAGAAAACCTAAATCATTTTTTTGAAATTTTGAAATTTGCGATGAAGAATTTAATCCCTGTCGAATCCATATTGTAAATGAGAAAGGTCTAACGTATGTACAATCAAATCATACCAAAATAATCACCTTAAAAGTTAAAAAGCAGGTAGGGACCGTTACTTCTGCATAAAGAGAATCACTAGTAACTGTGGTTACCTGTATGAATGCGGCTGGTGGTTTTGTGCCCCTTATGGTCATATTTCCCCGAAAAGATGTAAAGGCAGAATTGCTCAATGGCTCTTCACCAGGGACAACAGTTGCCTGCCATGTGTCTGGCTGGATTCAGAGTCACATTTTCACCAATTGGTTATAACATTTTATTAGCCACATTAAACTAAATAAAGCTGAACCAGTTGTGTTAATGATGCTCATTTCTCAAGTGACCTTTCAACTTTGTGAGCTTTTTGAATTCCCTATATATGTAGTCAGGCCACCGTATTGACTCTCCCAATATCATTGTTTTTATATGTTGTGTACATCCCGAGACTTGTCCTGGGAATTCTTATACAACTTAGTTGTAATACATTTAAAGTAATATACTCTAAGCTGATATTGATTCTCTTTACGAATTGCTGAAACTACTTTGAACTAATCTGTTCATAAAGTTCCTGGTACTATTATCGGTGTTAAGTTTAGCTTTCGGTTAGATAGCAATGTGTTATAATTCTATGATCATTCTGTGAACAGACACAACAGGAGAAACAAATCTAAACAGAATTTTCTATCAATTTTTGGATTGATATTATTGCCAACTACGTAACCGGCCCATACGAGCTTTCTTTGAGATTAAATGCTGCAGAATATCTCAATTTTCTTTCAAATCACATGGAGAAACTATAAGTAAATCACAGGACATTACTTTTAATTAACTTTACAAGTTTTGGTTTGTTCCTGATGGTCCACTCGCCCATCATACATTGTGGATTAAATATGGAATTTGCGTGAACACCACACAGTCCCGAAAAGAATCACTAAGATTTTTATTATAAATATATATTTTGACAATATATAGATAGACAAAAAAATGTTAATGATAGGCACATTAAATTTTTTTTATTGGTTAAGTAGATACATTATAATTGTTCCTTATTATTATACTATACTTGTTATTTTGTTACGCATTACTGGGATACATACAATTTTTTTTAATTGATTATTTTTGAATGAAATAAGCATTGGTCCCACGTGGACTCCCCGAATCACTCCCATACTCCGTAGGAAAAACCCTAGAAAAGTTTTAAAAGCCGTATGCGTTTTAAACGGGAATAGACGATTTACATAAAAAATATCTCTAAAATTTGAATGGTTATTACTGGCTATTAAATTAACCCCAGCGGTGTTTATTATAAATCCGGCACTGTGTTTTTTACATAATATCCTGCATGGGCGCATACACATTTTGTAATAATTAATAGCGATGATTAATAAGTCATTTAGCATTGAATTTACTCAATTTTTCATAATTAATTAATGATGTCCCAAAGTTTTGATAAACACATCGTTAAAATTGGGCGTTATCTGCTCATTTGCAACACAAGGTAATAAATATTTTTAAATATATTGTTTAAAGCCAAAAGATAAAGTTTTTACATCGAAAATCTCGTAAGTTGACCTGGATTGGCAACAAACTTAGAACAACTAGATAAAACATAATATATTGACAATTTTAAATTAAATAAATGTAATAATGAAAGCAAAACGTAACAAGACCATGTTCTATATAATTTTATAAAATTGTATTTTGAAAGACTCCCTATACGAAATCCAAATGTTTGCGGTAAACTTTTCTTTCACACAGCCCCAAAAAAATATTGTACAACGAGAAGGTGATTATGATACGGAGTCATTTCCTCAAATTATTCTTGGATGAAACGTTTCATTGAGAAAATATCACAGTTTTAGAGTAACGATCCGGTGCAATATATTATTGGAAATAAAAATTTACTATACATATTGAACCAATTTTATTTTTCAGTAATCTTTATTGTCCCTTATTATTCAAATGTCGTCTCCATTAGTGGAGATTTTGCACCGATTTCGGAGAACTGATGCCCTTTTCAATAGTGTGTGAATTAAGTCTAGTCTGAATTGAATTTTTCAACCAGGAACACTTCCTACGGCCAGGTTCTCCAGGGCCACCTATTTTTGCTTCTACGATTAGTTTTGGAAGAAAATTAAGGTAATTTATAACTACATAAAAGTCCACTTTTATTTTTTTGTGACGCATTGAAGGTGCATTTAATAATGTTACCACCGACTCTTTGGTTAACGTAAGGGGCATTTCTGGAGAATAGGATAGTAATATCCACTCTGGGTAAAGCAACCATCAAAGAAAGAGCAGGTAGAGGCTGTTCACAAGAAGGAGTTCTGTCACCACTACTTTGGATAACTTTGGTAGATGATCTTTTCAAAAGTCTGTTCACAAAAATTTTACTGTCTAGGATACGCTGACAATATTGCAGTCGTCGTCAGGGACAAATTCGCTCAGGTTATTTTTGGTAGAGTGCAAGTGGCCTTAAATGTAGTTGATAACTGGTGTGAATAAGGGAGACTGACAGTCAATGCTCAAAAATCACAAATCATTAACTTCATAAAAAAAGACAGCATTACAATGCCTAAAGCTACCAGTACTAAGAGGAAGAGAGATTCCATTTACCAAAGAAACAAAGTACCTAGGGGTATATTTTGGCTTATCATAGGCTTACATGGAATACTTGCATACTGAAAACTATACAGAAAGGGACTATGTTCTTGAGCTGATGTAGATGGATGTGTGGTAAAAACTGGGGGTTCAACTCCAAAATGATCCTTTGGTTATACACAAGGGTATTATACTAATGGTAACCTACGGATCTGTGACGTGATGTACAAAGATGCAGCAAGTGGGAGCAATAAGGTTGTTAAGTAATATACAAAGACTAGCATGTTTGTGTATTACGGGGGTCATAAAAACAACTCTTACAGTGGCGTTAGAGGTTCTGCTGAATATTCCACCACTTCATATGTTTATACAGGACAAAGCCAGATCTGTGATGCACAGATTAGTACATAGCCAACAACATATAAGCTCAAACGCACAGTGCTGACAATAGGAAGCTAATCGGGGAGCTAAAAGCAGATATCGTAATGAAGCAACCTATCGATGCAACATCTATAAGATATAGCTTTGACAATCAATTCAAAATTAATATACCACGTAGGGAAAATTAGAAGGAAGATGTACCCATACACGCAGATGCTACTAGGTACACTGACAGCACAAAAACATCTGAGACTGTAGGAGCCGGTATAGTAGGGACACAGCAATGGATACATTTGCCGGTAAGTCTATCTAAGGATGTCACAATTTTCCTGACGGAAATACTAAAAGCAGAAAAGAACACTTAATTAATTCTTAATTAAAAGAACGCTTAATTCTAAGCTAGTATGGAACTGTGTAGGTGCCCTATTATAAACTAGGAGACCGTAGCAAGGTTACGGTAACTTGGATACCAGGGCACGAGGCTCATAAATGGCTAAACAAGGCCCAATAATGTCATTCATTTGATTAGAACCCTTTTGTAGGGTTGCAAAGGCAGTAACCAGTTGCGACGAATTTTTAAAAATTTTCTATAAATCCATATTCTATCGACAGAACTATGCTATCGATACGTCTTACACAGTTTACTTTAACTGTCTAGGTTTCAGGACATAAAAGAAAACTAAATCAACATAGAATAAAACTAAATGTACGCATTCATTGATGTAAAGTAGATTTTTAATTTTGTTAAATACTGACCTTTCTTGTTCTATTCGAAATCTAAATCTACCATCTAAATGTTTTTAAGTTTTATATTAACTATGAACCCAGATATATAAATTGATTTACAATTTATATGAATTGCTTGTGCTCGTATATTTTTATCTCTGGTAATGGTAATTTATTTTACTAATAACTAATCTGTTTTCTTAGTAATTATTTTAAGACCCAATTGATCTTGTTTCTGAATTAAGTTATTTACAAGTTGTTGAATGCTGTGGGATTAGCAGCAATAATAGCAGTATCATCTGCACACTGTAGGTTATTAATTGAGACGTCGTCGTTTATTTTTATATCATTTGTCTGTATCTTGAAAAGCCTTATCGATAATATATCGTTATTAAATAGTCTGTGTACTACGTCAAAAAAATATATTACAGTTTTATTTGCGATATATTCTTGTGTTGCGTTTTGTCTGTCTCTTTATCAAATTTCGAGTTTAACCCAAACATTGAGTATAAAAACATTTTTGTATGTATAACGTATAATATAATTATATAAAATGTACACAATTTAAAATATATCAATATAAAAACAAGCTTTCTAAAATCACGGCAACAGTGAATATAAAACCGATTTATATCTATTCTACTTTCGGTGTCGTACCAATATTTCTGCTGTTTAAAAATTAAAGCGGTATAAATGAAACTATAAACGGTTTGGAGATTGTAGACAGAGCAGCCACCGTAAAATCATTATTTACCTTGGTTCACTGACAGTATAGTCATGACTTAAAGCGACATTTCCAAAGACTAAATAAGTACAATCTTTAACGATTTCCTGTAATTATTGAATAGCGTTGTCTAGAAATCAGAAATCAGTTACAAGAGTACAACACCAGCAATAAAGTGAAGCTGAAATCACATATCTCCACTTATATAACTAAAACTTAATTACATATTAGAAACATAATGTGTTTATTCGAACATTAACACTTTGATTGCTTGCTTGAACTGTGAGATTTACAATGTTTTATAATATATAAACTAAAATATTCAAAAATAAAAAAAGAAATATTTTAAAAACTGACTAAAAATTAACGCTATATACTTATAAAAAATTTAGGTAGAAAATAATCATTTAATTTTTTTTGTGAAAATATTTTGAAAATTAAAAATTAAGTGAATAAAATTATAGTTATAATCAACACGGAATAGTTAACTAATAGTAAAATTTTAATAAGGATAGAAATTTTTTGTCGTGTCAAACATGCTTGGATTTGATAAAGATATTGAGCCAGTTGACTCCTATAAATACTTAGGCCATGAGATCAGAATAAGTCGAGATAACCAAACAATCGAGCTGAAAAGAAGAATAAACCTCGCTTGGGCTGCATTTGGAAGGATGAAGGATATTTTTAGATCTAAGATTCCAATGTGTCTGAAAAGAAAAGTATTTAATCAATGTATTTTGCCAGTGATGACCTACGGCGCAGAAACCCTAACGCTCACAAGAACAACAGTGAGTAAACTACAAGTTGCGGAAAGAGCAATGGAAAGAATTATGTTAGGGATTTCTCTACGTGATAGAATACCCAATGCTACTATTCGCAAAAGATCAGGAGTAGCAGACGTTATTGAGAGGATAACAACACTAAAGTGGAACTGGGCAGGTCATGTAGCAAGATCAGTTGATGACCGGTGGACAAAAAGAATTTCGGAATGGAGACCCCGAATACAAGCTTACAGAAATAGAGGTCGACCCCCAACGAGATGGACAGATGACATAAAAAGAGTGACTACAAATTGGATTCAGATGGCGCAAAATCGGACTAAGTGGAAAAGCATGCGAGAGGCCTATGTTCAGCAGTGGACGTTAGAGGCTAGTTGATGATGATGAAGGATAGAAAAACATTAAAACAAAAATACACTGTTGAAGGATAAATGTCGACAATTACAAAGAATTAGGTACGGACATTCAAAATTCCAAAGGTACGCAAAAATGTTGCCATAATAAATTATATCAATTTCAACTTGATTTTTCAAAAGTGAATTAGGGTATAATACTTGAAGACAACCGACTTCTTCTTCTTCGTCTAGCCATTCACGTCCACATCTGAACATAAGCCTCTTCAAGTCTTCCTTTCCATTGTTTTTTTATTGTACGCTACTTGTAGCCAATTTTTCCCGGCAGTCCTTTTCAGATCATCTGTCCATCTCATAGGAGGTCTGCCTCTGGGTCTTTTGTATTGGTATGGTCTCCAGGTTAAAATTGATCTGTGCCATTTGTTTAGATCGCTCCTAGCTACATTTCCAGCGTATTCCCATTTCAACTTTAATGATTTTTGCACCACATCGGTGACTTTGGTTTTCTGTCTTATCCATGTATTTGTTTTCTTGTCCTTAAGTGATATACCTAGCATTGCTCTTTCCATCGCGTGTTGAGTGACTCTAAGTATATTCATATTCTTTTTTGTGATTGTCCATGTTTGTGCCGCATAAGTTATTATCGGAATAATGCATGCATCAAAAACTTTAGATCTAAGATGTAATTGAATTTGTTGATTTCTGAGTATATAGTTCAGTTTACCGAATGCTGCCCAAGCTAACTTTCTTCTTCTTTTTATTTCTTCAGTTTGAATTTCCCTATTTAGGATTATTTTTTGTCCTAAGTATATATATATTCTTCAACTTTTTCTATAACTTTATCGTTTATTATTGTCACGGCGTGTTCGGAGTGCATGACTTTTGTTTTGTTTAAATTCATTTTCAGTCCCATTTTAGAAGATTCGGTATGTAGTTCTAAAAGCATGGTTTGCATTTCTTGTAAGTCAGTAGCTATCAGGATTATGTTATCTGCAAATCGTAGATTACTGAGGTAGCGGCCATTGATGTTTATTCCCTTATATTTCCAATTTAGGTTTTTAAAAACGTCCTCCAAAACTAAGGTGAACAGTTTGGGTGATAAAGTATCTCTGACTCCCCTGTTTAATGGTACAGGGTTCGTGTGTTCATTTTCATTTAGGTAGTATGTAGCTGTAGCTTGGTTCATAGTTTCTTTTATTAAGTTAATATATCTGCTGTCTATTCTACAATTTTGCATTGCGTTTATTACGGCCGTGTGTTTTATGGTATCGAAAGCTTTTTCGTAGTTTACAAATGCTAGGAAAACTGGAAACTTGTATTCGTTACATTTTTCTATTAATATTTTTGTGGTTAACAGGTGATCGGAAGTTGAATAGCCTTTTCTAAAACCTGCCTGTTCATATGGTTGGTATTCGTCTAATTTCCTTGTTAATCGAGTAGTTATGACTTTGGTGAGTATTTTAAACTGGTGCGACAATAGGCTGATGGGTCTGTAGTTTTCCAATTTTCGACTATCACCTTTCTTGTGTAATAAGATTACTTTAGAGTTGTTCCAGCTCTTAGGAACTTTGCCCTGATGTAAACAACTGTCCATACGCTTAGTTACAATTGCAATTAGTTCCTTACCTCCTTCTAATATCATATCTGTGGTCATACTATCTTCTCCTGCAGATTTATTTCTCTTCATGTTTTCCAATGCTGTAGTTACCTCTGAAATTGTTACTTTTGGCATTATTTCTGATCCAACATTTTTTATTAATTTCCGTGCTGGTCTCATCTCATCATCTTGTTGATGTGATCTGTAAAGTTCTGTGTAAAATTCTTCTATTCGTGTCAGTATGTTTTGTCTACTTGTGATTACATTTTCGTCCTTTCCCATTAATGATATTATCTGACGTCGTCCTAGTGTCGGTCTGAGGCATTTCATACTCTTATTTTTTTCAATAGTTGTTATTAATTTTTCGTTTTCTTTTTTTTGTTGTTGTCTGATTCCTTTTCTAATCTGCCTATTAAGTTATCTATATTCGTCGGTTCCTCTTTTGTTAGATTTATTTAAGATCGTGCTTCTTTCTATTTGTTGTAATATTTCTTTGTCTAATTCATTGTATGTTGTTTTTGGTTTTTTCAGTTGCAGAAGGCTTTTATTCATTGTTTCGGTAATAAGGTTATTCAAATCATCAATATCATTGGAGTTTATCTGCTGCATGCTAACTTGATTTAATGCATGCACTATCTTTTTATTAAATTCACTATTTTTGATTTCTTCAGATGTCCATTTGTATCTTTTTTCATGTATTCGTTTTCTTTCTAGTTTTTTGTTAATTATTAGTTTTGTTCTTATTAGTCTATGATCGCATCCTAGCTCAAACTGATTTAATACTGATACGTCTTCTACTAGGTTTTTATTCTTCGTTAAGAGAATCTATTTCATTCTTTGTCTTTTTATCGGGACTCATCCATGTCCATTTTCTGCTTGGTTTTTTATTTAAAAAGGAGTTCATTGAGTACATGTTATGTTCATTCATGAAATTGACAAGCATTTCTCCTCTATCGTTTCTTTTCCCGTAGTCATAATTACTAATTAAATGTTCATAATCTTCCTCTTTTTGCCCAATTTAGCAATAAAACCTCCTAGTAGTATTTCGTAATTTGCTTTATTTGTTTCTACAGCTGTTCTTATTTCATCATAAAATATTTCTACTTCTTCATCGTCGTGGCTTTTGGTCGGAGCGTATACTTGGATCACTTTCAGAGTGGTTCTTTTATTAATCCTAATGATGAGGTATGCTACTCTGTCTGATATAGGCTTGAATTCTTCGATACACTGTGTGAGGCTTTGTTTTACCAAGAATCCCACTCCAGTGTATTCGCCACCTTTATGCATAAAATGTGTGCCATTTTTTAGTATTATATACTCATCACTTTTTCTTCTGGTCTCGCATATAGCAAGGATATCCTATTTTATATCCTTTAGTTTACTTTCTATTTCTGAGAATCTATTGTCGTCCGTCAGTGTTTGAATATTGTACGAGCATAGCCAAATTGTCATCTTGTGGCAACCAGGTCTTACCCAGGGATTCTTTGCACCCCCCCTTCCGTTAGTTGTTTGATCGCTGCCGTGATCAAGACTCTGGGAAGTGCTGGGCACTGGGGGCCTTTTCTTTTTTGTCCTGTACATTGACTTGAAGGTTTGGACCGTTATCTTCTCACGCGGGTCCAGGGCGGGTTGAGGAGGAAAGGGAAGGATTTGGGTAGGTCTGGGTTGGTGGGTAGTATTTAGGGATTAGGATCCGCTTCTTTCCCGGAAGAGGATTGGGAGAAAAAGCCGAGCTCGCGTGGGCAGGGGCAACCGACTACAAAACGAAAATACAAAATTTTCTAGATCCTGCGGTATATAAGAAACTTTAAAAAGATCCCACAGCAGCCACCCTACGGAAACTCAATAGACTTATAAAATCTTCGTCCAAACCAGAGGATATAAAGCCAAGAATATGCAACTGCGAAGCAGTCCTACTACGTTTGTATGGCTTGCCGAAAATACACAAAGATGATGTGAGCCCTATGCCTCTATGCCCTATTGTGAGCTCCATAGGATCTCCATCTTATAGCCTTGCTAAACATCTGGCACATATTTTACAATCACATATAAGAAAAAACGATGCCTTTGTAAAAGACTCCGTCCATTTAATCGAGAAGATCAAAGGAATAACTTTACAGGAATCTGACGTTCTGAATTTAATTGAGGGACTAGTTTCCAAAGATATGGTGGAATTATACCGTATTTGCCTCACTACCATCTACTTTTCATGGGAAGCCCACTAAGCCCGGTTGTAGCCAACCTTTTTATGGAGTATCTAGAGAAGAGGATAATGGACTCAGCATACAAGCCAAGGGTATGGTTTAGGTACGTCGATGACACTTTTGTGATTTGGGGTCACGGAGTAGAAAAACTTTCCTGTCGATGACGATTTCCTGTCTTATATAAACAGGCTACATCCAAATAATCAATTTACGATGGAAACAGAAAGACCAACAACTTCTTCTTCTTCAGGTGCCATCTCCGCTACGGAGGTTGGCAATCATCATAGCTATCTTAATTTTTGAGGCAGTAGCTCTAAATAGTTGTTTTGAGCTGCATCCAAACCATTCTCTCAGGTTCTTTAGCCATGAAATTCGTCTTCTTCCGATGCTTCTTCTGCCATCTATTTTTCCTTGCATTATGAGTCGCAGGATGCCATACTTATCGCCCCGCATCACATGTCCGAGATACTGTAGCTTTCTTTCTTTAATTGTAAGTTCAATTTCCTTCTCTTTGCCTATTCTTCTCAGTATTTCATTGTTTGTAACTCTATCTACCAGGAAACCCTCATAATTCTTCTATAGGTCCACATCTCAAAGGCGTTAAGTCGTCTCATGGTATCTAGGACCAACAACTAGCGTTCAACAATACTGGTAAATCATATAACAGTCGTGATGGTACAACCAGTTTGCGAAATCATTAAAACCGATATATCCAGAAAATTATAAACAACACTGTTCTTAAAAAATTATTACCGATAAAAGAATTTCCATTATCAATAAATTTTGGAAAAGCAATGGGGTTCTGTAGCTTAGTACTAAAAAGTAAAAAAAAACGAAAGGTTTTTACCGGTACAGTATCAAGGCGCAATTTTACGCTCATTTATAGACTGAAAGTAAAGAGAGGTGATAAGGATGAGTTTATATCTATTTGTAAAAAGACGTTTTTAAATACTTTCTCTTTAAGTGAACAGTTTGTCTACATTGCTTTGGAAAAACTAAACGTTACTAGAGGTTTGATATAAATAGACCAGAGATGACGCCATCACCTTCATCGTAAGCTGATAACCGAAGACGTTGTCAAAAGTGTTTGTGATCACATCAAGTCCATTCAACCCATAGAATCTCATTGTATTCAACCCGTAGAATCAACGTGATAAATACCATATTTATAAAAACAAATCTAAAGCAACATTGCTTGAAATACAGATTTATGAATCACATCTGCATCATAGTAAAAATTTCATGCGTAGAAGAAAGTGATTTGATAAAAACAAAACTAAAACCTCTAAGGGAAAAATGTTATTAGCTACATTCGATTTTTAGAGAATACCTAATGATCCATACGGTAATTTGTTATTTTTATTACAAAAGTAAAGATAACAGAAGGTCAACTCTACGTCAACCAATCTCCTGTAGAAAGAGTGACGCACTACAACTACCTCGGCACCATAATAAATGAAGAATGGACCAACAACCAGGAGATTAGAGCACGCATCACAAAAGCTAGATCCATCTTCAATCTGATGGGGGCCTTCTTCAAGAGTCACAACCTCTCTCTTGATACAAAAGTAAGAATGCTGCGATGCTACGTCTTCTCTGTCCCTTTTTATGGTGTTGAATCTTGGACTTTAAACGAAGATATGTGCAAAAAACTAAAAGCATTTGAGATGTGGCTATATCGGAGAATACTTAAGATCCCGTGAACTGACCGAGTCACAAATGAGGAGGAATGAATAAGAACCGAGAGGTACTGACCACCATTAAATCTCGAAAGTTACAATTCTTCAGATATATTATGCGAAATGAATCCAGATATGCTTTCCTTTAAGCCATCCTGCAAGGAAAAATATTTAGAAAGCGAGGTCCAGGAAGAAAAAGAACATCATACAACATATTTGCAGCTTTTTCGCGCTGCTGCAGATAAGATAAATATTGCTATGATGATTGCCAACATTCGTAACGGGTAGGCACAAAAGAAGAAGAGTACAAAAGTAGGTAAATCAAAAATTATATATATATATATATATATATATATATTATATATATATATATATATATATATATATATATATATATTATATATATATATATATATATATATATATATATATATATATATATATATATATATAATAATAATAATAACGGATTGATTACCGATTCTCCGCTCCCAATTTCCATCTTTTTCTGTCAAATTCAGTTGCTTATGACAACTTATCTTATGCTTATCTTTCTTCTTTCAGGAGGGATCAATTCCAGTACTCTTCTAGGTTATCTATACTCTGGCATTCTTTGAACATGTCCGAACCAGATTAATTGTTTTCTTTCTATGTCATCATTGATATTTCGCTCCATTTTCATTTCGTTTCTTATTTGTTCCTTTCTAACTCTCTCCAATTTCGATCTAACGTAGCTTTGTCTCAGATAATCCATTTCTGTCGTCATCAGTTTGTTTCTATTAGCTTTGGTGACGTCTCATACTTTCGAACCCTAAAGTGTAATATTTTGGACTATACTACCGTAAATGTGTTTTTTGGTTTCTAGTCGAATTATTTTTTACCAGAAAAGAGAGTTTTTTATTTTTTTCCTGATTTCATCTGCGCTATTTCCCTTCTTGTTGAAAATGACTCCCAAGTATTTGGAGGATTGCACGCCTTTGATTTTGTCATCTTCCAAGACTAGGTCACATATTTCATCTTGTCACATATTTCATCTTGTCACATATTTCATATTTAAATACGGGATTATAAAAAATGATTAAATTAAACAACTACTAAAAACAAATGTAAAATAACTTACCTCTGGAATTTCCACATACTCCACACCATGTTGAGCAGTGGCGTTAGGTTCAATAGTCCACAATTTTAACTTTCCTTTCTTAAATAGACCTCGAGTAGGAATAAGACTCAAATTAAACGGTTTTCCGAATGCTTTCAGCTTTAGATTTGTTGTACCATCATTATTAGTTTCTTTTATCTTTGACTTGTTCGTTGCAGAATCTAATTCATCATCTTCAATAGCATTTTCCACATCGTCTGGTATACCCCTAACGTTATGTTGAACGGGAACCACTTCGTATTCTGGAACTTAAAAAGAAAAAATATAAATATTATAGCACGGCAAAGGTTTGTAATAACACCACTTTTTTAAGATAAAGTTTAAAAACATATTTAATAAGAAACTGGTAGAGTAAACAGAGGCAAAAATTAATCTTTTATTTTACGTACGCGAATGGCACTGTATATATCACAAATTAATGATCTCTAATTAATTTTGAATGTCGTGAAAATAATTTAAAAAACTTGAACAGCAAAGTAAACCAATTCTGTTGTAAGTGGTATATTTAAATAAAACAAAATTTAAAAATCCAAATGGATTAAAAGTTCAGAAAGTTTTTCGACTAGTCTGTTCATTTTCAGTAAACTTTTATAGTACTTGAGTAAATAGCTTGAGTATAATAACCGCAAAACGAATAGTGGTTGGGTTTGCGATAATGAAACCATACTTGAAAGAATTAAATTATACGGCAGTATGCCGATGAAATTGGATTACTAAACAGGAAGATAAGTCTCTACTCGAAAAAATCATTTCTACATCCAAATGTATTAGTTAGCGTTTATTATACACTACAATGATAATTCATTCCTTGGTTTGTTCTGAATGTTATTGATTCTTTGACTGCATAACAATTATGATATTTATCTGTATTTCGTCCTCTTTTAAGGCGTATTGGATATTATCTTTTATCTATTAATTTGAAAGAGTTTGTGTCTATTAGTTCGTCTATAGTTCTATCTACAGTTCGTTCTATCTATCACGTCTATCAAAACATTGTCATAAGTATACTCGTCCTTTTAGAAACCATGTTTTCTTTTCCTATAATGGCTTTTGGGTCCAGACGGAATCTGTTTCTTCTTCTTTTTCCTCTTTATAAGCAATTCTGCTTGTTCGTTGGTGGATTGATGGTGGAGATACCTCTATGGAAGGTTGTCACTCCATCTTTTGCGCGTTCGTTCGATACTTCTGCCGATTGGTGACTTATCTCTTGTTCTTTTGACGACACGAGTCTCCTTCATTGTGCTTATATGGTTATTCCATTCTTTTTTTCTATTTTGTGTCCATTTATTTATACATTGTACGTTAGATTTTCTTTTAATGGCTCCATTTCTCTTTCGATATCCCAGCTTATTTCCTGTAATTCTTTTTAGTACTCTTACTACTCTCGTCTCTGCCGTTTCCAGTAGCCTTTGAACTGTGGCTGTGGCGGGTCTTGTTTCTGAGTCATATGTCATTATTTGTCTTACACTGGCTTTATAAATTCTTGACTTCATCTCAATGTTAATGTGTCTATTTTGCCATATAGTGTTATTAAGTCCTAATAACTACACCTGCAGTTTTGTTAGGTGGATCAAGTAGCTCGACAGGACTGCAGGTCTTAAGCCCAGATTAAGGAGGGGGTCTCCAGCCAGGTTGGCACTCTACTGATAAACTTTAAAACCACACAGCTCAATAGAAACAGGTTTATGTCTCAAAACATGAATCTGTTTCGAATTGGATATTTTCCATAGGAGTCTAGAATCACTTTAGAAACTACCTTGGAACAATTATCACGATACGTGTCAGACGCATACCTTGTGCTAAATTTTTTATTTCACCAAATCAGAAAAAAATCGATTATATTTTTGCGACCATAATTTCAGCTATAACTGGAGAGGTATGTTATAAAAGGTATTTTATAACAAAAAAATTTCATAAAAGGTAAAAGTTTCGTTTTGGGTTTATTAAAAAAAAATCTACCTTTTTAGAATAATGTACATAATAAAATTAATGTTATTGTTCTGAAGCTATTTTCTTGTGGCGTTGTAAATTAATTACTATTAAACTGGGAATAAGCCACAATTAAAGATAAATATACGTTTATTGATTTAAATTTCCACTTCGGAAATCGTTCTCAAAATACAAACAGTAAATTAAACAAATTTTGTTTTTTGTTAGTTGAGTTGCGCTCCTGGGACGACTTTACTTATAAGATAGTTCATTCGATTACATGAAATCAACTTTAACTTGAGAATATCCGTCAGAAAAAAATCATAGCATTTAATTCGTATTTAAAAAGACAAACACATGACATGATGACAGTAAAATTCTCCTGTTAGTGATTCCATAGTAAATTATGAGGGAAAACCAGGAAAAAAACCTCATAATACTATCCCGACATTGTAAGTATTTGTTCGTGAATTTAGTTTACCTTCAACAAACATCAAAATTCTGATTTTATATGTTACGTTATTTAAAAAACATAAATGATGTATCCTCTATATGTTACTGACTTACTAATACTGTTATTTTCTTATTAATAACTTCCTCTTTCAATATTGGTAACCAGATCCTACTACATTCTGCCGAGGAATTCGCGACACAATTGGCCTCATTTAGCATAATTAGAGCCGCTTCTTTGATTTTTCTTTTTTTACCATCCGTTTCTTTTAGGATGTTTTATGTATATATATATATATATATATATATATATATATATATATATATATATTATGTTTTAATGTTTTAATCTCTAAGAACGATACTGGATATGAGACTCAGGTGTATAGAAAACCAACACACACCAATAGATAGTTAAATTTCAAATCAAATCACAATATTAATGTAAAAAAGGGAATAATTAAATCCTTATACGATAGAGCCAAAATTACTTGTTCCAATGAAAATTCGTTCTTGGAGGAGAAACATTTGTTAACATCTGTTTTATTAAAAAATGATTATCCTTTATTGTTTATAAATAAGGAATTTTCAACAATCGATCGAATAGCACAGAACAACTTAGAACGAGATCCTACAGCATACACAAGGAATAATATGAGGAAAATAACAATACCGTACATAAAAGGACTATCAGAAAAACTTAAAAGGATAGGAAATAAATTTAACATTTCAACAACATTCAAAACAACAAACACGTTGAGATCTATTTTGTCCAAAACCAAACCTAACAATGAACAAGAAAGGACAAAGAATTGCATTTATAAAATACCTTGTGAATGCGATCAGTTTTATTTAGGTGAATCATCAAGGCCATTAAATGTTAGAATAAGTGAACATCAATCTTATATTAAAAATAAAGAATTTGATAGATCTCAAATCTGTAAACACGCATGGGATAATGAACATAGGGTTCAATGGAATAATTCAAATGTAGTCCTAAAAGAAACGGATGGTAAAAAAAGACAAATCAAAGAAGCGGCTCTAATTATGCTAAATGAGGCCAATTGTGTCGCAAATTCCTCGGCAGAATGTAGTAGGATCTGGTTACCAATATTGAAAGAGGAAGTTATTAATAAAAAAAATACCAGTATTAGTAAGTCAGTAACATATAGAGGATACATCATTTATGTTTTTTAAATAACGGAACATATAAAATCAGAATTTTGATGTTTGTTGAAGGTAAACAAATTCACGAACAAATACTTAAAATGTCGGGATATTATTATGAGGTTTTTTTCCTGGTTTTCCCTCATAATTTACTATGGAATCACTAACAGGAAAATTTTACTGTCATCATGTCATGTGTTTGTCTTTTTAAAGACGAATTACATGCTATGATTTTTTTCTGACGGATATTCTTAAGTTAAAGTTGATTTCATGTAATCGAATATCCTATCTTATAAGTAAAGTCGTCCCAGGAGTGAAACTCAACAATATTGGCAATATAATTTTAAAGTCATCTACTTTAAAATGCATAATGTATGTCTGAATTGTCAATATAAATGAGTCAGATAAAATTAAATTATTAGAAGAATTTTTCACTATGTAACAAAAAACAAAATTTGTTTAATTTACTGTTTGTATTTTGAGAACGATTTCCGAAGTGGAAATTGAAACGTCAATAAACGTATTTTTATCTTTAATTGTGGCTTATTCCCAGTTTAATAGTAATTAAAATTAATGTTATTAAGCATTTTATAATAATTAATAATTGCTTCAATTTGAAAATGTATTATTATTTGAAAATGACGTATAATTTAAAAAAAAGTACTAAACGTTTAAAAAAATTCTTCGGCTTGTCTAGTTGTCTGATTTAATTTCTTTTATGTGCGTTGAAAGCTTAAGACGTTGTTTATATGCAAAAAAGTCTTGAACCTGGATTGCAAAATAATATGCAAAAACTATTAAGCCGATCCTAATGAAATTTAGCACACGTTTCAGTCGTATTGTAAAGTTATTTTAGGAGAAAAATTTCATTTTTTTGCACCATTTTCCCAATGATCGATCATTATATTTTTTATTTCTAGCTAGCCAAATATAACGTAAAGTTGAAAAACGAAACTTTTACTTTCTTAAAGTATTTTTTGTGCGAGCAATATCTCTAGAGTTATAAGCAAAAATATGGGAACAAAAAGGAAAAATTTTCGATTTTTTTTCAGATTTTGTTTAATAAAAAATTAAGCACAAGGTTTGCTTTACAAGGTACATCCTGAACTGATTCCAAAAAAATAGACATCTTTCTTACTAATCATATAGAATAGAAAAACCTGTGCATTAATTGTAGTAGATTGGTTTAATATTCATAAAAATCGTATTCGGTGTTCAAAATAAAAAATAATATTTTGACAACGATTAAAAATTACGACTTAATTTTTATAATTAACTAGGTTTTATTTCCAGATAAAATTACAAACAATTAATAGACATTCAAATTTATACATGCATATATGTATGTGCCAGTGTTTATAATAGTATGTAACATCAGTAGAAAGCCTTGTTATAACATACTCCATTGTATTATGTAATAGGAGTCACCATATAGCGGCTGCGATACCTTGACATTGACATTTGCCTTTAAGTACTCCATTAACATTATTGACCACAACTACAACTTTTACTTACTCTTCTTCAGACTAAACGCCTTAGGGTCAGATGTTTATGTAATACTAGTGTTTTATTATCATGATATATGTGTAGGTATATTTGTGCAATCTTTAATCGTAAACGGCGTAATTAATTGTTATAACTAAATACGTTTGATAGACTAGTTTGATATTTGAAATCCGATTGGAAAAAGAGTATTGATTTATTAAACTAGTGTTCAGGTAATAATACTCGTATATAAAATTACGATAGGCTTTATATCAATGTCAGAAAGGGAATTAATAATAACTACTAATTCAAAAATACTGTTTTCTTTAAAAATATAGAAAACGGCCAACAAGACGTTTTCTCTTAAAAAGTTGGGAAAATAATTTTAATCACCAAAAGTAAAAAAAGGTTTAACATCAACCGATTTTTGTTTGTTATCCACTGACAAAATCATCCTTAATGAAATGTTTTCCTAACAATTATTTTTTAAACAAAGCTAATAGTGTTATTTAGTATTCTGTAAGAAATATTTTAGTAACTATCTTGTATATAATATTCTCACCTTTATAGACACTTCTTTTTAAATAAATTGATTTACATATGTTGGTATTATTAACTGTACTACATTTAAATGCATATATTGAGTTATGTGGTGCAAGGATAAATGACTCTTGACCTTAGTTAAGTGTTTAAGAAGTGTAACAAATAGCGATTCAACAATGATCTGTATCGCTTTCACTCATACTCTGCAGAAAAGCTCAATGTCACTAACAGAAATAAATATTAAATACCTAAATCCTTGAACGTTATATCAAAAAACAGTTGACCTCAGAAGGCACATTAGAAGTGATATTACTGATTTTAATAAATTTTTGGAAAAGTTGCTATAAAATTAGGAGTTGATCCAATTAGCGTGTAGTATTTTAACTACGTGACATAACATGCGACCAGATGGTTATTGCCACCATTTATTGTATACTTTTGATGTATTTAATAAAATTGAAGTAAAATATTAGTTTAAAATCGTTTAATTTTTTTTTATTGAAAAATTTATTTGAAAATTGTAAAAAAATTGGGTATACAATTCGAATACTTTCAAATTTATAATACAAATCTATAAATTTTGTATAATTTGCAATATCAACATAATTAAAACCTGTACCTAAAAATTTACTGATATTATTCGGAATATTGAACCTGCCGATGAGGAGGATTATCTCTCTGGTTATCTATCTATATATCTATATATCTATATATCTATATATCTATATATCTATATATCTATATATCTATATATCTATATATCTATATATCTATATATCTATATATCTATATATCTATATATCTATGGTATATCTTATAATACGTAAGCAAGCAATGATAGTTTGAAGTTTTCGGATTCTAACTCTAGGTAGCGATGGATAAATATTGTCTTTTATTTTCCTTATTGTTGTCTGTGAATAATTCCATTCCTGATTCTATTTATACGTAATTACATTTATACGATTATATATATATATATATATATATATATATATATATATATATATATATATATATATATATATATATAGATATATACATATATAGTAAACTCTTAAATATTGGGGAAATCTGCAAGAAAAACTCTAATGTGTATCAATTGTTTCGCCGAACAAATGTTGTAGACAATATTACATTCCATGCCTCTCTTGCAGCAATTCCTACATCGGCCAAACATTTCAATTATTGAAATCACGTATTACACTACACAAAAGTGATTCTCGACTTCACCCTGACCGCTGTGCATTAGCCAAACATGTCCATTCCACTGGTCATCTCATGGACTATACGAACACTACAATTCTCCACCGTGAGAACAATAAATCTAAAAGAAAGTTCATTGAAATGTCTTATATTTTCCTTAACGATTTTTCCATCCATGTTAAGAGTGACATTAAGAATCTAAGCGATATATACCACTTCTTACTTATATCAGATACCAAGAACAATACAACATCACAGATAACTATCTTGACTGATATATCTATTAACAACTAACCTACTTTAATAATAATTTTCATTAACTAAAAAAGATAACATTCCCTTGCTTTTCTTAGATACATCTCAATAAGATATTATTATAATAATACATGAACAATATACTAATTAAAAAAAAAAGAATTTCAATTAAGAAAATTCTAAAATAATATCTCCCCAGACTGGGATCTAACTTCATCGGTTTTACCAATGAACCGTAACGACATAAATATTCAAAAGACCTACTTGTAATTGTCAGCTCTTGCGTTCTAAGAAAACAGAACCTCACATTCAAACTCTATAACAATCAAAAATTTAGTTATTGCCGACAATTCAAAGAATTACTTCCTTTAAATGTAGTTACATTGGGTTTTTCGATTAACCTTGGGTAAACCTTTGCGTTTTAAGTTCAAAGCTACCATACATTTCCAACGTTAACAAAAAAACTTTTTTGCACATAGTAACAAAAAACACCACTATGTTGTTACTAGCTAAGTTTTTTAACATCATAACTGGACATTTCTAAAATTTACGGTAAGATAAATGTTTTTTTTATTAGATAATATATGGTAGCTAATTATAATTTATTCTCTTTCAGCCCTGAAGAAATTAAATTAGTTCTCTTTGGCGAAAACGTTCGGCGAAACAATTGATACACATTATAGTTTTTCTTGCAGATTTCCCCAATATTTAAGGTTTACTATTTAACTTATCTGCAAAGATTATATATATATATATATATATATATATATATATATATATATATATATATATATCAAATGGCCAACTATATGGCCTAGGAGACAAATTCGTTAAACTTCCCGTGTTCGAATTGGTATCACTTGGGCTGATACAAATTCAAACTCGGAAAGTAAAACGAATATAGTTGGCCATATAGTTGGCCATTTGATATATAAAGCGATAGCGGCTTTCGCTAAAAGATTTAATTCTTTACACATTTCGCATAGCATAAAGGATACAGAAAACGATTATTCATATCGTTTCGTTCATGGTCTCCAAAGTAGGGGGCGCCTTTATAAGCTAACTACACGGTAGTAAAGATTTGGGAGACATTCGTTTTACTTTCCGAGTTTGAATTTGTATCAGCCCAAGTGTCTGACGATGGCTGGGATAGGCCGAAATGATCATAACACTTTAGTGATACCAATTCGAACACGGGAAGTTTAACGAATTTGTCTCCTAGGCCATATAGTTGGCCATTTGATATATAAAGCGATAGCGGCTTTCGCTAAAAGATTTAATTCTTTATATATATATATATATATATATATATATATATATAATATATATATATATATATATATATGTATGCCAAGTAATTGTATCTGGGTATTTTCTCTAAAGCTTTTCCTTTAACGTAGATTGTTTCGTCTTCAATCTTGTTATTGACAATCATGAGTTTTTTGTATTTAGAATCATTCCATACCACTCGCAGTATTGCATAGTGCGATCAAACAAAATTTGCAGCCCTTCTTTGCTGTCCGCAAGGAATATTGTATCGACTGCATATCTGAGATTATTCACTAGTGTTCCGTTAACTATAATGCCTTGTTCCTTGTCGTACTCCTCTTCGTACAGGTATCTCTTTAGATTTTTGTTGTTCTACTCGTATTATGGCTTTCTGATATCGGTATCAATTTGTAATCCTGATCATCTATGTCTATGTTCTTTAATATGTGTGACAGCCTTATAACTACGTTATAAAATACATTAAAAAACCATTATCACTGTTTTAGATAAGTAAAATTCAAATCCCGCACAGTAGAACCATTCTTGTACTTGTTTTAACACATTTTGTAATAATGTCGATAACTTAAAATTAAATGCTATCTAGGTTTTTTTCTTTATATGTACCTAATCAGATTGTATTTATTTTTAATGGACTTTTATTTAATTTTAACTTTCCAATTGTTGTTGGATCTATATTTTTCCATGATCACTATTAATGATGGTTTCTAATTTGTATTTCTTTAGGGATGTCTTTTTTGCATATGTACACAAGAACAGAGTAAAATACTGATTTTCTTAATTACACAAATTGTATAAAGCTATCAGTTATAACAATTAAAGTTAATGATAATAGTATTATTGCTAATCGCATGCAAGATACATGCAATCTAACAACTAAATGATAATCGAAAAAAGGAGTTTCATTAAATACTAACAAAACGATGAAAGTCCTCTGGGGGGCATTAGATTGGGCACCGAATTTTTTTTATGCTACCTCCACTATTTTAAGTCCTACCGTAGGCTTTGTGACAAAACGTTGAGTTTAAATCCTACAATGACCTATTGGTTAGTAATCGTTGCTAGGTCCATAATAAGTTAAGCTGTGTTGGTTTGGTAAAACCAAAAAAGCAGCAAAATGCAATAATAGCAAAAACTGCAGACTCATCTGCATAGGATGGGCTCAATAACCATCATTGGGCACAATACTTGACATATGTGTATGTAAAGAGAAAGACCCAAAAAAGTGTTAATACAGGCTCAGTATATAAAATCGGCGGTTAGAGTTAGCATAAAGCAATATAGCAGAAATATAACGGCAGACAGACAGACAGACGATATGGTAGCTGAAAAGTAAGATTTCGAATTCTTACAACTATCAATAGAAAAAGTGGTTAATGATTCTAACACTAAACTGTATATGACACTCCGATATAGTCCTACGATATTTTAAGCGAAATGATTGTCAATACATATTTGAACTCAATAGTTTCTAAAGACTCTAAAGCCTACATCTTGGTTGTGCTTACCAGCATGCAACTGTAAACAGTTTGTCAAGCAATTGGCGAAGCACAACACATTCAATTTGTCATAGGTGCCAAGGTATAAAGGTATTACTGATACCCAACGCAACTGTTTGTAGTCCTGCTAAAGAAAGAGGAATGGAACTACTCATTTTATTGGTTGGAACTATACCATGACATTCCAAAAAGTCCATTATGGCCGAGGTCGTTAAATAGAAAAAGTAACTAAATGTAACCTTCTGAGAAAATATTTAAGGTCAAAAGTCAACAAAAAGTTTATTAAACTCTTCTGTGCGTTATTTAATATACTAACACTCCTATATATTTAGAAAAATGAACTCCGAGTTATCACTGATGATCGTATTGAACACTGAATATTCTGATATCATCTCTGTAAACTTTTACAAAGTGGACATAACAGGAGAAGTGGAGTATGCGAATGCCATAACATAATCTGTTCTCCTGGAACAAAATCTGATCAGATAACTAAAATTAAATTAAAAAACTGCAGGAAACTTTGAAATATCCGCATATCGCCAAATATTATACTCGTACATACCATACACCATAATCATACAACCTCTTGGTTGTCATTCTCTGCTGCGTTTGGCTGCTCTTGGGTGCCAGTCAATTATATGGTCCATCTTTTCATCCAGTTTTCTAGTTTATCTTGAGTCTTTTAGTCTCGCTATATGACCTGCTCAATTCCATTTCAGCTTAGCTATACGTTCGACGATATCAGTGATACCTGTTCTTTTTCTTAGTTTCCATGCATCTTTGTGCCAGTCGAATTTTTAGTGCTGTTGTTTTTGTGAGAGTGAGAGTTTCTGAGAGTCATGAGAAAAGAGGTCCAGGACGGAGAAGAATATCCTGGCTGCATAACCTGCGAAAGTGATTTAACTTAACCACTACCGGACTTTTCAGGGCAGCAGTCAACAAAGTCAGAATAGCCATGTTAGTGTCCAACATCTGTAATGGATAGGCACCATAAGAAGAAGAGAGTTTCTGCTCAGTATGTCATTATAAGAAAAACGCATTGGTCAAATGTCTTTCGTTTCAAATCTATCAGAATGTTGCTCTTAAAGATGTCTCTTAGTAAACCATACCCGCCCAAGCAAGTGTTATTCGTCATTGAAATTCACAGGTCTGATTATCCTTGCTGATTCTGATTCATGACCAAGATATATGTACTTTTCTGTCAATTCTACCACCTGATTTTAGATGGTTAGATGTTCGCTGGGAACCAAATTTGTCATAAATTTAGTCTTACTGATATTCACTTTTAGACCTATTGTTGAAGATACGTTTTATAATTCTTGTAGCATTTGTTGTGCTTCACGCAGATCTTTGGTAATAAGTACTATATCGTCTGCAAAACGCAGATGATTGAGCATTACTTCGTCTATTTTTATTCTTCCATTTTCTCACTTTAGCATTTTAGTATTTTAGCAAGGCGTAATCGTGGACCGTTATAAATAATTTAGGTGAGAGACTGTCGCCCTGTCTTACACCCCGCTCTATATGAATTTCTCTGGTGAGATCATGTATTTTTACACGCATTGTGGCGGTAGTCTATTCTACTATTATTCAGAGCAGTTATAATGCTGTTTAATTCCACAGTATCAAAGGCTTTATGATAGTCTACGCAGATAAGTACCAGTCATCTGTTATATTTAACTTTGTAAGCCGGTAGTCTATTCTACTATTATTCAGAGCAGGTATAATGCCATCTAATTCCACGGTATCAAAGGCTTTGTGAAAGTCTACGAAGATAAGTAGTACCAGTGATCTGTTATGTTCTATCGATTTTTCTATTATGGTTTTTACTGTTTGTAGGTGATCGTTTGTTTCGAATTTTGAGCGGAAATCAGCTTGTTCGCGAAGCTGGTAGAAATCCAATTTTTTTCTACTTTTGTCGTAATTATTTGGGTAAAAATTTTATAGATGTGGTTCAATAAGCTGATTGATCTATAATTTTTTAGGTACGCCTTGTCCCCTATAATACAGCGACCGACTTTAAAACACTGAGAGTTTCGAACGGATTCGAAATTTTTATTGCATAATATCCAAGAAAATAAAATAAACAACATGGCACTTGCGACCAAAATATGGTATACCCACGATACGGATCGTGGGTGTACCCTTCTCTAAGCGTTCGTTCTATTCTCTGTATATATCTGAACTCGTGGTAAAATCAATTATTTGTTTAATAAAAAGGTACTTTTATACATTCAATTGCCAATTTCATGTAAAAATATACCGGCTGTGCCAAAAGAAGCGAAAAACTAAAAAACAAGTGTTCAATATTTTTCAAAAATTTATCAAATCAAATTTTCCTAGTGTGTCAGGATACATTGTATTTTTTCGATTATTATTGCATAAGGCAATCTACCAGCAATTCGAAAAAATGTCCCCAATAAAAGTAATATAGTTTTACAAACATATTCCAAATCTGAAATAAAATATGGGGTTCCTATTTTATGGATGCCCCAAGCCCCACTCCCGGGATGTGGTTGTGGAAGACATGCTTCGCTTGTCATACAACTTATTGAACACGTGTTTTTTAGTTTTTTGATCCGAAGTAAATTTCGCGAAATATTCGACCGTCCCACTTCTTTTGGCACACTCGGTATATCTTTGGTGTGTTAACAATATTTTATTACCATTACTTTAAAAACCACCAACTACTATCTCCGGATTTTACTACTGACTGCATTTAATGCATTCACTTTCAATTTCCTCCATGATAATAAAAAATACATTATTATTCTACATGAGATTATGTAATACATTTTTTTTATTTTTGAAGTGCTAATATTCTTTATAATTAGTAACACACGAAAAGGGTGTCACATACACATATTTTTTATGGTTTGTCAGTATTAAAAGCGGCTTTCTCAATCAACTAGTAAATTAAATGTCAAATGTATTTGTAAATTTAATTACCACTGCTGTGAGAATCATATGTCAGGGATTAAACACCGTCTAAAAACATTAAAATTTAATCTGTGTGTAACAAAACCAATTTGTTTCTGTAAACAGGTTTATGTCAAATTGAGTAAGAAAAGTAAATTGTTTTGTATTTTGTATGTAATACTCTATCTATAAGATAGTTTTATAGCTGGTTGGATATCCACATCTGTAATATTTATGCCTTTTCTTTTTGAAGCAAGGTTTATTTTGATACACATTATTACATATTGACAGATGATGTCCTGCTTCTTAACCACGCTTCTCATAGATTAAACGCGCTACGTAACATTTATATTGCACGAAAGAAAATACCCATCAAATATATGCCTTTATCATCCAAGAGCAAATTCAAATAATTCGTTTTATAGAGAATTTTATCTGCATATTTCATTTAAAGTGGATGACTGTACGTAGCATGTTTACTATGTAAACTATCCGTCCGTCTTCAAGACTTTTTTAGATTTTACACCAGCACAATGAGCCATAACTATGGCGAAACATAATATATGTTGTGTAAGCCAAGAACATACTATAAATATATTTAAAAATTGGGCAATTAAAAATAGCATTAAGTAAAGAAATGGACATCTTCATAAAATAAAGGCAGTATTAGAAAATTACTTCATATGACTTAGGATCATTGTTTTAGCTCGTATCGCTATAGTAGAGAAGGCAGTTAATGGAGGTGACCGAGGTGACTGGCATATGACCAGTTAATCCAAACGTGTTCAGTCACGAAAACTTTCTAGCATCTGATACTTTACAGATTCTGAGATTCTGGAAGTAAATTCAGCAATGCAAGAAAGAAATGAAAGAGTCCAAAGTCCAAACATTGGTTTGCAGACAGTAATCCAAACAAATGTATCTCCAAAACCAAACATATTATTTACAGAATTAATGCCAATATCGAGACCATTAAATACCAAAAAAAAACTTTAAGATGTAAACAACATTAAGATATTCTGAGTTCAACACACTGTGAGGAAATATTTAAACAAAAATTTTAAAATTTCGAAACAAATGCACTAACAAAGAAATAGAAAAGAGATATAAAATGTAACACAGAAAGATGCCAGCTATACGCAGAACATATAAGGAAGCGTCTTCATCTTCTGAAGAAAGTGTAGATGAAAATGAACTTTGCGATGATGATGAACTTGACGATGCAGCTCCAAAGAAATACTGCCTAATCTGCAATGTCTTTGGCAAGGATGGTGAGCTCTAGTTTAACTGTACAATTTACGCTACATGAGTTCATTAAGAGTGTAGTGGCTTCGAAAAAGCAAAAATGTATATTTGTGACTTTTTTAAAAAATAACAATGCATATATATCATAAAAAGGTAACTGAGCGCTATTACCCCTGACTTCCGGCAAATGCCGCTCAGTGTACGTTTTTCTTAATATTTTTTTATTCGTTAAACAATTAGGTTTAAGTTTTTTTTATGTTACTTGTAGTGAAAGTGTTTGTAATTAAGTGTATATAATCCGTATTTTACAACTTATGTTTCTTATTCGTACTTGAATCGTACTATATTTAATATAAAACATATTCTTCCTGTAACCAGTGGTGCACCCAGAATTTGTCTAAGGACGGGGGTTAGATATTTTTTTATGTTACCTCCATTTAAGTTTAATTTAAAGTAATAAAAATAGCAGTGTCAAAGATTTAGGTATCTATTATCATGCCTACCAACTAAAACCTCCCTCTCTTACTTGTGCGCATGTTGACTGTCGCACGTATAGTACTCCGAAAGTGGGGTGGCCGCTTTAAGGCTGACGACATTTTTAGAACACTCCCTTCTCTTATCTAGATCTTATCTATTGTTCTGGAGCTATTTTCTTGTGGCATTAAGTAATTACTATTTTAATGGGAATAAGCCACAATTGAAGGTTTAAAATAAGTTTATTGACGTTTAACATTAATCCAACTTGTAAATACAGTATATTTTGGAGACGGCTATCGCCGTATTGAAGTTCTCCTCCGCCAATCCTCCCGGTCCAAGACATGCTCCTAATTCAAACCTCTCGATTCCATCGCTCTTCTAATTCCTTCATTTCATGACCGTCGAGATCTACTTTTTTTTTCTTCTTTTAGGGGGCTTACATTTGTGAAGTTTTTAGGGCCAACGTTCGTCAGGCATTCTTAATAGGTGTCCAAACAATTTTGAACCTCTTCTTTCTATTCTGTCAATGACCGTTTCTGTAGCATTCATGTTATTTCTTATAGATTCGTTGGTCTTCCTTTCCTGCCTTGATGTTCTAGCAGTTCTTCTCAAATAATCCATTTCAACCGACAACAATCAAACAATTCCACTTGTTTGATTTTCATGTTCTAGTCTATTAACACTTCAAGCCTTACATTTGAATTGATAACTAAATATTCTGTTTTCTTCATGCTGACTTGTAACCCCTGTTTTAAATATTATTTGTATATACGCATTATCATAAATTCTAGATCAGAAGAATCTTGAGCTAGGATGACTTGGTCATAAAACCAAGTCATACGTCATTACTGCATCCTTGTTTTAGTCCTTTAGATACTTTTGTTGGCTCTGATAGTAGATTTCCGATTTTTAGGTAAGTACTGTTATTCCTGTATACTTCTGTAATTATTCCTAAAAGGTATGGACTAATGTCGAGTTGTTGTAAAGCTTACCACAATTTAAGTCTTGAAACTGTATCATACGCCTTTTCTAGGTCGATGAAGGCTAGATGTACTTTGGTGCCAACCACTATTCTTTTTTTTTATTAATTCTTGGAGTATAAACAAGTTATCAGTGCAAGATCAAAGATCAAAAATTCAAACGTCAATAAACTTATTTAACCTTCAATTGTGGCTTATTCCCATTAAAATAGTAATTAGATCTTATCTCTGTCATTGGCCCGGTTGGTGCTTACCTTCTTCTCTTTCTTTTTAATGAATGCTCGGATGTAATTATAAACACTATTCTATCCCTCCGTATTTCCCGTCATCTTCACGATCATCTCTCTTAAAGTGACAGGATTCACACCTATTTCTTTATACATTATGTTTTTCTCCACTGTGCATCTATTACACTCCAGCAGTAATAATGTCGGAATATTTGCAGTATAGGCATTTATCTGTATCTGCCTTTCTGAACCTATGAAGATATGATCTAAAAAAGGCAATCTAACCAGTCCATTAGGCTCGGGATCAGCATCTTGGTCCACTAGGCAACATCTTCCTTGTTGTTCCACACTTCGTGCCATCTTTTCATTGATCTTTTTCTTTTTCTTTTTTTACAACTGTTGTCAATTTCTCTCTTCTCTCATAGAGATGTCTCTTTCTACTGCTAACACTTGCAGAGGAACACAACACGTGGTAGTCTACAAGACCGCCGCAGATACACTCCTGTAGGCGCATGCTACTCGAACCAGACTCATTCTGTCTACTTTTTCATAAGTTTAATATTAGGTATCATATCTAAAATAGATATAATGAAAAATATTATTAATTATTGTGTATTTGTTAATGTGTGTATTTATACAATAATTATTTTGTTGCTGTTCTACATATTTAAAGTGGTAATTTAATTATTCAATTAGCGTTTTGAATTTTCTATATTGTATGTGAAAGACAAGTTACATTTTTCCACCATTCTTTATATAGTTTCATAGTTAGGACAAGGTTTTCTAGTTTTAGTTTTATAGTTTATTTGGGTATTTAAACTGTATATAATTAAATTGTTTTTGTGACACTTCTCATGTCTACATACAGTTTACGACAAAAGGCTATTTAATCTATATTGATTAACTTGATTTACAAAAAGAACCCTACAAATACATTAAAATAAAAGTCTACATTAGAATACTGGCGACTTAAAACATTATGTTCTTAATCAGAACATATGTTATTGCACTGTCAAATAACTTTGCTGGCAAAGATAATTGGTATTGCTTAAACATTTGTAATTAATTACTTACAGCAAGTAGAAATTGATTTTAATTACATTATTATTAGTATAGAATGTTACGCTGTTATTAACACTTGATTGGTCAACATCCTATTACTAAGTTCTTATTCATTATTGAAATGGAATAAATGGCAATAAGAAGAAAATATTTCCTGAATATAAAAGTGTATATTGTTGTATTATTCAATAATGATTTGTAAGTACAAAAAAGAAGTGTGTGTGTATCAAACAAGACGTTTAAAACGAATTCTGAATATTCTTAAAAGGCGTTTCTAAAACGATTTCATTGTAGAGAAAATAGTCCAGTCGTCAGAGAGTTGACCTATAAAAATCATACGAACCAGCATAAAATTGATCACTTTCATTGACCAGTAGTAGTAAAATTTTGAAAAAAAATTTTAATGTTTTAG
Source organism: Diabrotica balteata (assembly GCA_918026665.1). Classification (NCBI taxonomy): domain Eukaryota; kingdom Metazoa; phylum Arthropoda; class Insecta; order Coleoptera; family Chrysomelidae; genus Diabrotica; species Diabrotica balteata. The sequence continues at coordinate 84,992,588 of OU898281.1, read as the reverse complement.
ATCATTTGTTGTGTGAACGTTTAAATGCAGCGTTTTAAGAATATTTCGAATGCCTCACATTTGTTGCCAAAACTCAAAACTGAAATTTCATGCTATGGGTTTTAAAGGTTAGGCTGTAGTAATCGAAACTTCATAGTGAGCTAGTCAATGAAAGGGATAGATTATTGACTCGTGAAATATAAAAATCGCAAAAATTGCGCACGTTTATTTATTTAACACCTGTATAAAATCTGAGTTTATTTGCGGTAAAATATAAAAACTGCGTACGAAAGCTGGACTTTTTACCTTTAAAACGCATCTTGATTTTTTAATAGGTTACTTGAATCAAAAGATATCGAATTTTTCCGTCCTGCTGATACAAAATTTTATTGAGTATGGTAACTGACATGGAAAATCGACGGTCGCTTCAAGCGTTGTTTCTAAGAGAACAATTTATGGTACACAAAAATGCTTTTAAATATTATAACCTACATTTTTTATTTTAAACATTTTTTTCTAAGGTCTACAGATTCTTGGTAAATCGATTTTTTTTGCGTTTTTACCCCCTGCGATCAGCCGACAGATTTATTAGAAAATACGCTACCTGACAAGAGACTTCAGAGCCAGAACTTGGGCCATTGAAGATAACACTGGAACCCTGAGAACAAACAGAGAAGACATAGCAGAGACATGGAGATCGTATTGCAGGGACCTATATAAAGATGATCAACGCCAAGAGCTTGTTAGCCAAATCTCTGACGAGGTGGAAGAAGAACCTGATATACTCGAAAATAAAGTAAGACAAGCTATCAACAAGCTCAAATATAACAAAGCTCCAGGTCCAGATATGATAACAGCAGAAATGCTTAAAGCCACAGAAGAAACCGGCGTAAAATTACTTCATCTACTCTGTAACCAAATATGGCATTCCAAACAATGGCCTGAAGACTGGACAAAATCTACAATAATGACCATACATAAAAAAGGCAGCTTCCATAAATGCGACAATTATAGAACTATCTCTTTTATTATCCCATGCTAGGAAGATACATATTAATCAATGAGAGACTGAAAACATTCCTTCAAAGAGAAATTCCACAAGAGCAAACTGGATTTACCAAAGGTAGAGGCACTCGAGAACACCTGCTGAATATAAGACAGATAATCGAGAAATCTAGGGAATTCAACATCCCACTATACATCTGTTTTATAGATTACCGTAAAGCGTTCGACAGGGTCAAGTGGAGGCACTTATGGCGAATACTAAAAGAAGTAGGCGTACCACAACATCTAATTACGCTTATAACCAAACTATATGAACACACTACTGGATCAGTTAAAGTACTGGACACACTTTCGAATGAGTTTCATCCAGAACGGGGTGTCAGACAAGGATGTATACTATCTCCACAATTATTCAACATATATGGGGAGTATATTATGCGAAGAGCACTTGAATGATGGGAAAAGGGCATCTCAATAAATGGTCATAAACTAAACAACCTACGTTTCGCAGATGACACAGCCCTTCTTGCAAATAGTCAAGCAGAGCTGATAGAACTTATACGACTGATCGAAAACGAAAGTCAAATATTTGGTCTGCAATTAAACATATCAAAGACAAAGATCATGATAGTGGATAGACTACACAATAATCATCCACACATAACCACAATTGACCGGTTCGAGGTTGTGAGCTCATACTTATATCTGGGATCATTAATCACAAACACAGGGTCATTATAAGAAGAGATTAAACGTAGATGTATCTAGCAAAAGTTGCTACAGCAAAAATGACCAAATATGGAAGGACTGTCAAATTTCAAGAGCGATAAAGATGAGGTTGATCAACTGCTTAATATTCCCAATACTGACCTACGGATGTGAATCTTGGACTCTGAGACAATCGGAGAGAAGAAAGATAGACGCCACTGAAATGTTCTGTTGGAGACGAATGTTACGAATTCCTTGGACCGACCGTAGAACAAATAATTCAATTTTAAGAGAGCTAAAAGTTAGCCAACGACTCTCTAGTAAAGTCCATCTCCAACAATTAAAATATTTTGGGCATGTTATGAGAGCAAACACAGAAAACATGGAAAAGACTCATACTACAAGGAAAGGTAGAAGCGAAGATCACGAGGAAGATCCCCAACAAGATGGATAGATCAAATTACAGGAATATGCCAAAGACCTATGCATGAATTAAAAGAAATGACCAGCTACAGATGATCTCTGGAGACGGGACAATACACGATTTCCGCCTTCAATGTCAACGTTTCTACTCCATACAGAAGCACTGAGTACACGTAACGTTTAAGGAGCCTTATTTTTGTAATCAGGATGAGGTCATGGCTCTTGCACACAGAGCTCATAGTCAAGAATGCACTTTTGGCCTTTCCAATGCGACATTTAATTTCTTGGGTATTGTCCCACGACTCATTGATTATAGTTCCTAAGTACTTGTATTGTGAGACACGTTCAATTCTCATTTGGTTCACATACAGATTTGTTCCAGTTATGTTTTCCTTTTTTTTACATACGTCGTATAATATTGATAAAATTTGATATCTGATGGTTGCATCTTTGTTTTAGACCATGAACAAATTTTTATAAAGAATTTCGAAAAACATTGCGCACTCCGCATTAAGGTTTTGACCATATACAACGGACTCGAGTGATTTATGGACTCAATGTAAGTAGTCAGTAAAGTTTTTTATGTATTTCTTTTAACTGATTATCTTAACTTATTTTTTACAAAATTTTGTTGAATAACAAACTAGAAACCTCTACCTACTGCACAAATCTATTACAAAAATTATATATATATATATATATATATATATATATATATATATATATATTATATATATATATATATAGGATGAAACAGTCAAATGGAATAAATTTGATGATCAATGAATAGCCGTGTGTTCAAAAAAACACTTGGACACGTCGATTGGTATTTTCAGTTGAGCATTTTTGCAATAAAATCTTTTCATTAAAATTTTACACGCACAAATTTAACTTTGTGACTCTATTGATACAACACTTTTATACATAAATGCCTACTTCATTTTGATACACTATTGCGGAAAATTTTGTATTATCAACAATGATAGTTTGAGTAATTCATAACATTAATATATAGCTTTATTATAAGGAAAAACATTATCAACCTGGTGTCAAGTCACTTAATTATGCACAACTGACAAATGTAATACAACAAGTGTTGGTACAATAATTTTAATTGTTGTTCTACATAATTATCAATTATACATTCACTATATGGTATACAATTGCATAATACAGCAACAGGCAATGGCTAATCTTTCTTAACTGTTCATTTATTTATATAAACGTTATAACTATTGTTTTACAAGCTGGGAGTCAGAGAAGGTGAACTAGAAATTACTGTATTTTGCACGTTTCATGCAAATGTGGTAGTTAGATATTGCGTAATTGGTTAGCATAATATGGTATTTACTAGTAAATGTATAAATACCTATTATACCAAAAAAGAGTCATTGAAAGGAAGGAAAATTCAGATAAAATAAAATATAAACATTAAAAAACAGTATAAATTAGAGATAAGTTACGCTGATCCTGTTAATGAATACATAGGGTAAAGGGAGGAGAGATGGACCAGGAGGATGGTTGGTCTGCTAGGTATACCTGGCCAGGCTTGGCAACAAGGCAAGTCTATCCTACGCTGTTGTTTGTATTTTTTAATGTTAGTTGATTAAGAGATTTCTATTGTAAAGCATCGTTGCGTACTTGTAGGAGTGTCATTTACGATAATTGAAACTGCCACCACATTGAGTTTGACCGATTACTTGTTGGTTTATTATTCAACTATATTTAAAATGTGTATTATAGGGCAACAACTACTGCTGTAGTCTGCTTATTTTAGATAATACGCGCTGGCCCAATGTGTTCTACTATTTGAGGATAAGTGGACCACTTACGAGGTGGAGGGTTGGACCAGTATGTTTTTGTTTTAGGATTATGCCCAATAAACATATTTGCAAACAAAATACACTAATAGAGTTATGTTACTTGATCTCTAGTGAGTTAAGTGATGCTATAGATGCTGTAAAGAAAATGATGGTATGGGTATTAATGAAGCCATCAAAACATTTGAAATACCTAAAACAACTTTCAACCGCTGCCGTTGACTAAAACCAAACAATATGGATAAGATGAATCGATTGAATCCAAATTGTTCTTTAGAAAGAACGGTTTTACCTAAAATAATTAGCCTTATAAAAACTGCAAAAAGTAGGCTTTGCACCAACTAGAATTGAAGTAAGAATCATGGCATTGAATTTAGTTCATTAAATAAATTTAATGTAGAAGAAGGTACATTGTTTAATTAAATCTGATCCTAAAAGTTACTTTGTAACTATTAGGTAAAGCTGAAATTTCAATTAGAAAAGCTGAGAACAAACACCCCAATTTCTCGAGCTTTAGGAATGTCTAAATAGTCGATAACTACTTTTCTAATCTCGAGAGAATTATGACCAAATATAATTTTTATGACAAACCCGGACACATATTTAATACTGATGAAATAGGATTACAATTAAATACTAAAGCCGGTCAAGTTCTAGTCCTGGAAAAAAGATTAAAATATCAGTGTAATGGCTTGCTGCAAAGCAGAAGGGATTTCCTTGCCCCCATATTATATTGGCAGTTTGCCAACGTTCCAAAATTAGGATGTTGGAAAAATAAGCATACGTTAAAAGTGAAATGTTTTTAGAATGCTCACAAACACACTTTTTGCCGAAAAAACCTTCAGGTAAAATTTATTAATATTAAACCAAAACGAAATAATTATTTTGATTACCATGCCACACAACACATTACCTACAGCCTCTAGAACGTGCATTTTTTAAGTCACGTATGAGCAACTTTTATGTTTAATGTCGTTTTATGGTACATGACAACACAAACGGAGTTCTAAGACGCCTTAAGTTTGGCAAACTCTTGTCAAGTCAGTTGTGGTAAGTTCAAGTCGAGCATGAGAAAGTTAGCAACAGTCTAAAATGCGGCTTCTGCATTTAAATGCACGGGAATTTATCCCTTTAGTCCATTAATGATCCCAGAATATGCATTTGTGACACACACCCCATTAGAAACAAACAATAAATTTTTCATCTAGATCAGAACCTCCTCAACCAGGTCTCTCTCTAATTAACGGTAAAATAACCTTGCACGGTAGCCCAAACAAATTATCAATTAGGTACTGATGAAGATATAACTCCCGGTAAGGTTCTTGTCAATGTAACACTTTTATGTCTATTGTTAGCAGCAATAAAGAGTGTTCGTAAAAAAATAACTGGAGAGATTATTTCTAAAGACTTTATTAAAATGAAGAAGGATGCACTGATTAAAAAAAGCTCAAAAGCTATAAATAAACAAAAAAAAAATAAAAGAAAGCCAAGCGAATCGTCACTATCTGAAGAAGATGTAACTCTAAACGAAATTAGTGGTGATAAAATATGAGTGATATGGAAAATGAGAGTGTTGGATGTAAGCAGAATTATCGCCAAACGTGTAAGAAGATAACTAGTTAGAATGTATTTTTTTAATATTCTTTTTCCGTGTCACTACCGAATTGCATAAAAATTTGGATTTAGGTTCTACTTAATCTCCACTTCATTTTTGGATTTGTGCCATTGGTTGCTTTTTATTTTTTAGGGGTTAAAGCTACCTCTATTAAAAAAAAATCGTATAATTGTAAATTAAAGCATCTTTTAATGAAGTGAATAAACGTCAAATAACATGAAATAATATGATTGAGAGGATTTTATCACAGTTTAACCTCTACTACATCTCACCCACTAGATTAGTTATAATCAAAACAATCTTATTGAGTTGAGTACCTTGTCTTCACTGATATGCATGAAAATTTGGATTTAGATTATACTTACCCACCACATCAAAATTGGACTTATCTCTTTGGTCGCTTTTTGCAGTGATAGTAAATTAAGTTTTATTTACTGTTTTAATTTTTTACTACATTTCTAGCCTTATAAAAACCACCCCTTGTGAAGAAGTTCGAATGGTTGTAGTATTTTTTTTTCATTGAAACTATAAACACAATATTTTTTTAATTAAAATGTTATGAGTTTATTTTATTTCAACTTGGGATTGAACGAGTCATTAGTGACGAGAGGATGCAATCTTGGAAGAGCCGTATCTTAACTAATTTTTGTCGTACAGAAAAACAAAAAGATATTCAGAAAAATAAAATCTATATTTTTTTGTCCCTTACGATTTTTTGTAGTACTAATTCTTTTTATTTAATATAAGTTATTTTGAAAAAATTGTTAATTTCTGTATGTAAATGTATCTTTTACTTTAAAGCATATATATTTTTTTAAATAAGCACTTTAAACCGGTTAAAATTACAGATAATATAAACAATACATTTTTTCTTATGGTATCATAACGCTGGATGGGTCTTTGCCTGTCTGGTTATGACCTTTCATTTAGATCTCTCTTAGGCCCTTCTCCTCCATTGTTATATATTTATGGTTTTCAGGTCGTTTTCCACGTCATTCAACCATCTAGTCCTAGGCCTTTCTTTTTTCCGCCTTCCTAGTAGCTTTCGCTGTAACATCGTTGTCGTTTTCGTGTCTTCTTGTTGCTGAACATGTCCCAGCCATAACACTCTTTGACTTTTCACAAATCTTACAATGTCATACCCTTCATTCAGTTCATTAGCCTTGTCGTTTCTCCTAATTCTCCATGTGTCGTCTTCCTCTTGCACCGGGCCATATACTTTTCTCAGTATCTTTCTCTCGAATGTCCTAAGTTGGGCTTCCTCTATTTTCGTTATTACCCCGGTTTCACAACCGTTGGTTACTACGGATCTAATCAAAGTTGTAGATAGTCATTTTGGTTGTGTTGTCTAATAATTTCGATGTCGTCAATCTTTTATTAGCATAGTATGTACAATTTCCACTGGAAATACGTGCATTAATTTCGCTACTTACGGAATTCTTCTGATTGATTTCTATGGCTAGATATGTGAAGGCATCCACACGTTCAATAGTATAGTTGTCTATTGCTATATTATTTTTATTCTCAGGTGTTCTTTTGATGATGATGTCATTAGCCCTCTTTTTTGTGCTTCAGGATCAATTTCCTTGAAGTTTTCCATTATAAGTGTCTTACTTCTACTATTAATGGCGACATCGTCTGCATATGTAGCAATTTGTACTGTTTTGGTGTTTATATAACCGGTTTTATTGGTTTTTCTGATGACTGCTTTAAGAACTAGGTTGAATAGCATAGTTGAAAGTGCGTCTCCCTGTCTCATTCCCATGTTGATGTCAAGCAGGGAAGACAGTTCTCCATTTACTTTAACTGCGGCTTTTGAACCCTACAGCGTCATTTTTATTAGGTTGATAATTTTTTTGGTATACGTAGATTTCGGAGGTCTTCCAACATTTTGTCACTCTTCACACTATCAAAAGATTGTGTAAAGTCCATATACATATTATATAGTTCTATGTCGTATTAATAAGCTTTCCCTTGTATTGTTCTAAGTACGTATAACTATCGTTCTAAGAAACAATATATAAATAAAGTAAATTGTAGAGCGGTAACGATTAACTTTATTTGAAGTGCTAGTTAAGTGGTGATTTTCACGACTTGTTTACAAAAAAAATGGACCAACTTTATTTTGAATGAAACTCGCTTAGTTTTGATGCTAGAAACCTAAAAAATAGAGCTTTTTTAGACACTTTAAAAAAGTTTTGATGATTTTTCTCCCAAAAGTGCTTCATATTTTGGTTATTTCACTTTGAAATATTCGATTTGAAATTTGACAAATAAGAACTTACTTTTCATGAGCTACAGCTCTACTTCTACTAGGTCTACAAACTTCATAAGTACCTACACCATTTTTTGTATAGGCTACATTTTTGCTAGGAATATTCTTTTCGATAAATACTTACTTTTTGAGTTATTTTTGAAGAACTGTCCGAAAACTTGGCCTTTATTTGGAAAAATGAACATTTGTACTCGGAATTAACTCAAAAAGTATTGACGTAAAAAACTCTATATAATGAAAGTTGCGTGGAATTAGTCCATTTTTCTATTTCCTGACTTACTTTGATCGTATGTTTTTTCAAACCTGAGGAGAATGGGTGGCTTTCATCCCTCAAAGCAAAGATACCCTGGGCTTGAGTTTAAAAGAGAAGTAGAGGGTAAGAGGAACCTAAACCCAAATTTTTAAGCATGTCCGTGGGACGAGAAAAACTACACTCCAAACGGATCATATACTGGAGTAAAATATTTTTATCAAACTGCGTCAAATAACAAATATTTGTATTTTTTATATTAAATTAATACCATAAAATATAATAATAAATCATATTTCAAAATTGACATACAACTTAATAAACTAAAATAAAAGAAGCTATTAATATAACGACACCAAGTTTAAATAAATCGCATAGTCAAGGTAAATGAATCACTTTCGTCTAATTTCACTAAAATTGCAAGGTTCAAACCTTGGCCATCACCTCATTTCGTTTAACTTTGTTTAAACCAGATCGGTGTAGACCGCCTTATATAAGTTTGATGCGATACACCCTAATGTATTACCAAATTTTCATGTTACTCTCTAAAAATGGCAAATTGAGTAACGATTCGTGCATTACTTACCAAGGTCATGATGGTCGACGTGAAAGGTATGTTTAATTTCTTCCAAACTCATTTGTTTGTGAATCTGAAACAAAAATAAAATGAATAAGATCACAAATGATCTAGTTATAAATTATTATTTAAATTAAGTATCGTGCGAATGAAAAACGTTCAATGTAAATGTTTTCAGGGCTCTCATAAGTGGAAATGTTTTTATTTTGCATTTACATCTTTTTATAGATTAGAATATCCGTTATATTTATTCCATTCTATTCTATTCTTCTTCCTCTTTTTTTTGTAGATATGACCATGTTTTTTAATGTTTGTTTACTTCTATATTTGTTATCATTTGGCTTATATGATCATTCGATTCTACTCTTCTATTTCTTACCTAGTCCTTGATGTTATCCACCTTACATCTACGGTGTATATCTGTACTTCAGAATCTGGCCCCTAGTGTTTCAACATCAAGTTTTCTGTTTTAACCTCTGCTGTTTCTAACATTGTTTTTGTCCTCTCTGTATTAGGTCGTGTTTTGTCACGTATGTCATTATTGGTCTGATCACTGTTTTGTAAATCTGCCTTACATTTTTTCACCATAGTTTTATTTCTCTATATTGTTTCATTCAGGTAACTTGCGGCTTTGTTTGCTTTATTCATTTGATCTTCAACTTCCGTTTACAGCTATCCGTAGCTAGAGAATGTACTGCCCAAATATTTAAACTCCTTCACTTGTTCTATCGGACCTTTCAGCTCCAATTTTCATCTTATTAAATTTGCTGTTAGAACCATGCATTTTGTCTTTTTTAAGGAAATTAACATGCTAAATTTTTTTCCGGTTAGATTAAATTGGTGTAGCATACGTTGTAAATCATCTTCACTTTGAGAGAGTAATATTGCGTCGTCTGTATAACAGATTATTTTAAGTTATTTTTCTCCCATTTGGTATTCTTTTTTAGCTCTGACTTTTTTTTATTATTTCATATATAATCAGATTAAATAATAGAGGACTCAGGTATCTAAGACCCATATTGTCTCCCAATCTTATTTCATTGCCAGCTTCAATATAGTCAGTTAGTTCTTCTTCTATATTTGTTGTGTTGTTTTGGTAGATATTTTCGATCGTTTTGATCCCTTAACCCTAAAGGTATCTCTCTTACGTACAATAGGTAAGTGGATAACGTCCTTTAATTTGATCCGGTCAAATGTTTTCTTCCGGTCCACGAAACATGAACATGACGATTTGTTGTATTCTAATGATTTCCTCTGCACTTGCCTTTAAAATGAAAAAGACAGCCAATATTTGATTTTACGCAAAAAGCGCCTATGTATCTGTTGATACGTATTTCGACCTAATAGGTCTCATCAGAACAGTTATTCATAGGTGTCTCGAAACTATTTTACGGATTTTTTCATTAAGTTTATTTGTTATCACTTTGGTTGTTAATAATAGTATTGTGTTTTATAAATTAATTCCCCTGTAATTTTTCTGGTTCGACTTGTCTCCCTTTTTAAAGAGAGGTTTTATGATACTTGATCTCCATTCTTGCGAAATTCGGTTTTGTTCTTTTGGTCTTGTTTTTATTTTTTGGATTAGTTTTAGTAGTTGTTAGGTCAGATTTGGTTCTGTGAACTTTAGGAGTTCATTTGGTATTCTGTTCTATCCTGGACATTTTCTTTTTTTTTAATTTCCATGATGTTTCCTTGACCTCTTCCTCCTCAAAATTTATTTACTCGTTTTCCGTCACCTCTGGTGTATGTGGTTCATTATCGTCACCTTTGGCAAATAGGGATCGAAAGTACTTTGCCTATGTTTCCCTTTGAGTGTTTTATTTTTATTAGTTCATTCATCTCTTTTCTGAGTACTCTGATCATTCTCCATATTTCTGTCCGGGTTCCGCAGAAGTCTTGTCCATCTGTTTTGAGGAGCTCTGTCAGTGTTCCCTTTTTATTTGTCCAACTAAATTATTCGTTTTGTTTCTAATTCGTTTAAAGTGGTTGTATGCCTGTTGTGTTTGTTGTATTCTGTATTGTAAAAACACTCACTTCTTTGCTTCAAATTTTGTCTTCACTTTCTCTTTAAACCATAGTGATTTCCTTTTTTGATATGTTAGTATTCGTTACTTTCCTCTCTCCAAGTGATTCTGTTTCTGCGGTAATTATGTTATTTGTTTATAACCTATTAAGCCCAAATATACGTGGTATTTTTGCCACAAAAGTATATATTTATAATATCATGAAAGACTGAGAATTATATATCTAGGAAAAATATAAAATGAATCTTATATTTCTGGGACCAAAAAATTAATTCTAAATTCTTTAATTCTAAAACAAATCCTTCAAACCTGAGTTATAAAATACGGAAAAGAAATAAACTAGGACATAACATTTGTGAAACTAATAAACATCTACTAGAGTACGGCTGGTGGTGAAGGCACCTCAGATGTAATAAAGAACCTCGGAGGTATTAAAAATAACACTCGCACCTTAAATTATCCTTATTTTCCCACATCAGTGGGTGGTCCTTCGAACTTTAATGTATTAAATTGCTAATTCCGCTCTAACTGGTAGTAAGTGTTACAGTTTCACAACTTTAGATAACCATTGCTTAAATATTCACAGAATTTTTGTTAGTTTTGATTCTCCTTGTATATTTATCTAAGATTTTGGGTAAAAAAATACAAACGCTATTAAAAAATAAACGGTTGCTATGCAATGTTGCAATTTATTGGATTATTTATACAAATATTGTATCTTAACAATAAAGCATAGTGAAATGAGTGTCTTTCGTTAAAGTTGCCGATCGCTTTGGTAATTATTATCCACAATTCATCTCATAATATTTAGTTTTCAAAACAGCTTTGTTTTTACTTTAATTCATTCACCTTTATAGAGAAATTTGTATGAATAACTACTTTTTGTATTTTTACCATCAAATTTTAATTTGTAGATATTTTTGATTTATGTAATCTTTATGTATATATAATTTTTATATTGATTTTACTGTTTAAAAAATATAGTCCCATAATTATATTCCTCTTGCTTTTTTTTCTGTGGTAATATAAATACCCAATGAAAAAAGGGAGAAAACCAGCGAGTTCTAGATTTAACACAGACATTCTTCTTTCTTTTTGATGGCTATATATGTAAAATAAAATAATCGTATGTACAGAAAGCAACAGTAAGACCGCCATCCTAATATCTTGATCATCTTCCACTAACTTCATTGAAAGCTTTTTCAAACTACGGTATACAGCAAATCACTGTAATTTTCCCTTTTAATTTGTTATTAATAATAATTACTTCCTAAATATCTTTGATTAACAAAAACCTAAAATAATAATGTCATCTTTGAAGCATGCAAAACGGAAGGAACATCATAGACGTACATAATTACGTACTCACATTTGTTAACTTACTCAATAATAATAGCACGAGAGTTAGTCGACTTTCCAATTATAAAAAGAAATTTAATAGTCTAATAGTATTAAACAGTTTAAACAGATGTATCTATCGTGCCAATAGGTAGTGTTATAGCAACTTTTCTATTGTTTTTCAAGCACAATAATTTATTTCCCGGAAGCGGGATTATACAATCTACACCGATAAATTATTATTATTTTTACTTTGCATGCTATTAAATATTTATTTTTTGTCTAGACTGGATATTTATTGGATAGATCAATTTTAATAGCACTAAACACTTAAAAATATATGTAGACGGAGTGATATATAGAAGCGAAAATTTTCAGTACAAATTTCAGATAAAATAGATAATACTAGTAATTTAATTAATTGGAACTATGCAAAATTGTACACAAAATAATTAATTAATTGTAATATTTCCTTCTCCGATGATATTTTAAAACTGTTAAAAATATCGAAGATATGACATATAATACCTACTACTACTACTAAGGATTTCCACAGTTTTCACTGTCTTCCTTCACTCAACCGTTTTCTCCAATTTTCCCTGTCATTCCAGTCTCCATCTCGCAGGATTCTTTTCTCCATAGCCTCGTCGATTTCGTCTCTGAATGACCTTCGGGTCTTCCTCTCTTTCTTTTTCCGATCGGGCTCCATTCTGTGATTTTGTTTATCCAGCGTCCTCTGTCCGCTCTTTTGACGTGGCCGTACCAGGATAGTCCCTTCTCCTCTATATAGTCGATTATGTCTGATTGCACTCCCATTCTCCGCTTAATCTCTGCGTTTTCAATTCTGTCTCTTTTTGTAAGTCTACAGCTTCTCCTCATGTACTCCATTTCTACTGCTCTTATTCTACCTCTATTTCTCTTGTTTATTGTCCAGTTTTCGGACCCATATGTCAGAATACTTCTTGTCAGGGTATTATATATTCTCTTTTTTGTCTTTATCGTAATGTTCTTATCCCACAGCACTGAATTTAGTTGTCTTATACAGTTTCTTGTTTGTCTTAGTCTGTTGTTTATATCTTCTTTTGTTGTTCCCTAGTTCGATATAATGGTTCCTAAATACTTGAATTTATCTGTTCCATTTACTTGTCTTCCCTCGTCTATCTCTAGGTTTCTCATATCCTTGTTTTCTGTTGTTAGGTATTCAGTTTTCTCTAAGTTTATTTCCATTCCGTTGTTTTTATATTTATCTTCTAGTTTTCTGAGCATAAAGCTGAGATCTTCTTCATCTTGTGCGATGACTACTTGATCGTCGGCAAAACTTAAGGTGTATAGGTATTCGTCTCTTACTGGTATGCCCATTCCTTCGCACTTTCTCCTCCATGGTTTGAGTGTCTTTTCCAAGAATATTTTAAACAGAGTAGGGGACGTAGCACAGCCATGTAGAAGTCCTTTTGTCGTCTTAAATGGATTGTAGGCTTTATTTTCACATTTAATGGCTACTGTGTTTTCTTTGTACAGTGCTTTAACTGCTTTTATTAGTGTTTGTCGGATTCCGAGATCATTCATTGCTTCCCATAATTTGACTCTAGGTATTGAGTCGTATGCTTTCTTTAGATCAACAAACGCCAGATGGACCGGTCTACTTTTTGCCATTTTCTTCTCTATCAGTTGTTCTAATGTGTACGTATGATCTAGGCATGATTTTCCTACTGTGAACCCTGCTTGGTCTTCTCCAATTTTTCCTATTATTTCAGTTTCTAGTTTTTCCTTGACAATTTTCCCGTAAAGTCTACCTACCGACGATATTATACTAATTTCTCTGTAGTGCTCACATTTTTTCCTGTTTTTTTTTCTTATGTATGGATGTGTGTATGCTTGTGTTCATTCCGCAAGTATTTTGATGATTTCATCCATGGATCATGAGGCTCAATGAATGCCCTTGTCTTATTCCTAAGATAATACCTACAAATCTATAAAAAAAAGCAGCAGGTAAAGACGGAATACCAAACGAGTTATTGAATTATTGTGGAGCAGAAATGACAGAACAATTAACAACATTAATTAATAAAATTATAAAACACAATAAAATACCGGAAGACTAGAGAACGAGCGAACTAATTCTACTATTAAAAAAAAAAGAGATAAAACCAGCCAGAAAACTACAGAGGTATAAACTTGTTAAATACTACGCTAAAACATACAACTAAAATTTTACAAGTGCTAATAAATCAGAAGATAAGTTTAGCAAATGAACAACAGGGTTTTCGTTGTAGAAGAAAATCGTGCACAGATGCAATATTCGTTATAAAGCAAATTACTGAGAAATCACTAGAGATAATAGACCAGATTGACCTAAAAAAAGCTTTTGACAGAGTAAGACTCAAAGATGTAATCCGTCTTCTGTATAATAGAGAAGTTCCCCTAAATATTAACTATCAGAGACCCCCTTAACTATCCCCTAAAGTCAGAATGGATGGACAACATACAGAACCTATAGAAAGAAGCAGCGGAATAAGACAAGGGCATTCATTGGGCCTCATGATCTATGGATGAAATCATCAAAACCGTTAATAAATAAAGAGGATACAGAATGGTAAACAAAAAAATCAATATACTCTGTTACGCAGATGATGCAATATTGATAGCCCAAGATGAAGATAGTCTGCAAAGACTGGTTCACAGATTTAACATAAGAGCACAAGAATTTAATATGACAATTTCATCTCAGAAAACTAAAACAATAGTAGCCAGAAATGAACCTACCAGATGTAAAATAAAAATTGATGGCATCAGTATTGGACAGAACAAGTAATAGAAATAAAATACCTGGGAATTACACTGTTTAGCTATGGATACCTGGACAAAGAAGTGACAGATCAAGTACAAAACGCAAATAGACTGGCAGGAGGTCAAGAATTTTTAAAGCCAGTGTAAGACCAATAGTGACATATGCCTCGGAGACAAGACCCGACACAGCCACAACGCAAAGGCTACTGGAAAAGGCAGATATAAGAGTACTGAGAAGAATTACAGGAAATACGCTGAGAAGTGAAGATATTAGAAGAAAATGTAACGTAAATTGTATAAATGAGTGGATACAAAATAAAAAAAAGAATGGAATAACCACATAAGCAGAATGGAGGAGACCCGTGTCGTCAAAATAGTAAGAGATAAGTCACCAATTGGCGGAAGAAGTATCGGATACCGCGCAAACAATGATATTATTTCACCAATGAACAAGCAGAATTGCTTATAAAGTAGAAGAAGAAGAAAAAGAGTATCTATAATTATAATTATTTTAGATCTTCTTTACGACAAACATTCATAAAAACTTCCGATTTTGACAATGGTTTGAGCAATGCTATTTATTTATTTTTACTTATTATTACTTATACAAACGTACTTTTTTAGGGAGCTGTGGTGCTGGTTGTTGATGATGTTTTGGATATTCATGAAAGACTACGTAAATTCGTAATAATGGTAAAAGTTCATGTAGAATTAAACTAAATACAACAATTTAACTGTTTTGTATTGTATGTTAATCAGTTGGTATTGTGTGATCCAAAAAGATCAATTAAATTTAATGGTAGATTCTATAACACCGTTATAGGAATAATCATGATACCGAATACTGAGTATTATCGAATTAAAAATATATACCAAGAAAGTGACAATTTAAAACACGCATAATCAGAAATGTTCCAGCATGGATTCTTATTAATGCGGAAATCAGAAAGAAAAGGTAAAAATATCAAGACATATGTTTCCAAAAGGCAAAAATAATAAAATACGAAGAGTAGCTAAGTTTCAGTTTCATAAATATTGTAATAAATATTATTGTTTGTATGTAATAAAAAAATCAAATGAAAATTAAATTGCAATGAAATAGTAATTTACGTAAGCCCGAAAGTGATATTTTACGGGATGAGTAGGAAGATATTAGTAAGTTTTCTCGTAAAATCACTTTTGAGTAGTGTTACGTACAATATTTTTTCTGCAGGTGTTTATTATGTTAAAGGAATCTAAATGAATACATTACTCACGATCTTTTTATTATAAATTACATATAACATAACAATATTGCTTTTCTCATGAATGCATTACTTATGAATATTAATTACACAATTATAACAATAACTCATATTAATAATATTAGGGATATTAACAGAAGTTGCATTATTGAAATTAGTATTATTAGACGTATCAGTATTTGTACTAGTTTACGAAATATTAATTTAATTAATCAATTAAATTCATACCTCTCTCTTGACTTAAGCGGCAATAATTCATAAGTAGCCGTTTTAGCAGCTTCACTAATTTCATGTGGAATCATTTCGGCGTTACTTTCACTATTGATTTCCATTTTTTGAAATGGAAAATCAAATATACTTTCGAATCTTATATGACACATTTAATCACAAAATGTGTGAAAATGTATGAAAAATCCTAAACTGTGTGTTTATAAATAGTATGATGTAGTTAATTATTAGAAGTGATAAGTTTAAAAAGCTTTATTTTTTATCTTGTTTGGCTTTTCGCATTCTGAGTTCTCCGTTTTCGTTCTCCACAGCACTTTATTTTCCCAGTCACCTTCTCTAGGGTCTCTATCTATCGTAGTATTTTCTATGTAGGTTTTCCATCTTGTAGCAGGCCTTTCTCTCCGTCTTGTTCCTGCCGGGTCCCTGTTATAATATTAAAATAACAAATATATATCCCTATAATAATATTCAAATTTACAGGATCACCCATATTAACAGGGGGGAACAAACTTATATTTTTTTAATACAAATTTTTACATTTTTTGACTCTTATGACTTATGACTTCTCAATGTTTCCGTTTTAGTAACATAAGGTTTTGTAGTGTCGTACGAGGGAGTTTGAAAAATACTCAGATTTTTTTATTTAATAATTTTTTAACAAAACTAATACCCTAAGTATTGTAAAGAATGGTATAAAAAAATCTATTTATGTTCAAAAGATTTTTATTGTAGTCTACTATTGTCCAATATTATTAACATAGTAAAATCTTTAATTTTATTTTAATGGAGTGTTATTTTATGGTAGTTTATTCTGCTTTAATTTGTGAGTTATTAATAATTCTTTAAGCCAAACGCTAATTGCAACAACTAGATAAAATTTTATTAAGTTAACCATGAAAATATTCAATCAAAAATAAAAAAACACACATTATTATTCTATCTAGATTGTTATAACTTTACTCAAAACTTGAACTGTCAGCACTTTTTTTAATCAGGAACCCATTGATATGGTTTTTGTGCTAGAAGAGAGTAACTACAATGTGCCACTATAGTAGAAGTCACAGTTAGAATGCAGTGCAGGTACGATAGGAAATTTATTTCTTACAGGGGAATGGCCAAGAACGTTGCCGGATTTCCCCGAGAGGAGCATTAATCCCCATTGTCCATGCAAAGGAAAACGTCTCTTATCTATTTGGATACTGGCCATTAGACCAAAAAATTGTTGGCAAAAACTGTGAAAGCTAGCTATTTGTAAAGTACCTACATCATGGAGCAGTTTCCAGTATCTGTCATGAATTTCAAACATGGTATGACTATTAGTGTGTAAGTTAAACGTGTGATGTAAATAAATTGAACTATCGTTTGAACTTAAAAATTCTGATAGGTTGACTATTACTGTGGAAAAAGTTTCGAAAATGTACGGTAAGTGTTCGCAAAATTTATGACATCCGCAAAGAGGTCCAGCAAGGCGAACTGAAACCAGTACAAAAAAGGAAGAAACCCAGTTTCCAGTCCAATTCACGCGAGAATACCTACAATGAGGAAGTGAAATCTCGAATAAGGAAAAGTGTTTATGATTTTTTTTTAACATTTTTTTAACCAACAACCGTCGACAGCGTAATAAAGAAGTGAAAGATGATGAGGACTAGCTTTTCCAAAAACCACATTTCGTAGGCTACTAAATGACATGAGTTTTGAATTTGGTAAAAGAGATCGAGATTCAATAAAGATGAAAAGAAATGATATTATATCCTGGAGACACAAGTCAGGTAAATAAAAACATTTGAGGAAGAAGGATAATATAAACTTTGAGTCTTGGTACCTTTTATCCTAACTTTAAACTCAGCAGACGCAGGGAGTGAACACAAACTAGTACTAGTAAAGATAAGAATGAAAATAACATCAAAACAAACTTTTCTACAGGAAATCTACCAAAGGAGGCTAGCACAGAAGATACAGCTGAAACAAATAGACGACATCGAAGATATAAACGCGAGCTGGGAGAAAACTAAAAACAACATTGAAGAAGCAGCAACAGAAGCTCTAGGAAAACGCAAAGTCATAGTGAACAAAAGAAAAAACAACAATACACCATGATTCAGAAAAGAAATAAAAGAGAAATATAAAGAGCAACGAGAAACCTACGAAGTACAAAACATCATAATGGCGATGATCAAATGAAACAAAGCAGTTGGTAAGAAGAACAAAAAACGAACACTGGGAACAGTTTACAAAAATGATGGAAAGCGACTTTTGCGGTACACAAAAACAAATATGGAGATTTATAAGAAACCAATGGAAAGAAATGGCAGAGTTGAAGGAATACAATAACATTCCAGGAAACGAATAGAAAATATACCTAACGGAACTGTTTAAAGCAAAGGAAAATAATAATCAACACAATAACGTACCTGAATTAAAACACGAAATAGAAATCATTTTTTAGGAAGTAGAAATAGCTATCTTTTAATTTTTTTTTAATAGGTCTTTGTATATCTCTTTATATTGCCCTAGTTTAAAAGAACAACTTACCTAAAGATTAGACAGTGACGATAAAGATATAGACGAAATAGACAACATACAGCAACAATGATTATATCAGGAAAAGAAATAGCCAAGAAGGATCTAAAAAAGAACAACTATATATCAACAGAAACAAAGAAGCTTATGGATAAAAGAAGGAAGCTGAACGAAGAAGGCAAAAGGAAATCTATATAATATGTAGAAATTAATAAAACAATAAGCAGAATGATAAAAGAAAATAAGAGAAAAGAACAAGAAATAAAAATAGAAGAAGTAATACAAAACAACAAAAATATGAAATGCTTAAGGCCGAAATTAGGTAAGTTTGAAATAAACAAAATAAAAGATGTAAATGGAATAGAAACAAACGTTAAAAATGACATCATAAATATAATCCACCATTTCTACTCAGAATTATATAAAACAAAAAAGGAACTACCAGAAGAAATTAAAAACTAGCTTAAGGTCAAAATAAAAAATGTCAACTCAGAGCGGCAGCCCGAAATAAGCAAATCAGAAATAAAGAAGGCATTGAAAGAAATGAAAAACAACAAATCGCCTGGAAAAGATGGAATAACTGCAGAGATGCTGAAATATGGTGGAAAAGTGTTAATTAATACTCTACATTCCCTTTTTAACAAGATATTAAAAGAAAAAAGAATCCCAAACAACTGGAAGGAATCAGTAACCATTATCCTACACAATAAAGGGGATAAAGCAGATATAACAAACTACCGTCCTATAACACTCCTCAATGTAATGTATAAACTCCTAACAAAAATTTTAACCAATAGATTGACGACAAAATTCGATGAATACCAGTCGAAAGAACAAGCTGGTTTTAGAAAGGGATTCAGCACAAGTGACCATTTACTAAGTATGAAAATACTTATAGAACGAGCAAATGAATACCACATTCCTCTATATATGGCGTTCATAGATTTTAAAAAGGCTTTCGACAGTGTCGAACATTGAGCAGTGAAAGGTTCTTTGATTAACAGCAGAATTGACCACAGATATACGGAACTAATAACCAATATATAGAAGGAAGCCAAAACAACAATTAAAGTATATGAAGGAACAAAATCATTACAAATAAGTAGAGGCGTGAAACAGGGTGATACAATATCACCGAAACTTTTCAATCAGGCTCTTGAAGATACTTTCAAAAGATTAGAATGGGAAAAAAAAGGTATAAAAATTTGTGGACAACGCTTGAACCATCTAAGGTACGCGATGACATCGTATTGATAACCAATAAAAAAGAAGAATTATTTGAAATAATGAAAGAACTGGACGTAGAAGCTGAAAAGATAGGCCTTAATATGAATTACAGCAAGACCAAAACTATAACAAATACAGATGAAGACATCACAATGAGAATCGAACAAGATGAAATAGAACAAGTTAAGGATTATATATATCTTGGTCAAACTATAAAACTTAACAAAGAGAACCAAACAGCAGAGATCAAGAGACGAGTTAGACTGGCATGGGTGGCATTTGGCAAACTAAGCTACATTCTTAAAAACAAAAGATATCCACAGCATCTTAAGACCAAAGTATATAATCAATGCGTACTCCCTGTTCTTACTTATAGTTCCCAAACGTGGACATATACAAAGGCAAACATGGACAAAATCATAAAAACCCAAAGAGCAATGGAAAGACAAATGTTGCACATAAGACTAATGGATAAGAAGAGAAACGAGTGGATAAGAGAGAAAACAAAAGTGAGGGATGTTAGATAAGAAGTTGCAAAATTGAAATGGAGATTTGCCGGATACAATATAAGACAAAAAGAAGACCGATGGAACAAAATTCTTATAAGTTGGAGACCGTGGGAATATAAACATAAACGAAGCAGAGGAAAGCCCCAAATGAGATGGGCAGATGATATCAAGAAGCACGTGGATCAAGCACATGATATCAAGAATGGAAAAGGATTGGGGAGGCTTATGTCCAAAGATGGACCGAAGAAGGCTAATTAGATAGATAGATAGATAGAAATAGCCATAAATTCGCTCAAAAATAGAAAGTCACCAGGATCAGACGGAATAACCAACGAGCTTCTAAAATACGGAAGAGAAAGTATAACCCTAGAGATGACAAAACTTATACAAAAACTAATATTGCACTGCAAGATACCAGACGCATGGAGAAACTGCAAAATGATACCAATGTTCAAGAAAGGAGATAAAGAAGAACCCAACAATTATAGAGGTATAAATCTACTGAACACCACTTTTAAACTTACCACAAAAGTCCTGGAGTCCTGGAGTCCTAACCAATAAAATCAATAAACTAACAACTTTATCAAATGAACAACAAGGATTCAGATCTGGAAGATCCTGCGTAGACGCCGTATTTGTACTAAGACAAATCACAGAAAAGACCATCGAGTACAATAAACCAGCATATCTAGTATGTATGTATTTCTTTGCCTGTATTCAAGATAAATGGAAAACTAACACAGTGTATACACAGTAAAAAGCGGAGTTAGACAGGGTGACTCGTTGAGCCCACTTCTCTTTAATATAATAATGGGCGAAATAATACAAGCAGTACGTAAAGGTCATGGCTACAGAATGTGGAACAAATAAATTTAAATAATATGTTATGCAGACGACGCCGCATTAATCGCCGAGACAGAAGACGATCTCTAAAGATTAACACATTTCTTCAATACAACAGCTGAGAAATACAATATGATGATATCAGCAGACAAAACCAAATGTATGCCAACATCTAAATACCCACTACAGTTTAAAATCGAAATTGATGGAAAAATAATAAAGCAGGAAGCAAGGTTTAGAAATCAGGGAATAGATATAACTAGTTACGAAGATGTTGAAGAAGAAGTACGACAACAAAGCTTTATAGCAAGTAAAGCGGCGGGTTCTTTTAATGACACAATCTGGAAGAACAAACACCTCACAAAGACAAGACACAAAAGCAAGAATCTATAAAGCAGCAATTAAACCTATATTAAGAACGAAGACAAGACCTGACATATCTAAAACGAGACGACTGCTAGAAACAACAAAGATGAAAATACTCCGACAAATATCAGGGAGAAGTCCGTTGGATAGGGAGAAAAGCGAAAACATAAGAAGAGCATGTAATATAGAATACATAAATGGATGGGTGACAAAACGAAAACAGGAGTGGAATAAACATATCAGTAGAATGTCAGAGGATAGAATAGTACGAATAGCACGAGATAAGTCACCAAATGGACGAAGAAGTATTGGCAGACCAAGAAAAAGACGGTGCGACAATTTAAACAATTTAGGAGGCTAATATTGAAGAAGAAACAGGCCTAAAGCCTACATACTAGACGGAAGAAGAAGAAGAAGTATACATAGATAAAGTTCATACCAATTTTTAGATTTCATTCGACTCTTGAAAAGAGCAGCTTTTCTTTGAGGTCGCCTTTTAGGATGTTTCAGGCCACCCTCGTCATTAATTAAGATTTAATAATGTACCTTCTTCGTATACAAAGTAATAAATTATATATCGCAATTTCCTATATGTAATATTATTAACGAATTAAGATTTATATTTATATTTTACTAATATTAGCAACAAATCAGTATACATTATTTTATCATTACAACCCTTTAAGTAAAAACAAGGCGTGTGTCAATCTCATTCTGATTTATAAACAATCTACGTATTAAGTACATACCCCGACCTTAACAAATAAAAATGTAAAGAGACAAGCCTCGCTTGATCAATAGAGTTTATTATATTACGTAATAAGTGTAAGAATATTTGCAGCAATCACTAATGGCACACAACGTTTACCTTCGCCCATATCGGCTTCCGGAATACGACTATTTACTTCGTTTTTATGACAGCACCTATAAATTCCAAAAACGTATGCCCACTGAGGCGCTTATTCGTTTACTAAGGCAACAATTTTAATAAAAATGAGGCACTTTCACTGCATTACATCTCATAATATTTTCCAATACATAGATTATCTAAGTATACACGAAGACTATCAGTAAGAGTACGAGTACCAGTAAAGTTGTACCTACCACAGAAATAAATATATACCAAAAAAGGAACAAAACATTCTAAATAATTTAGAAATATTTATTTTATAGAAATCTGTTATCCAAAACTTAGTAAAATTGTTATTAATGAAAGTTATCTAGAATGTTTATTCAATTCAACTTGAAAAATATTCAGTGGATTCCCTGTGGAGTCTTATACATTTAATAACTCTTATTAACTTGTATTAACTATTAACCCTTATGGCATCATAAAGTACGCCATTAAAGGGTTCTTAAATTTGCGCATCGGGGTCTGCTAAGGTATCTACTGGTGGGAAAAAATTACTTCAGGAGCGAGAAGACCATGTAAGCAGTGTCTCAATATTTTCTTGTAAATACCGTGCATTATTTTATTGGAAAACAATTTGAAATAACACAGTAAATATGACTAATAAGCATGCACTCACTTGCATTCAATTTTTTATTAATAAAAAGTACAGATAATCTACTACAATATATTATCGAATTCCATTACCTAGTAATGTATATTGTTCTGAAGCTAATTTCTTGTGGCATTTTAAATTAATTACTATTTAACTGGGAATACGCCACAATTAAAAATAAAAATACGTTTATTGACGTTTCAATTTCCACTTAGGAAATCGTTCTCAAAATATAAACAGTAAATTTACTGTTTGTATTTTGAGAACGATTTCCGAAATGGAAATTGAAACGTCAATAAACGCATTTTTATCTTTAATTGTGGCTTATTCCCAGTTAAAGAGTAACTAAGTAATGTAGGTCTTATTATCTTCTGCGTTCTCTACAAACCATTTCGAAGATCATCGTGGGCTCGTGAAATTAGGAGTCGTCGGGGAATACAACACAGTATTGTTCACTATTTAAATTTGATCTACATCATTCAAGCGCAACAGATAATGTCGAGATGTCAATGGGAAGCAAAAAAATTTTTGATTGTTCAACGATATACTGCTATCTTAGAAATTTCTTCTTGAAATACTCCTAACTATAAACACTTTTGATTTTGACTTTGATAATTTTATTTCCCAATATTTCGTCTTTATTTTTTATTATTATTTATTGACAAGGGTATTGCCTTTGGTCAGATTTATTGTTTTTCCTCCCTTTTGCTCTTTCTCCCATAATTTCTTTGTCATATATCAAAAGTCGACTTTTTCTGTGGCAGTATTAGTTGGTCATCAGCAAACTGTAACAGATAAACTTTTATTTTTTTTATTTTTATAAGTATACGTCCTTGATAGTTTTATTAATATTTTTCTAAAGGTATGTTATGGTGGCCTTTTAAAATAATTACTATTTAAATGGGAATAAGCCACAATTAAAGGTTAAAGTAAGTTTATTGACGTTTCAATTTGCACTTCGGAAATCGTTCTCGAAATACAAACATTAGTAAATGAAACAAATTTTGTTTTTTTTTGTTACGTGGCGAAGAATTCTTCTAAATTTTATCTAACTTATTTATATTGACAATTCAGACATACATTATACATTTTAAAGTAGACGACTTTAAAATGATATTGCCAATATTGTTAAGTTGCGTTCCTGAGACTTTTTATTTTTTTTATATATAATTGTAAATTTCAGAAATTTGGAATTGTTTAATTATACAGTGACAATAAATTTTGATTTCTTTACTATTTTAATATTTTATTACATAATTTCTATCCTTATAACAACCACCCCTTGTAAAGAAATTTCAATTGTTGTAGTATTTTTTTGTTAAAACTATAAATAGGTACAATAATTTTTTTGAACGTATGTTTTTACATACCCGAGAAGAAGTGGCTTTAACCCCTCAACTAAAAGCAACCCTGGGCTCAAGGCCAAAAGCAAAGTAGAGGGTAAGAAAAACCTAAATTAAAATCTTTAAAAAAGTCTGTTGTGACGAGGAAATATAAGAAACGCTTGACTTAGTAGGAAAAATACTCTATTACGAGATAGGTAAACAACTACAACGTCTCCAAACCAACCATTGCCCTTATCATCAATATATTTCTAACAGAATGGTTGAGAATGACAAATACAAGCTATACTACTGAAAGCTGAACTTAAAAAATAAGAACACAATTAAGAATATTTAAAAGATATCTATTTTCTTGAATATTGGTGTTATCATAAAGAACCCTCTAGCTAGAGAATACCATACTGCTAAGTCTTCGTAAAGATTTATATAAGATATCAAGCTTTCTGAGCTATTCCGATATACCAAATCACCTAGGGCTTAATAACACGGAAAGTTCCCCAAAGCTAAATACTTTTGATACTTTAGGTATCTGTAATGAGTAAATTTTCCACTTAGAGAGACTAATGGCCGTATGGCTTAAATCCGAACAAAACTGTACATTTTTAGGGAAAAATTCCAGCGTTTCAGGTCACTTAGGTCTCGATAACTTAGAGAGTCCCACAGAGCCCAATCCCTATGATAACATGTGTTTGGGATAAGCAACTTTTTGCTTGGAGGGAATGAGTCGTCATGTTACATCGGCTCGATAAAGTTTAAAGGTCCCCCAGAACTCAATGTTTTTGATAATGTAGGTATCTGAAATGAGTGAGTGAGGCTGAAAGTTGTATGGTTCAAACCCATATAAAACTACGGATCAGTTACATAAAGTCATTCATTAGTGACCTTTAGAGACTGGTTACATTTTTTCTGAAATTATCTGTTAATTACATGCGATTGAGTTGTAACTTATATGATATTCTGCTCGTTGTTTATGAGCTTATATAATTTGTTTCACCTGAGAATCTTTTGTTTATTGTAATTATATAAGTAATTATCTAAGCTTATCATACCGCTTGTCTTCAGAAGTTTCTGGTCAGCTTGTATGTTACAGCATTTTGATCATTCATTCCAATATATTTATTTATTTTCATTTCGCTTCATTTTAATACCCTGCACATTCTTTAATATTTCCTCGCTTATAACGATAATAATTTCAGTGCAAAATAATTTTATCTTTCATTATTAGAACTATAATTAACTGTAATTACAATTATATTTTTTATTTTATTTTGATATTTTGATTTCCAATTAGGAAATCGTTTTCAAAAAAATTACGAAATAAAATTATAAATATAATGATTTTATATCTTTGTTTCAGAATTTTTTTGGCAGCGATAATTTAAACATCAAAATAAAATAAAAAAAAATGTAATTGTTATCACAATTATTTGTAGTTTAAACCCACCCCAAAAACTATGTATTAGCGTTGAACATACCAACAATAAAGTAGTTTCAGAACCATTTTGTTAACATTTTTTTGGTGTTGTATATACATTTAGAAATTTGGAAATTTTTTAACGGAACATAGAGTTTTTAATACAATTACTGAGATTCCCTGATTTACAGTTAACCAATGTAAATTTCAATAAAGCGTAGCGATGTTGTATAATCTTAAGATCAAACGAACTTACCTGAAGTGATGTTCGATCTTGATTATATGAGGCCTCATCGAAATAAATAAATAACTTGTAGTACCTCCGCCTCTGGCTATATCCACAATATTTTAAAGCGTAATAAAAAACTCCCCTGCCTCCTGCATCTCTTCTCACACATTCCCGTCGATCCCACACTCAGTCTATTTGAAAGTTGTTGTTGCAACATATGGGTATTTTTCCAAATTGTTAGGGTGGGTTGGGACTTATTTATTTCGATGAGGCCTCATATAATCAAGATCGAACATCACTTCAGGTAAGTTCGTTTGATCTTAAGATTATATTCGGCCTCATCTCATAAATAAATAACTTGTAGATGTTTAAAGTCGTTGCAACAACTTTATTATAATAATGTACAACATATTGCTATGTTCCTAAATTATTAAGTTCCTATCTAAAAATGCGATGAGCCAATTAGTCAACACTATGCAAATAACCTAAGGTATTATTAGGTTTTATCTAACCTTAAACTAAAGTTATATTAAAAATCCTTACAAATATTATAGTTCTAAAAAATTCCTTACAAATAGTATAGTTCTTACCATAAATCAGGTTCCTTTACATATTTAAAATCGTATTTGCAAATTCTTTATTACAAACTAAGGGCCTATTGTAAAATTTTGCAAATGTCTTAGAATTTTGCGTCCAACCTGCCGCCAATCTTATAGTGTCAAAACTAACCCCTTTTCTAGCTGCTGCGGATGTTGCGGCGTGGCGTGTGCTGTGTGCTTTAAATTGACTTATATCCAGGCCACTCTGTTGTAGAATAAACTTGATCCATCTGCCAATGGTTTGTGGAGTGGCCTTATGAAAAGGTTTCTTATGAGTCAGCAATAGGGCTCTGCACGATCCCCTTAAATCTTTTGTCTTTTCCAAATATATTTTAAGGGCTCTTGCTACACAAATATTTGGATCCTTCTCAAAAAATGGTAATACAAGAAAGGGTTGAGTTTTATTAATAGCTGTTGTTTTTGTTCTATCAGAGATTTTAATTTCAATTTTACCGTCTTGCTCTATTATATTATCAATGTCAATAAGACTTAAAGTTTGTATTCTCTGCCCCGTTGCAAGGGCCATTAAGGTGACTAATTTTTTTGTAAGAATTTCAAGTGAAATGGTATTATTTTCAAGAGTTCGCAAATACCTCAGAGCTATGCCTGGATCCCAGGTATTTTCATACCGCGGTAAAGGTCGTCTTGAAGCAAAAATGCCTTTAAAAAATCTCTTTATTCTATAATCCTGTCCTAGTCCTGGACCTGCTATTTGAGCGACCGCCGATCTGTATGTATTTAGCGACCCATAAGATGCCCCCTTTTTAAAATGAAAGGTCAAAAACTCTAAGACACTTGGCACAGTAACTTTATATGGATTAGTGTTAACCTTAGAACAAAATTCCCACCATAATCTAAGTCCTAAATTATATTGTTTTAATGTGGAAGAAGTTATTGAACATAAACATATATCTAAAGAGTCTTTTGGCACATCTCCCCTTAACAGAGCTTTCCTGATAATTTCCCTGCCACCAGGGAAAGGTTTTTCCAGAGAGGGTGAGGCGTTCTGTTAAAAGAAAGTAAAAATCTGTTAGGTTTAAAAATCAAAGGCTCACTTATTAATAAGGATTGAAAAATTGGGAACCATGGTTGGGAGTTCCAAAGGGGAACAACAACTATTCCTACTGCTTTGTCTTCTATAATTTTCTGAAGTACTCTCAATACTAAGGAAAAGGGAGGAAATGCATAAAAATCAAGAGAACCCCAATCTATTGTAAAAGCATCAATATTTGATGCTTCTGGATCCCGTTTCCATGATATAAAAATGGGACATTTTTTATTTAATCTGCTAGCAAAAAGATCAATCTTAGGTTTACCAAATATATCCACTATTTTTTTAAAAGAGTCCTTTGACAAACTCCACTCCGTCTCTTTGTGAACCTGGCGAGATGCTTTATCGGCCTCGCGGTTATCTTTAGACTGTATATAAGTAGCAAATAAATAATTATTTCTTTGCTCACACCACATCCAAATCTGCCTTGTAATCGAATTTAATTTTTCGAACCGGACACTGCCCATTCTATTGATACAAGAGATCGCTGTGGTATTATCTATGCGACACAAGATGTTACAATCTGATAGTTCTGATGCAAAACTTTTTAAGCCAAAAAGTAATGCGAGAAGCTCTAAATAATTTATGTGGTGTGCCTTTTCATTCTCAGACCAAAAACCATATGTATGGTTTCCCCTACAGTACGCCCCCCAGCCTGACTTAGATGCATCCGTAAATAATTCTAACTGGTAATTTTTGATTGTAATGTGATTCATTGCATTTGGAATTTTATTAAGAAACCAATTCAAATCAACTAATAATGGTTCTGTTACTTTCATCTTTTTGTTGTAATTTCCACCTGATTGCTTCAATGCTAAATATTTATGACGTTCAAATAATTTTGTGTGTAAAAAACCAAATTTTATAGCCGGGCAAGCAGAAATAAGAGTTCCCAAAAATTTTGCAAATTTCCTAATTTTACATTCCGGTAATCGCAAAAAATATTGAAGCATTTTTAAAATCTTCAATTTTTTGCTCTTGGGTAATGTTACTGTCAAATTATTGGAGTTGAAAGTAAATCCTAAATATGTGCACACATTTGTAGGAGTAAAATTGCTTTTATTCTGATTAATTAAAAAACCTAAATGTGTTAAAATTCCTACAGTTAATTTTACGTTATGTTCACACTCTTTATATGATTTTCCTAGAATAAGAAAATCATCCAAATATACTGTTAACAGAACCCCCTTTTCTCTTAGAATTCCTACAATAGGTTTTAAAATTTTTGTAAATATTCTAGGTGCACAACTTAAACCAAAAGGCAAACAATTGTATTCGTATAAGGTGCCATTAAATATAAATCTTAAATATTTACGATGAGATGTTTGTATGGGTATTAAATGGTAAGCATCTCTTAAATCAATTTTTGACATAAAACACCCTTGAGATATAAGTCTGACCACTACTTTATTGTCTTCTATCTTAAAATGGGGATTTTCAACAAATCTATTAAATTTTTTTAGATTTAAGATAAGACGATATGATCCATCTGATTTTGGAATTGCAAAAACCTTGGAAATATATTGATCATCACTATGATTAGCTATAGATATTGCACCACTAAGCATTAATTTATTTATAAGGTTTGTAATAATTTTTACCTCTTTAGTTGACCGCTTATCCTCAGAAGCTACAATTGTTTGTTTTGGTTTCTTTACAAGTGGGATAACCATACCGCTTATGTATGTTAATACCTTTTTGTGCACTGAAAGTTGTTGCCACCTTTGATTAAAGAATTTTAAACGACCACATACCTCACTAACCTCAAGTTCTGTACTTTGGTTTAATAACGACGTCTCCTGTCGTTCTGGTAACTTTCTCTTCTCCATTGTGGTTGTCGGATCTTCTTCTGATTGGAGTGTGAAGGAGCTCGATTCACCTGTCCACTTTTCCTGGCTCCGTACTTGAGGGAAAATGGACTCCTGAAGTTTCCCGGAATTCTTGCTGTAGTTGGTTGCACATTGTTTTTTGTTACCGGTCTCTTTTTTACCTTTAATTGCTGCCCTGATTTTTCCAACTCTTTCGCCGTCTTGACCTTGTTGTCAAGATCATTGCCAAAAAGAGATTCTGTTATTGGTGTATCTTTAAGCACCTCTGTCATATCTTTATTTAAATTGATGGCTATTAATTCTCGTCGTGAAATAGACTCCGAATGATGGATATTTGCCAATAAGCGGCTGGCATCGCTAAGTAGCTTAAGATGCTCTTTATTTCCTCCCTCCTTTTCACTAAGCATGTTGGTTAGGACTATTCCTATAGCTGCCATACTAGCACCAACTTGTTGCTGAAGCATTGCCAAACGAGCATCTCTGCGCAGAATGGAGTCACTTACTGCTATTTTTACTTCCGGATTTACATTTGGAGGAGCCACAAGCTTGCAATTTTCTGGAGGCAGATATTTGCTTATAAGGTCCTTGCAAATATCTTCCTCTAGTCCAGAAGTTAAAATATGAGCCCATCGGGCGGCAATATCTGGTTGTATGGGTCTTGCAAATGATATTTTCATTTTATTATCATCGCCCAGAATTGATAAAATGTCTTCTTGCAACCCACTACCTTCTATCTGACCTGAAACCCAAACATGTATTTCAAACCCTATGCTTAAGTTTGTCACTATAAACAGTAAGGTCTTATTATTTTCAATAATTGTTATCACAAACAATATTCATTATCAAGAGGTTGTATATTTCCTCTACAATTTTTGTTATCCCAACAAATATTTTCCCTGAATATTTGTCATCACAAACAAATATTTTTTTTTTTTTTTTTTTTTTTTTTTTTTTTTTTTTTTTGACGGTGGTAACTATACTTTTGGCGATATTTGTCATCACAAACAAATATTAATTTTTTCCGACGGTGTTAACTATACTTTTGGCGATATTTGTCATCACAAACAAATATTAATTTTTTCCGACGGTGTTAACTATACTTTTGGCGATATTTGTCATCACAAACAAATATTAATTTTTCCTGCATTTTTTTCCACGGTGTTAACTATACTTTTGGCAATATTTGTCATCACAAACAAATATTTACTTGGATAATTTCCAAAAAGAAAAGCAGAAAAAGAGAGAAAAAAAAAATTAAGTATTATAGTATTGTCAATATTCGTCATCACAGACAAATAATAAATGTAAATACTTCGGTCAGGTGGTGTCCACACAAACTCCTTTTTTATTTATATGTACGATAAAAATTTTGGTAAGTAATGCATAATCAACAGAATATTATTAATACAACATAAATACCTTCATTTGTTTCCATATTTTTATCCTGATTATCAACCTCCGGGACACTGTCTGAATCGACACTTGAAACACTTACACTTTCATTTCGCTCCGTATTCGAAATTTCTGTCTGGTTGCTGTCAAGGCTATCGCTATCCGTCTCACTATCACTATTTTCATAAGAGGAAATGCGTCTGGAACGACGTATTCGCTTGTTTTCAATGACATCTAATCTCTTTTCAAGACTTTTTAAGATTTTATATATTCCTCTATCTGAGGATTGACTTCTTTTTCGTTTTTCTCCCTGCTTAGGCATTGTTTTCCGGTAATTTGTTGTCGAAACCACTACTAATTAATTTACGCACTGTGAACCTATAGCACAATAGACGAAAACTGAGTGTGGGATCGACGGGAATGTGTGAGAAGAGATGCAGGAGGCAGGGGAGTTTTTTATTACGCTTTAAAATATTGTGGATATAGCCAGAGGCGGAGGTACTACAAGTTATTTATTTATGAGATGAGGCCGAATATAATTAATATGTTTGTTCCGCTCGATTGCTGCTCTTTTGCTATTTGTAGCAGCGTTTTTGGCACGCGTACACTGACAGTTTTGTTCGGTTAACCGATTTTTCCTGAAACTCCGTTTGGAATATTCGTAATTCTCTATTTTTGTGCAGATAATAATGTTGTATTAACACCAATTTTGTTTGTGTTTATTAGGTATTATTTGAATTTGTTAATTTATACTTTAATACATTTATTATTGCAAATATCGTTTATAATTTAAAATTTTAAAAGGGTGTATAATATGATATATCGAAATCTACCGATTTTTGCCGAAGGTGTCTACCGATTTGACAACAGTCACAAGGAACATCACAGGAGGAGCAATTCAAATACTTTTGCTTCTCATTTCAATGCCATAAGATGAAATTAAAGTGGTGTTTCTAACTATATATTCAAACGAAGAAAAAGTACAAATTTTAAAATGGTAAATTGGGAGTAATCGTACCGTGATATTATAAAACTTATTCACTAGTGCCAGTGCCAATGAAGATTAGCCAATACCGACACAATCAACTATTAATCGTATTACTAAAAAATTTGAATCGTTTGGTTGAATAGAAAACTGTCGAAAATGTACAGACCTACCACAAGAGAAAATAGTCAACGAAGTTCGGCAAAATAGGGAAATTGATGTTTGTAGTATTGCTAAAACTAGTGATCCTTGTTCAAGCAAAACTATTGCTGAAGAAGTTGACATGAATGATAGGACTGTCAGGAATATTTTGAAACGAAAGGGTTACTGTTGTTTTAAAGTTTCAACTATTCAAAGGTTATCAGCCGAGGACAATTTTAAATGGATGTAATTATGTGAAATCATGATGGATAAATAAAATGAAAATAACATTTTTTTTTAAGTTTTGTTTACCGATGAATCTACATTTTCGATACACTGGAAACATAATCATTCTCTCGTACGATATTGGTCTCGGCTTAATGAACACTTGAGTATTCCAGTACGAACACAATATCCCCAAAAAACTTTTGGACAGGTATTTTGGACAGGTGTTTTGGGGGGACTATATCGTCGGTCCATTTTTTATTGATTGAAATTTAACGGGCAATAAATATTTATAATTGTTGCATAATCAAATTATTCCGGCAGTTCAATTTCTTCCTGTTAACTCTGACGATATTTGATTCAGTAAGATGGCTGTCCTGCTCACAATAAACGAGCAATTTAAAATTATCTAGATACCATTTTTGGAAATAAATTAATTTCTTCTCTTGGTAGGATCAAGTGGCCTCCCAGATTTTTTTCTTCGGGGATATTTGAAAGCAAGTGTGTATTGACATGGTTAAAAAGAGCCCGAAATTTAGCGGAATTGAGGGACAAAATAATTCATCTTTGTGGGACAATTAGACCGGAACTGCTCAGGGATATGAGAGTATCTCTGTACAACAGATTTGGTTTTTGCAAGTTTTAATAGTAAAAAAACTATATCTATAGTTTGTATGGCTTTCAATGGCTTCCAACTTGTAATTAATTTCATTGTATTCAATCGATTTAACTGACAAACTAACAGAGACAGAATATGATAGCATATCAAACAACTAGCAATAAACTAACGGGTAAATTTTACAGTTTATATAATTTTTCCCCAAAACATACGAATTTTGAGACATGTTGTATATATCATTCATTTATTTCCAACCAAGTAGGTATAGAGTGATTAAAGTTTGATTTATTTTTAACGATATAAATTTATTGCAGTTTTAGAGAAGATTATTGTAAAGTATTCTCATAAATTTAAATTGTTATATAAGATTGTTTGCAGTTGGAATTTAACGTAGGAACTGTTTATTATACGCATTTTATTGGTAATTTATATTTCATTTAAAAATAAGATATTACTCGTGTTAAAGTTAAATGACTAGTTGGTGCAAACTGTATTTCGAAATATGTTATTATTACATTGCTACGTTTTCTATGTTCTTGTTATTTTTTAAAATATTTATGTGTCTCAGTCACAACTACGTGTTTCTGTTTTTTCAGTTTCATTAACGGCACCATCACCGTTTTATCTGCTGTTTTCTCTTTATTTTAATCTGTCTATTTTTCTGATAATGGAATGTAGGCTAAGGCTTCCAGTGTTTTTATAACATTGCATTCGAGCTTTATAGACCGCGGTCTAAAATTGTTTTTTTTTGTTTGTTCTGCAATTGTAGCAGATATCGCTAAAGGCAACGCCAGAGCTGGCGTATATGTACGCTTTTTTTGTTGGCTGGTCGATCACTGCTACATCTTTCTCGAATATCTGCTCTATTTTTGGAGATGTTAGAGACAGGAGACCGGAGGTTACTCATACGTCAACTTGAGATTGCAGAAGGAATGTTAAAAAAAACAATTTCGGACCGTAGCCTATAAACCACGAATACCATATACCGTTTCGCTAATATTTGTATGATATTTTTGTAGCTTACATATTATTTTGTTGTTATTTATTAACATCGCATATTTGATTTTGTTTGCAAGTTTTTACTTGAAAATTTTTCTCAATTATACGAATTATCCCATTTTAAGTACTTTTTTAAATTCTTTTTGACATATTAAGATTGTCAGTCCAATAATTTATTAAATTGTGATTAATTCCTTAGATCTAATTGTGTTTAACTTATAATACATAGGTTTTGGGAATATTTTTGACATGGTAATCTCCGCTCAGAATAATTATAATTGGGTTTTATTACATGTCGAAATTAAATAAATAATTGTTGGTTTTCAATCATTTTGTGTATATATTGTTTTAATTTTGTTTGTAGTTTCTTTACTTTATCATTAACCTAGTAGATATTTTGTTCTTGTTTTTCGTCTGCATTTCTATGTCTGTTAAGTTTTTTTATGCCTTTTACTGTTCAAAGAAATCTCATTTCTTTACCTTGGATTTTGGAATTATTTTTATTATAATAGAGTACGGGTGGGTGGGTATTGTCTTCTGAACGTTATTTATTTTATTGCTTTTTCTAAAAACTTACAGTAACACAATACGTAAAAAAGACCCACTTGTTATTCAAATGGCTAGTGTATGATCATCAGTTATTATTTCTACTTTTATGGAGTACGAGCTTTCCAACATTACGTTTTTTATCGATATTTTCATATTTAAATTCTGATACACTAGATATAAATTTGAAAATGTTCTTAAAATAACGAACTCAGAATGTCGGTCATAAAAATTCATAAAGAGGAGAAAAACAAGGCCATATAATTAAAGGACCTAAATATCATTAACTCGTAAGGTAGCAAAGTCACGAAACCTGAGCAAATTTCAAGTTACCACTGTCCGATTCTATTCCTCAGTTATCAGAGTAAGTTAATAGATTAACAATAATAGTGCAAAAACAGCACAGCAGTGTATAGTGGTACAGTTGCAGCAGTAAGTAAACTATCATTCCATTTAAAAAAACACACGGAGGAGCCACAATATTTAAATCCTTTAATAAAATATTATTATAATAAAAAATCAGTTATATTGATAGTAACGTCATCTAGCGCAAAAACTGTAAATAAAGCAGGCCCGAGCAACTCAAGTTTTGTCAGTCAAGAACCCGTTAAATTGTCACAAACAAAAACACAAGTCGACCAATTTGTCAAAACAAATACAAACCCTTTATTGAAAGCAAAAAATCGTCTACTGTACACCACCTAGACAAGGACATGTACATGTGTCACGCATGTGTTGATATGAAAGCTGATGGTCTTCTAAAGTGGGTGAGACGGTACCTGATATTACTTTTAACTGCGTGGAAAGACATAACTGACAAATACTTTACATATAAGGTATCTGCCCTTTTGATAAAATTGACGAAGTCTACAGAGCCAATATTTGGCCCAAAGGAGCTGCAGTTAGGAGATTTAACTCCTAAAAGAAATTTTTAGCATATAAAGAAAACAGAAGAAGAAGACTAAAAATGATAAAATGTACCAATCTACGGAATAAAAGGAGTCATACACCAAAAGAAATGTCACTATTAAATAAAATTTTACTAAAAGCTAAATTATTTTGGAGGGAATGAGTTGTCATGTTATATCGGGCTCGATAAGGTTTAAAGCGTCCCCCCAGAACTCAATATTTTTGATACTGTAGGTATCTGAAATGAGTGAGTGAGTGAGACTGAAAGCTGTATGGTTCAAATCCATATAAAACTATCGAAAGCCATTCTTCAATGACCTTAAGAGACTGGTTTCATTCTTTTTCTACCTACACCAAAAGAAATGTCACTATTAAATAAAATTTCTCTAAAAGCTAAATTATTTTCGCACTATAAACATAAGAACATATAAAACGTCCAACAGAAGCTGTTAATGGTAAAGGTGATGACAATAAAAGACAATATAAATAAAAAAGTCCACAAATAAGGCTATTATAGAGAATATGATATTTTTATAATAAGTAGCAATTCGAAAGTTACTTAAAAACAAATAATGTAGAGGTTAAATTTATATATCTTATCTAACAATGCTTTGAGGGCATCGATCGAAGTGTAATTAAAGGTCGTAAATGGAAACTAATAGTTTACGTATACAATCTTTAAACCTCAATAGGAAATTAATAAAAATATAAGGTCAATTTTAAATTTTAATAGTTTACATTGATGTTAGATATATTAATTTAACACGTCCATGCACACCTCATACTTTTATTCGACATTATAGTTATTGAAATGTTATTGAACAGTTATTGGTTACTGACAGCTATCCAATAAAATTGACGCCGTAACCAAAATTATATGAACAACAATTAAACTATGGCCTTATCGCGGTATATTCAATAATTAATTTTATAATGTTAATGAATTTCCGTTTATAGTAGAATACGAGTATAACAGGTACTATTTGCTCACTGAATCACAATTGAGTTATTAGTTTTGTCGTGTTGGTCTTGAATAGTGCAAGAAATTATTTCATCATGTGAACGTGATAAATATTTAGTACAGAAACCTTGTTCTTAAAATAAGTGAATATCATTTTAATAAATATGGTGACTGACTATTGATCTTTTGTGTAATACTCCATTATTGAAATTCCATGAATAAGTGCAATTCTACCGCAATATCATCGAGCAATAAGACAAAAGAGGGAATGTAAAGGTAGAAGGGGTAAACATATTGATAGACAGGAAGTGCCATCTTGAGAGGCCACTTTAGACAAGGATAGACAGTCTCTTTCCTTGTTTAAGAAGTCAAATTTAGTTTGGTTATGTTATTGTTTGTCCCAACTGTCACATGAAATTTTATTTATATTGAAGTTTTTTACCAATTATGTCACTTTTTAGACTATTATCGTTAATATTTAATTAAAACTTTCTAGTCTGAAAAATATTTTATAGCTATTGTTAACAAATGTTGGAAAATTTAAATTTAGCGCCTTTGCATTTCCGGATGTGTCCGCCATCAGAGGCCACTTTTTTGGTCTCCTTTTTATAACGATTAGATTCCCTCTTTTGTCTTATTGCTCGATGCGCAATATACACTAAATATAAATAACATTTTTTTGACTTTATTTCTGTTTCCATTTTTTCACATAATTAATAGACAATAATTATATGTTAAGGGATATAAGTGCATTTAATATCAATATTGGTACTAAGTAAAAAATAATACACTTAATAATTTGGAATTACATATGTTTATAGGGGATTAAGCCACAATTATTGATTGTAATGAAAATTACATTTTTAAATAACTAATGGTTGACGTTTCGATTTCTACTCCGAATATCTCAAAAATATTATTTTAAAAAATTTGCGAAAATGTATAACCAAGATATTATTAGGTTCTCTTTTTAAAATCTGATGGTTGACATACTTGGCTTTAATCTTGTAGGCAACAGCATGCCTATAGTTGAAAAAGGGTGGTGTTCTTGCCCTAGGAATATCAAATTCTGACTATTTTGTGTGTTTTTTTTCTGTTATATGTTTATGTTATGTGTATCGTAGTTATGGTTGTGTAACGTAGATTTGTGTTTGTGTATTGTGTGTTGTATATGTATTGTGTATAAATTATCGGTGATATTTCTCCGACTTCCTATTACTTTGCTATTGTTGGTATATTTTTGTTAATGACTTCTTTGTTTAGTACCTATTGGCAACCAAAGCCTTCTACATTCTGCTGATCAGTTTGCTACACATTTTTCTTTATTAAATGGGAATGGAATGAAAGCTGCATATTTGACTTCTCTCGTATTATGTCTGTTTATTTCATGATTATTGATGCATGTTTCCATTGCACTGGTTGCTCATAGCTCATATTACACAAACATATAGCACAAAAAACATACAAACCAGTCAGAATTTGATATTTCTATGGTAAGATCACCACCCTTAGTTTTTGTAAACCATAAGCATGCTGTTGCCTACAAGTATGTCCACCATCAATTTAAAAAGATATAACCTAATAATATCCTAATTAAACATGTGTTACATAATGATGTAATTTTTATTACAATAAATAATTGTGGCTTAATCCCATGTAAACATAATAGTTAAATTATGTATACCACAACAAATTATTTTAGAACCTTGTTATACTTAATTCGGGTTTATTTAACTTTGCTAAAATTAAATAATTTGCTAGTTATTTTTGTAACTAACTTTTTTATTGTTAATATTTATATATATATATATAATATATATATATATATATATATATATATATATATATATATATATATATATATATACAGGGTGGTCCTTAAGTAATTGTACAAAAAGAAACCGCAGATTCTATACTTTAAAATATTACGATTTAAGCCAACTTACTTTAATAAAATGTTGATATTAAAAAAGATACAGGGTGGTAAAGTAGAAATTTAAAATTTCATTTTTCGCTATAACTTTCATGTTTGTAAACATTTATATATAAAAATTTACAGCTGGGTACTATTTAATATTAGAAATTATAATTTGATGAACACTTTGATATAGCTAATAGAGGGCGCCACATATGCCACATACGTCGCATACATTTGCACTTAACTTTTTTGTTCTTTAAGTTACCGGTATTTTTTATGAAAAATATTAAAGATACGTTATTTTAACAAAGAAAAGGTATACTTGTTAATAACTTCAAAACTCAACAGTTTTCGAGATAATCGCATTTTACAAATCAACTGCATAATTCTGAATTAACGCAATTACTCCAGGCAATGAAAGAAAAATAGATAAAAACATCAATACTTCCGAATTTTGTTATAAAATACCTTTAATAAAGTCAATAATTAACGAAATATTAAATAAAATAAATATATCAGTAGGATAATTAATAGTAGGATCTGATAATATAACAGAATAATTGGATTTTACATCAAACATTTTACGTTTTGTATTAAATTGAAGTCATAATCAAAACATTTTATTTACAAACCAAATTAAGAAATAGTTAAACTAAATAACATTAAACTTTTTGTCAAAGTAAGTGTTCGATATGTCCACCATTTTCTTTAATTCATTTGTCAATACATTCCATAAAATATCGTCTCATATTAAATAGCATCATTGGTTCTAAACAAACTGCTGCAGTATTTATTATAGTTGTTTTAAGTATGATAATAAGTAATTTTTTGAAATTTTTATGAATTAAATAATTATATTATTATCTCACCACAAGAATATGACTACAACGAACAATCCAACGTTCAGGAAAGTGT
The DNA here is from genome assembly GCA_918026665.1 of Diabrotica balteata. Taxonomy (NCBI): domain Eukaryota; kingdom Metazoa; phylum Arthropoda; class Insecta; order Coleoptera; family Chrysomelidae; genus Diabrotica; species Diabrotica balteata. The sequence continues at coordinate 84,953,270 of OU898281.1, read as the reverse complement.
ATTTAAATACTGTCTCACTCCGCTTTCTCTGTAATGTAATGGTTTACCATCTTGTAGAAACCACATATTTCGCCTTACGTTTGATGACAATTCTTCCAATATATCAATAAAACCATTTTATAAAAAATGTAAATAAATCTCGTTATTCAAATTGCAAGGTAATTCGCATATCCGTAAAACATCATTCAAAATTCATATGTAAAATGCATGTCCTATGGTTTGGAACCATTGATAATTATTTTTTACGGATATGCGAATTACCTTGCAATTTGAATCACGAGATTTATTTACATTTTTTATAAAATGGTTTTATTAATATATTAGAAGAATTGTCATCAAATTTAAGGCAAAATATGTGGTTTCTACAAGATGGTAAACCATTACATTACAGTGAAAGCGGAGTGAGACAGTATTTAAATACAACTTTCCTGAACATTAGATTGTTTGTAGTAGTCATATTTTTGCGGTGAGATATTAATATAATTATTTAATTCATAAACATTTCAAAAAATTACTTATTATTATACTTATAACACTTATAATCAATACTGCAGCAATTTCTTTAGAACCAATGACTCTATTTAATATGAGACGATATATTATCGAATGTATTGACAAATGAATTAAAGAAAATGGTGGACATACTGAACATTTACTTTGACAAAAAGTTTAATTTTATTTACTTTAACTATTTCTTAATTTGGTTTATAAATAAAATGTTTTGATTATGACTTTAATTTAATACAAAACGTAAAATGTTTGATGGAAAATCCAATTATTCTGTTATTTATCAAATCATATTATTTTATTCTACTGATATATTTATTTTATTTAATAATTCATTAAATATTAACTTTATTAAAGGTATTTTATACCAAAATTCAGAAGTATTGATGTTTTTCTTTAATTTTCTTTCGTTAACTGGAGTAATTGCGATAAATCAGAATTATGTAGTTGATTCCTAAAATGCAATTATCTCGAAAACTGTTGAGTTTTTAAGATATTAACAAGTATACCTTTTTTTTGTTGAAATAACGTATCTTTAATATTTTTTATTACAAATACCGGTAGCTTAAAGAGCAAAAAAGTTACGTGCAAATACATGCCACATATATGGCATATGTGGCGCCCTCTATCAGCTACATCAAAGTTTGCATCAAATTATAATTTCTGATATTTAATAGTACCCAGTTGTAAATTTTTATACATAAATGTTGACAAACATAAAAGTTATAGCGAAAAATAAAATTTTAAATTTCCACTTTAACACCCTGTATCTTTCTTAATATCAACATTTTATTAAAGCAACTTGACTTAAATCGTAATATTTTAAAGTGTAGAATCTACGGTTTCTTTTTGTACAATTACTTACGGACCACCCTGTATATATATATATATATATATATATATATATATATATATATATATATATATATATATATATATAAAGAGTGTTTTTTTAGAGGAATAGAAATGTGAGTTGGTAACACTTTTTGAACTGTCAGCCATTTTGACAGCTGTCAAGTGATTTATGTTAAGTTGGGTTTGGCATTTTAGCATGAATAGACTTGCCGTCTGAACAATGCTTCCAAATTGTACAAATTTATTTAAAAATTGTGGTTCTGTTCGAAATACGTATGGCGCATGCGTTCATTTTATGGTCAACATAAAAGTCCATCAGTGAAAATAATTGGATCAATCATGGACCGTTTTTACACCACGTTTACTCTAACTGATAATATGCATCCCCAGATAAATCGCCCAGTGCATACAGAAGTAGTTATAGCTGCTGTAGAGCGTAGCATATAGGAAAACCCGAATCAGTATATCTGCACAGAAGTTGGATGGATACTTGTATATCCACTTTATAAAGGATTTTGCACAAATATTTTGCTTTGTGTGTTTACAAAATCCAACTCATGCAAGAATTTATGGTACATCATCACCTAACAAGGCGTATATTCGTTAGATTCGGTAAGTGCGTCCAAAACGAGATAGCTGTTGATTCCGATTTTCATAAGCGAATTTTGTTTAGCTATAAAGCTCACTTTTGGTTAAATGGCTACGTCAACAAACAAAACTGCCCTAGTTGGAGTTAAAGTAATCCTCAAATGTATGTAGAGAACCCATTGCGTCCAGAAAAACTGACTGTTTGGTATGCTTTATGGTCTGGTGGAATCATTGGACCATACTTCTTCAAAAACGATACTGGCTAGAACGTTACAGTCAATCCATCAATGATGACCGATCCAAAGCCATGAGTACTGCTTTTTTTATTCCCCAATTAATCAATCATGATGTGCCGGAGCTGTCGTTTCAATAAGACGGCGCAAGATATCACACAGCTCGTGCCACAATTGATTTATTAAAGGAAACCTTTGGTAACCGCACAGTTTAACGTTTCGGACCGTAAATTGGCCTTCAATTTATGATGACAAGTATGAAACGATTGACCACTTGAAGAACAACATTTGCTGCGTTATTGTTGATATACAGCGACAAATATTGGAAAAAGTGGTCGAAAATTGGACCTTTAGATTAGACTACGCCAGAGCCAACCATGGCGGCATCGAGCAAAAAGACAAAAAAAAGATCTAATCGTTATGAAAAAGAGACCAAAAAAGTGGCCTCTGATGGTTGACGTATCTGGAAATTCGAATGCGCCAAATTTCAATTTTTCGACACTTATTAACATTAGCTATAAAACAGTTTTCAGAATGTGTCCTAGACGAGAAATTTTAAATAAGTATTAACGATAACAGTCTAAAATGTAACACAATTGTTAAAAAACTTTAATATAAATAAGATTTCATGAGACAGTTGGGACAAACAATAACATAACCCAACTAAATTTATTTCTTAAACAAGGAAATACTCTCTTTCCTTGTTTAATGTGGCCTCTCAAGATGACACTTCCTGTCTAACAATATTTTGCCGCACTATCTTTACATTCCCTCTTTTGTCTTTTTGCTCGATGCATGGCGGTCACAAGCTAGAAATCATATTTAAATTATAATGCCAAAATATTATCTTTATATACTGCCAAAATATTAATCATATTTGTTTTATTCCATTTCAAAGTTCTATACCTCTAAAAAAACACCATTTAAAATATGAAGTGTGCGATAAAAATCAATTGTAAGCCATATGCATAATTGATGAACACAAAGGACATAGACAGTGACAAGTCACATCACCTTTAGACGGTAAAAATGTGGAGGATAGAAAGAAGAGTATATAAATGGTAATTAAATGCCTATGCAAGGAATGGTGTTTTTTAGAAGCATATTTAACGCTTAAATATGCTAGGGTATTGTATGAGGGCCACCAGTTTTCATACATATCAAAAAATGTTGGACGAAAAATTGATATGATTATTGTCAAACTGTTGGTAATGTAATATTTACTAAAGTTATTTTTATTTATTATAGAGTTATATTATTTAAAAATGTGTGATATTTATGTATTTATTGTAAACGTTATTTAATGACAGTAATGAAATATGTCTAGCAGAGAAGAACTACTCTGGATTAATTTGTAGTCCAAAGTGGTTGTGTATAAAAACATCAGTAAAACACCTAAATTTAGCTTTGGTGGTTAATAACCTAATTGTGAGGTAATTAGATAAAAAGGACAGGACACGAAAAACATCGAAAGAGTTTACACAAATCAAGACAATACACACATTAAAATAATTGTGCTAAATGCACTACATTTGGAAATAATATTGGAAGAAGAGACTTCAAAAGACACTTGAACTATTTTTTGCAAACTCTTTTAGAGATAAACTTGACAATGTCGATATAAAATGAGGTTAAACGTAACAGTTCTTATTCTTTTAGAGAATTCATGATGTAGTCATTGCTTGTATAAGGTTATTTGATCTATCATTGTAAGAAGGAATATTTTGAAAACACCTTGTTGTTGGGTAATGTCTATAAAATATTGACAATTTTTTTTTAAACTCAACTGTCCTCAAATAAATATATAATGTGTTATAACTTAATTATCTCAATTATACAAATAAATTTTACTCAACATTTTTTTTTACAAAAATTAAGTAATTTTTTAATATTTTAATTTTAAATAAGAATGCCATTATATGTAATAGATGCCATATCAGTTTCTTATTATATACTTCAGAGAACTTGGAAAATCAGTGACAATTAAACAAAAATAAAAACGAAACATGCACTGACCGAAGAAATAAACGGGGCGATGAGAAATAGCCTCAGTCTAAATCTCTTTAACAATATCACGGACAAGATAATAGAAAGCTTTAATGACACCAACATTAGCTAGAAAAGGCTACAGTCAATGGTTATAACTAAAATCCCCATCAGATGTAAACTAATGATTAACTAATACAAAAAAAAACAAGTAATGACTTTTAACTACCTCCGAATAAATGTATCCAGAGTATCGGGATACTTGAGTGATATCATCCAGAGGAACAAATATGTAACCATAGAGATCAAAAACCGTATATATAAAGCATGTCTAAGGCTAGTACTAACATACGCAGCGGAAACAAAAACTAAAACAACTTATAAAGATTGAGAATTACAGAAATGAAATTGTTGAATCATGAGAGGAATTTCTCCCAAAAATAGATTAAGGAATGAGGATACATTAAGGGAAACTGAAGTCCAGGATGTGGTGAGACGAACACAAATATGACTTCGCAAATGAAGAGAACATGTCAACATAATGGACCCAGTGAGTATCCTGGAATCGTAAAATGAATAATACATGAAATATATTTTAAAATAAATGGTTATGTCAATAGTTTTTTGTGGATTTCCAGGGACTGTATTTTTTTATTAATTAATAAATCTATTTAAATTTGCTTATAATTCAAGGCATGTCAACAGTAACTGATATTTATAACAATTGTATACTATTGATGAATATATCTATGTATACAGTGAATATATCCATAATTGTGCCAGTTTTAGTATTAGTCTATTCGGCTACTTTTGGTTCTGCAAAAAAAAAATGCGAATAGTACTAGTTTTTTGTTGAATATAGCACATCCTGGTAAAAAGACGATAACCATCCATTTTAAATCGACTGCAATTTTATTATTTTCAACAAATTTTCACAAATTTTGGACCTCAGTTGATCTTTATATTATTTTGTTCGAATTCTAATTTTAATCCCGATAAAAATAATTTTTGAATATGTTTGTTTTGATGTATGGATTTGTTCGTAATGTAACACGGTTTATGGACAGTTATCTCTTGATTAGCAATTTTGACTGGAATTATTGATTAATTTCTAAATTTAAATTTACTGCTACTCCCTCAGTGGCTCAGTGGTAAGAGCGCCTACCTTTGAACCTAAAGGTCGTGAGTTCGCATCTAACCTGGGTGGAGAAATTTTTTGTTTATTAAAAATTAATGAATGAAAATAATGTCTATCCTTGTGCGATCGGTACTCACCGGAGGGACCGCAGACGTTCGGATACAATTAGCGTCTCTTAGCAAAGACAATGACGTCGACTTTGCTAAGTATCAAGACAATTACTCTACACACATACTACACTCTACACTAGGTACCTGACTGTAAAAATTCACTGTACCATGCCAATGACCATTAGTTGTCGACGCATTAAACTCAATAAAAAAAAAATTACTGCTATCCTGACATAATTTTGTGGTAGTTTTCTGCGATGGCTTGCATAATATTATTTTAGTGTAGAATTAGTTTGTCAGTTAATTATTTTCTTTTAACAATATATCTTTTTCAAATTTTGTTTTCATCCAAAAGCATTCAGAGATGCTTTAATTTATTCTGTGGTTTTTGTTTTTTGTTAAGACGTACTGGAGGACAGGCTCCTTTATGAATTGTACCTATGTATATGTTAAATGTGTAGATTTTGCCTCTTTTTTTTTATTTTATTATTTATTCATTGGATGGTTTCTTAACTTTATGTTCATATGTTATTTGGTAGAAGTTTTTCTGGTGTGATGTATCATTAGAAAATGTACATCTTGTTTTAGCAGATCAGCGATATGAAGACAGTAAGGATCGATAATAGTTTAGGTGTTTATTTAATGTCTTAATTATAAATTATAATAAATCTACTTCTGATTTCATACGTTATTAAATTCTTATTCTATCCTTATGAAAATTCATAGCAATATTTAGATAACAAATTTAACAACGCCACTGCTGATTCCATACCTTATCAAATCATTATCGTATCTCAATGAAGACAGACAGTGCAGCCATACATGGATTATTAGTGAATTTGGCTATTTGATTCACTCGTCGGAATGTAAAACATTGCTGTTTGCATACAAATTGGTGTCGTTGCAAATATTCTGATATATTATAAGAAACATGCCAGTCTTCTTAATAAAAGCTTTTCAAGCACTGGTAGTCAACTATCAGCCGTTTTAATTTTAAAATTTGCAGGTTATTCACCTCGTTTATTATGAGTATTTTTTACTATTTTTCATTGAGAAAAGAAGTGGCTTATGTTCATTATTTTTTTAAAAGTTTTGTTGCGCGTCGACTGGAAGCTTATTTAATATTTGACCTTTAATAAAATATTGTAATCTTGACCTTTTTAGGGATGTGTTGAATATGATTATATTTCTTCTTCAGTTTTTTAAAGCTTTATGTCTATGTATGTTTTTAAAATTTTAAGTTTATTTCATGTAACACTTCCATTTCTATAGAAAAAATGTCAAAGTCAAAGAAAGAAGTTCCAAAATTGTTTGTTTAAAAGGTAACATAAAACAAGCTTTCTGAATTAATTGAAACTATCAGATTTTGGACAAAAGCTTTTTTGCTCAAAACATTTTTGTTAGATTTTTGTAATTTTCATTATATATTAATTATAAACTGTTCCTACCTCGAATTTAATATTTAATTTAAGTCACATAATAATACTATGTAGGGAACTTCAATTAAAAATTACTATACTTATTACGATATTTACAATCATTAGATCTTTGCAACAGTATTAGTATTACAAAAGTACGCTTTCAACATATTTTTTCATTGTATTTTCTTGTGGCACATTAATGCAATTACCATTTTTATTGGGAATAAGCTACAATTTAAGTTTAAAATAAGTTCGTTTTTAACGTTTTGATTTTCACTTCGAAATTCGTTCTTATTTATTGACTAACATCATTGCATGTAGTTGTTTTTTTAAGGAAGAATCACATGCTATGTTTTTTTATGAGTATTTTATTTGAAGTTAAAGTTGATTTTATGTGATCTAATGAACTATTTTACAATAAAGTCACCCTAGGAACGCAATTCAGCAATCTTGTCAATGTCGTTTCAAAAGTATTTTAGAGATTTTTAGATGTTGCGATCTTTTAGTTTGAAATGTAGTTCGTAGACAATTCACTAAGCACCGCCACTTATCCTTAACAGGGCGAATATAATTGGAGTGTTTTGTTTAATATAAAGTTTTGTTAACATGTCGCAGAAATATGTCGTCGTTGTCATCAATTTAACCGACGAAATAGTTTTCTTTGTGATATCTTTACTTAAGAACTATAAAAATAAATTTGTATTTTTAGCTACTATATATATATATATATATATATATATATATATATATATATATATATATATATATATATCTATACATATATATATATATTATATATATATATATATATTATATATATATATATATATATGTATATACATATATATATATATATATATATATATATATATATATATATATTTAAAAAATATTCAATAGTTGAATAGCAGAGGTTGTATCGGTCAATAATAGGCAAATGAAAGTCGTCAACTACTTCATTGATTTAATTGAATACGTTTCGCTTTTTGTTTTCAAAAGCACCATCAGTTCACTACAAATAAAAATAAAAAGATTTAAAATATAAGTAAATAACCAAAAGGGTTCATACTTACAGAAACAATTTGTAGGTTTTTTTAAAGATGTTAAAAACACTACGATAACTTAACATTAAAAATTTAAAAACTAAACGATAGAATCGAAACAAAAAACACACAAGAAAAAACTGAAAGAGCACTATTGTTTATTTAATTTTTACCGATGGCTTCATCTCAATGTGGGTGTAAGCTGTTTCGAAGATCCAACACAATAATCTCTTGGATTGTTTTCTATCGGTTGTAGGCTGTCATATTTGTACATGTGGCATGTGTCGTACATATGTTTCTTTGGAAAGCAGTGAGGTACAATTATTAAAAAAGTTAGTAAACAGAACGGGGACAGCCCTATTTTTCAAAAAGGAATATTTTTTTTTTCTGTTTTTTTCCTCCTCGCTTGTCTTTAAAAAACAAACAAACAAACAAAAAAAAAAACAAAAAAAAATTTTAAAAAAAGGGAAAGAAGAAGGGGAATAAAGTTACTATCTGGTAAGTGTTTTTTTTATTATTTGTTGTGTATGATGAGAGAGTGATATATCTGGCTCAAGTTGTCGATGTCGGTTCTTTTATTTAGGGATGATGGATGTTTAAGAATTTGACACATTTCAAGGATAGAACGCTTATGATAATTTTTTTGTTTGCACAGTATTTTGGTATTAGTGAAGTCGATACTGTGTTTGGTTGAAATGGCATGTTGTGCAAGGGCACAGGATGGTTTTAAAATCCTAATGTCGCTTTTATGGGACGTTAGTCGACCTTGAAGAGAACGGCTGGTCTGGCCAATGTAGCAGGAGTTGCACTCCGCACAGGGTACATGATAGACGACGTTAGTTTGTTCTTGGAGGGGCCAATGGAGTTTTTGTCTTAGAAAATAACTTTCCTACGGTTATGGTGTTTTTTAAAGCTATTTTGACAGGTAAGTTTTGGAAAAGTTTAATTAGCTTGTTCGTGATTTGTGGGAAGTACGGGAGCGAAGCATATTTTATGGTTTGTTCAGGAGTGAGAGGGGACTCATTCATTTGTATTCTGTTAGAAATGGACGCTAATGTTAGCCCGTTGGGTGTTTCAGTGATGGACTGCCCATAGCTTTTGGAATATAGAAATTTATTGATAATGGATGCCGGATAGGAGTTATCTATGAGAATAGTAGATTGAGAGATTCTTCTTTGTAAAGCGGATGTGTCAACATGTGTACTCTAAGGCTGAGGGCTTGTACCAGGTTAAGTTTATATCTGATTGGATGTGTCGAATGGTAGTTTAAGAAACGGTTGCTAGCCATTTCTTTTCTGTACCAGGTAGTGACTAATCTGTTATCTGGGGTGCGAATAATTCGCATATCTAAAAACGGGATACTGTTCTCAACCTCCAATTCACATGTAAATTGTAGGTGAGGATCAAAGCAGTTAAAAACTGATAAAGTGTCATCCGTCTTGTTCGACGGGGTTGCTAAAATCAGATCGTCGTTATACCGTTTTACAAAGGGAACCTGGAAATCTAACTTCTTGATACTCTCATTAATAAGATCGTCTAGAACAAAGTTGACTAGAATAGAAGAAATCGTGGATCCCATAGGAGTTCCAAAAATTTGGCGATAAAATTTGTCGTTAATGACAAATTTTATAACTTTAATTTTACACTAAAATCAATTTATTTTATTAAATTGCTTTTAATTTATATATAAAGATTGAGTTACTTCTTAAATTATAATGCAAAATAAGTTTGCTAAGCGCCGTTACTAAAACACCGATCAAAACCATTGTTAATAATTAACATAAACCACTAAACACACCTTTCCAATAATAATTCTTTTTATTCGACCAGCCGTCCTTGATAGCCTTTAAGCAAAGAATATTATCACAGTATGGTGAACCTTCCAATGAATCAGATTTAAAGATATCAATAATTTGAAAACATTAAAACGATAATAATCAAATTACTATTATCTCGCCTCCATGTATTTGCGTCAAACAGATCAATAAAAATTATGTCCCATTCGCAAAAAATTACATTTGTTTTTGACTATAACTAACCTTGATGGAACATCAGAATATTTTTTAGTATTTCATTCACAAACTCCAAACAGATTAATTAATTTTTTGTAGCAGTTGATTAATTTTAGGTAGGAGGATCTTAACGGTAATAAAGCGGCAAACATTTTAATTATGTAGAAAATTATGCAGCACGCATATTTTTTAATTGTTTGATTTATGTATTTGTTTTTAATACCTTTAAACTTTCACACTTCCTATGGTATATATTCTTTTCTTTTTAATATTGACATGATGTCTTTGTTTATAAAAGAGTTTTAAAATAGAAAAATCAATTAATTTCCATTAGATTTTTACTTATTGGCAACAAAAATTTACATCGTCAGTTAACGTTAAATTTTTTCTGTGGGAGAATCAAGCTATCAGTAATAATCATCTAAACTAGCGGAAATTATGATAACACTAATAACATTATAGTAAAATGATAGCATGATTATAACTACATCCATATCCAGAAATATAAGTCATCCATAAACAGATCGAGATACACTGACATAAAGTTGCCATCTCAGTCTTTGCGATGTTATGATCCCTATAATATTCGGTTCTCCATACGTCCATAACTAAAATACGATTTACAATAAAATCAATTTATTTTATTAAATTACTTTTAATTTATCTTTCTATTTCATCAAATTTATATATTTTTTCTTCCCTGATTATTGTCTAGTATTGTCATCGTATATATCGTCTTTTTGTCTATTTCATATATATATATATATATATATATATATATATATATATATATATATATATATATATATTTGGTCTTATCTTCATTTATTTATTGGCCTTTTTCTGGCTTTCGCTTCTAGCCTTTTTAATTCTTGTTTACTTCTGGCTATCACTATTATGTCATTACCGAATGCTAGTCATTATTGTTTCCGTTGATATACAAGTCCTGTCCTGTTAATTTTTGCTTCTTTGCCAACAATTTCAAGAGGTATACTGAACAACATTTATAACAGTGGATCCTTCCACACCCCTCGCTGACTTTAAACTTATTTGCTGTTTTCCTATTATTTTAATCCTATTCTCTGTTTTTCTGAGTGTTACCTTTATCATTATCACTAATCTTTTACTAAATACCATTTCATGTAGTGTCTTGAATATTTTTTTCCGTTTTATGCTGCTTTCGAAACTATTTATTTCGTGCTATTCGTAAATTTCTGAGTCTATTTCACGCAGCATGAAAATTTGATCTATTATGCTGCGCCCTCTTCTGCGTCCACATTGATATTCTTTTATTTCATTATCTATCGTTTGTGATATCTTTTTTTATATGTACTCCAAGTATTTTATATGCAAAATTTAGTAGCGGTAATCCGCTATAATTAGGGCATAAACTTTTGTCGCCTTTTATATGTATTGGGCACAGTGTGGATTCACTAATTGTTTCGGTATGCTTTCTTGTTCCTATATTTATTTTACCAATTTTTTCAAATCCTTAATTAGTACTAGTACTCCATATTTGAATATTTCAGCTGTTACTTCATCCTTTCCCGGTGCTCTTATTTTTCTTTAGTTTCTTTATTATTTCTTTTATTTCTTTTTCATTAGGCGGTCTTTCCTCTATTCTTTCTTGGGAAATAGGTATTTTGCTTCAGTTCTTCTACTTCTTTGTATTGTGTTGCGGATCTTTCATTTAGAGGCTCTTCAAAGTATTCGTTCCATCTATTCAGTATTTCCTTATCACTTACTAAATTCCTTTTATTTTTGTTTTTGTAGTGTAGTGCAGGTTTTCTTTGGTCACCCTTTCTCTCATTTTTCACCTTTTGATATATTTTAAGGTTCTTGACTTTTAAAGCTTTCTTTTATGCAGTTCAATGTATCTTCATTGTATTTTTTTCTTTGATCTTATGATTCTTTTGGTTTGCTTTCTTTATTTGTTGTATTTTTTCTATCTCTAGTTTTTCTGCATCATTTTAAGTTTTAATTTATTTTTTTCATCTAGTTCTATTTTACATTCCTCCTCAAACCATTTTTTTTAATATTTCCATTTTCTGCAATATTATCTAATTCTCTAGTGACTGTTCTTTCATATTTATTTTGTTCTTCTTCTGACAGTAGTCTAACTGGATTTAGTTGCTTTGTGTTTTTTCCGCTGGTTTCTAAGAACTGGTATAAGCTGATTAATTTGTATTCCGACTATAAAATCAGCTTTTTCTACATCTGGTCGGGCATATGTATGATCTATTTAGTTTACAGATTTCCCATCTGGTGATCTCCACGTTCCTTGTTGTATTCTTTTGTATTGGAAAAACGTACTCATAATGATCATATTTCTTTCTTTTACAAAATCTATTAAGAAGTGATTATCTTCGTTCGTTACTTCATGTAAACTGTTTTCTTATAGTGGGTACGTATATTAGCATCAACTAGTACTATTTTTATATTGTATGTGGGAATATTTTCGAATACTGTGTCTATTAAATGTAGAAATCTTCCTTTATTTCCATGTTTCTCACATCAGTCGGTGCGTGTATATTTATAAATATTTTTTTTTTTTGGTATTTACCTCTTGCTCTCAGCACGCATATTCTCTTTGAAATTGGTTTGAGGTCAACGAGTAGATCTTTCAGATTTTTATTTACCACAAAGCCTATGATTAACAGTCTATTTTCTCCTTCGCTATTGAAAAATAAATAGTCATTTATTTCGGTTGAGTTTTGTCCTAGTTGTTTCGTTTCCTGCAGTGCTACTATTTCGAATTTATATTTTTTGCATTCGTTTACTAGGTGTTTTAGTTTTCCTTCTTCGTATGTTGCTATTATATGTCATGTAACTACTAATATATTTGTTTATTGTTTTGTTTTCAAACAAATTTTTGTTTAAATTCACAGATAATATAGAGTAACTAGATAATATTTGTTAACCCTTAATTTGGCAAGCCTTAATATAACAGTAATTTTTGTGAAATTGTTGTTTAGGTAGTGTGATATGGTATATCACAAGGCATTTTGACCATTTTTGTGTATCCCACAAGTTACATAGTCAAATATCCAAATTTATTGTAAAAGCTTATTATGTATCTTATAAGAAACACAGTCGAAGATTGTAGGTAAAACCTCACAATAAAAGCAGAAACTTAAAGTACTAAACTAGTTTTCTAATGAAAAAAAAAAAGAAAGCAAAAAGTAATAAAGTAATATATAATAAAGTAACATAATTTTTCATTCTAGTAAAAAACAACCAAAACTGTTGTAACACTTACTTATGTGCTATTATGAAAAGAATAATAGTACATTGTTTACCGGGTAGGAAAAGCTTAACATTCCTGGACGACTGTAAAGATTGCTAAGTCGAGGCGCAAGCCGAGACTTAGCAACACAGAGTCCAAAAATGTGGCTTTTCCTACGAGGTAAACATACTATTTTTCCGCAATTCGTTTAAAATTCGACAGATATTGATTGATTAAAAAAAAACGCGATAATTTTATTCCCAAATAAATGGTGCTTTGAAATTCCTAATAAAATTACTTGGGTTACTACGGAAACGTATTGAGGTTGAATTGTCAAAGTTGACGCTTATAAATTTAATTTATGTAGAAAACTAACAACTGTAGGGAAATATCATTTCCTTACAGTAAGGAAGTCCTGACTTTTTCTTCAAGAAATTTTGACAGGAATGTCAAAATTTCCTGGCGAGTTGCGGAAAAAACAATTTCTATCCTTTACTAAACACAATATAAGAGAACATTTTGAACATGACCAGTGTGTCTCTCCTGATTTACAATACCTACACCTGCCTTTGGTATCATAAATAGGAAAATGATCAACTTTATCAAATCGTATTTTCTCTGACGGTCTCGGCAGAACGCACTTTTTAATTTTTTTAATTTCATGGGTTCGCTTGGCAAACACTCTCTTATTTTTTCTGCCCTTTGTTGTTAGAGTCTTTGCTATGCACTTTTTAAAATATTTGATAACCTTTGGACGTGTGTTGTAAAATATTTTTATCCCTTCTATACAGAATCCATGCGTTGTTTATACAAATATCTAGCATTTGTGCAAATATGGAGAGGTACCAGCGACGAGTTTTTAGGAGAATTCTATAAAGGCTTACCAGCATGTCCATCAGATCTACTCCACCCATGTGAGCATTGTAGTGTTTTATGAGAGAGGGACAAGGGACTTTAATTTTTGCTCGCTGCCTTTTATCATACCTTTTAATTGTTTGGACAGGTGTAGAAGATATACATGTACTGGCAAGTAAAACAGGTGTGTTGTCAAACCATTTCACAACATTTATTTTATTAATGTTGTCAGTTTTTGAACAAAACGACCCTCTTCCTTTTTTTTTCAGAGACTTATCATCTTCTACAACACAATTTTTTAATCGATCATTTCTCATTGTTCCCAGGGCTAAAATTCCATAATCATGGAAGAATGTAAAACAAATCAAAACTTGAAAAGAAATTATCGACATAGATAACACTGAGCGCCGGTGATTTCATTGATTGTGTTAGAGCAAGAACAACTTTAGCACCTACCAAATCTAAAGATTTTTCTTTTTGTGAAAAAGTATGCTGCCTAAAAGTATCATCCCCCCCATAAACTATGAAATCGTACACAAATCCTGAAATGACGGCTCTAACAAATATTTAAAAGCCCCATTTTTTTGGTTTTGATTTTATATACTGGAGTCGTGAACCAGCCTTTTTCCCTTTATAAGGGATCATCATCTCGTCGACGCTCTGGCGTCTTCCTTCTTCTATAATAGAACAATTTCTTCTCACTATATCCAAAACTGGGCGAATTCGGTAGTACTGATCGTTGTTTATATGATCGTTATTTGCGAAGTGAATATACCGGCGAATTTTCTGATATTGCTTGAGAGGCATTATTTCTGATATTTGATTGTATCTGAAGTTTACACTCCAGTAGTCCAAGTATGATGGCATAGCTACTATACCCATCAAAATCTGTATCATTATGAAGTTACTTATCTCATCTTTTAAAATAAATATAAAAATATAAAAATAAATTGAAAAAAATATTTTGAAATATTCTAATGGTGACTTTAATTCATTCACATCAGAAAAGGTATTTTCGGGAATGTTCACAGGATATTGAAATTCTTCTTTCGTCCAGTGGTATTCAAGCAAATTCTGTCGTTTCGTGCGTTTACTTTATAGTTTGTCTTTAGGTTGGTTAGTATTGTCGTTATTGTCTTTAGATGGTCAAGGTATCTGATGTGGTGATCGTGTTTTTAGAGGACTCAAAGCATATTTAGGTATACTGCAAATATATTTAAGCGTACTATAAGCAGATTGATGTGTTGATAGCTCTGGTTTTAAATGTTCAGTTTCAGATGCTGAATCTGTATCTGATAATGTATCAAAAATTTCTTGAACTTCAGGAGGTAAACTTTTGACCTCAGAACTTTCTACGGTTTTAGAACTTTGACTTCTAGATAGATCCATATCAGAACTTTGAGTTCTAGATGGTTTAGTATAACTTTCATTTTCTTCATCGCTCGAATCATCTATATCAGATGAAGGTGGTGGAAGTAATGCTAAAATTTTTTCGGACCTTGATGATGTCATATTGGTATTTATCTGAAACCAAGGAAACGCTATACTTACCTATATAACTAAATGGATTCATTTTGAAACGTTTCATTAAACAAATTTTAATAATGAAATTGGAAAATAAGTGTGGGATACGTACAAAACAAAAATATTTCATAATACTGAATATATGGAAAAGAAAACTATAAGATACATAACAAAAAAGTTCCATTAAGCTATATATTTGGCAAAGTAGATTATAGGATACAAAACAAAAATGCACTTTTATGCTGTATCTTTGGCAAAGTAGATTATAGGACACAAATACTTATTTTTACAGTAATACTGAAAAAACTTACCAGCCTTTTTCTAATCGGCGTTCACTAGGCAACTATCTTATAAACAATTGTGAATAACTTTAGTGATCACTATAGATGGCAGTACTATTAGCTTTCTGAGTTTAGTAGACGTATACGTAATACATATACAGACAATAATGAGTAAATTATTTAAGAGATAGACAATTTGAATATTTGAAAATGACGTAGTCTATAAGATACAAATCCAAATTAAGGGTTAAATAAAGGTTTGTATAACATTTAAGTAATTAGGCTTTAATACAAATTCATGACTATTTATACCTTTGAAAAAGAAGGGTACAACGAGAAAACGAAAAATTTTTAAAATTTTTTATTTATCATTGCTGCAAACAACTGACTCGGGGCCATTGCTTGATTTTAATTGCTACTGGCAAAGGTGAAAGGTCAAAGGAAAACGGATATAAGTCAGCATAATTCATTCACGGTGTCGTTTTCGAATTGCAATTTATTTCGATTTTAACAAAACGTGACCTTACTCATAAATGCTCATGAGTCAAAGTATTCAGAGGTTCTAATCCATTATTATTATGATTTCGTCCACGATTTACAGTTTTAATATAATTAATCTTTGTAAAGATGGTTGTCAGATCTAGCTGATTACTAATCTCCATGCTAAATAATAGTTTGATTTTTTGCCTTGTGTTATGTCTTTGTCTTGATTATTTCCTTAGTACCTACTTCTGATTGTAAATGTTTTTATACATCGTGACACAGAATCCACTTTAATATTATATATTTAATTAATGGATTGTAAGTTTGCTTTACATTACACAATTTTTGATATATAAGATTTATTAGCAATTTACTGCCATTGAGTCTTTTGACATTCTTGAAATGTTTCTATATATTTAGGTATGCGTTTAAAAATTATTTAAATATTGTGTTTATATTAAGCCACAATCGATTGTGTTGATAATTACATTTTTAACTACAAAAAATTTTGATGTCTTATTTGACGAGATTATTTTTAATGAAAATAATGTTGGTTTGAAACCCGTAAACAACTTGGGTTATACATTCTTTTAACAAAATTCTACTTAAAAAATCTTTTTTGAGAAACGTTTTTGGAATGGAATTCAAAAAGTCAATTTTTTGTAGTTAAAAATGTAATTATTACCATTACAATCTCTTGTGGCTAATCCCATATATACACAATATTTAATTTAGATATGCCACAATAAAAACAGTTTCAGAATAAAACGAGTAAACGATTTTTTATAACATCACGTTCAATTACGTTTTTATTCCTTAGTTACTACTACCAACTTTTTCAAAAATTTATAAACTTTTCTGTTTATTATTTGACATTTTAATTTTGACATGTTCCTATCAAGGACAAAGACTACTGCGATAGAATAAAAATATTGTTACAATTAAATTTAAGGAGCTATTGTGACATAAAAGTTTGCCTTCTTCAATTTAAAAACCAGCAAACTGAAAGTTCCGTTTTGTAGAATAGTATCTCTTAGATATAAAAATTTACTTTAGGCTTTATATATTTAATTGAAAATTACATAAAGAGCTTAACTAAAGTTATTAGCTTATTAAAATCAATAATTAAAAATATACTGCGCGGCATAAGTTAGGGCAACTGCCAATAAAATGGCTACTGCCAATAAAATGGCAATGGTATTTTATTCTGCATCAATTATATGTAAGTAAACAATTATTATAGTTAAAAGAAAATTTGAGACTTTTTAAAAAGAATCAGAAAAAAATTTCTTCTCTCAAATGGGATAAACAAATGTAATTGTTTAAAACTAATTAAATGAAATGTGTTTTCATTTTTTCTAGTCTTTTTAATGATATATCACAAGTAGGGGTTTACAATTTAAACTTTTTTGGTGGTGGGGCCTGAGGGTTGATGGGGGTGAGTTCTCTTTCATGTCATTTTACTTCCCCCTTACTATCCTAGAATCTGTTTTAAGCATTTTTTAGCAAGAAAACTAAGCGAGTTAAACTCAAAATTAATTGGTCAAAGTGCTTATTTGTGAAAAAAATTGGTTTTAAAGTAAAAGAACAATTTTTACAATTTTAAAATAAAAAATGCATTTTTTCCAAAATAACTTACGATACAAAAGCAATTAGAGATACGAAAAATCTTGAGAAGCAAAAAAATATAGGTTTCGCTTTTCTGAACATTTCGTTTTTTTTTGTTTTGTTTTCTGTAAGACAAAAATCGGTTAATATTGTTGTTCAAATATTGCATTCATTCGTGATTAGTGAGTCCTTCAAGCCCTTGTAACTACAACCCTTTCAAAAAATAAGTAAATAATCTTATTGCCCTTAAAAACACCTGAAAAGGTATTTAATGTCATTGTTTTAGTTCTAACTTCTTGAAGGTGAGATTTAGGGGTTAACCTGTGATAAAAACCTAAATTATGTTAAAATAAATGACGGTTGCGTTTCGATTTAATTTGAGTCTCTTACCACTCCTTGGACCCTGACACATGTTTCTGGGTCTACCCGTCATCAGAAGGAGTTTGTAAGAAGACTCAAATCAAATCAAAACGCACCGACTACTAAGGCAATTATAGTAAAAATAATTACCAGAGTATGCTACTAGAGGCCTCTAGTGAGGAAACATGAAGTTAAATATCGATAACAATTAAAGTAAACTGTATAACTCAAGCTGAATCAAGCCATTCAGAGCAATGCTGAGAATAATAAAAGTCCACTATGCATTAACAATATACCCATATAAATTACTATCATTTTTGTACTCATTGCGTCGAGTAAGGACAATAACGAAATAAATAAAATTGTTTACTGTTAATTTACATTTATTCACCACATTAAAAGATGATTTGAGTCATATACTAGCTTTAATTTACAAGTATACGTTTTTTTAATAAAAGTAGGTTTTGTCCCGTTTTTAATAATAAGCAGAAAACGGCACAATTCCAAAAGTGGAATGGAGGGTAAGTAGAACCTAAATCCACATTTTCATGCAATTCGGCGATGACACTAAAAACTATACAGTTTCGGTATACTTCACGTTTATTGACTAGAATATCACACAAAAGTTTGATTGCCTCGGTGATATTAATTAATAAATGTACCTCCCGTGGTGCAACATCAAACGTTAGGTATTATTTTATAAATATCATTTTAATCATTATCGTTAAGTGTCGAGAAAAGTGGAACTTTGTTATTAACATTAAATTAAGTTTCGAATTAAATGTAGATTCGAATGCTATAATGAGTTTAGAACATAGTTTCTCAACCCTTTATAATAAACCTGCACCTTCCAGAATATCATCAACATAACATCATTCCCATACAATCCTATATACTAACAATTCGTGCCTTATTTGTTTAGAATAAAAATTTTAAAATTTTAAAATTTGTTTTGTATAAACAAAACAGAGTATGGATAAATGAAATTCTATAATAATATACGAATTGCTGCAGACAATAAATTGCAAAGCTGATGTTTTGATCAAAAATAAAAAATAAAAGGTTTATCAAAATACGTTACGTTCAAAACAAGAAAAAGTTATCAAAATGATTGAAATAAAACGATATCGTATGATTTAAAAGTATAATGAATTACATTATTTGCCGTAAATAATAAATTAACCATACAAAATTATTATTAGCAAAACTTTTTCATAACATTTATGCAAACGAGCAAAATTTAAAAATTTTAAATATCTAGTTTGACAAGATTTTGAACATGTTTTACCATATTTTTGATAATTTTATTTGATGATACTTTTAAACCGAACTTTTACATAATATTTTTGAGACTGACTAATATTTTAAAAATATTCTGTCACTATAAAATATATTTTATCGATAGATAAAAAATGAGTTAATTGTAAATATATTTAAAGAAAATATAATAGTCTCTATTAATAAACTTTGACTTTAGCCCCCTTTTTATCACATACAGTGTTTTAAAGATAGTTTTGTGCATTCGGTCAAAATGATAGTTTGTGATAAATATTTTTCTAACCAATAGACTTAGTACATGCTATCATCGTATCTCTCTAACAATGGAAATTCAACAGCGACCGATCAATGAAAGTGATACATTTTACTGATCTCATGAGAATCGTAAACAGTTGAAAATTTATAGAAACTGAGATTATTTGCATAAAAATTTAAAAATTGCAAAAGAAATCTGCACTATTTACCTTTAAAACGTATTTTACTTTTTTTCGATAGGACACTTTGATCGGAAGATTGAATTTTTACCGTCGAGTTGATACAAATTTTATTTAAAAAATTGATTTCGCGCGCGTAACTGACATTTAAAACTGCCGGTCGCTTCAAACTTTGTTTTTAAGGTTCATTCTACAGAAAAAGTTCTAATTAATATTTTTGTTCAAAAATTATCTCAGCTACATTTCTTGTTTAAAACATTTTGATACGACGTACAGATTCCTGGTAAATCGACGTTTTCCGTTTTCCTAATTACGAGAGGGGTTTAGGGGGAAGCTCGGGGGTTGGTGTTACAAACTTTTCTGAATCTTTTTTAGAGTCCCAAAACTAATATTTTCAGCAGACTCAGCTTGTTTGTATGATTTTGTCAAATCTTTGACGACTGGACTGTTATATCAAAGAATAATGATTGTACGAATACGAAAGACTGTTAAGATTTAATTTTAATAGAGAGCACCACCATTCGCTTATACGTATTTCGTCCTTTTAAACTTCTCAGATCGAACTTGTGGTAAGCTATGAATAAAAAAGTCTCTCTGTCATATTAGCAATTATTTTAAAAATAATGTGCACCCAATGCTACAGCGACATGTATTAAATTAAGCGTGTTATGGAAGGCAATTCTTAGATTCCTCATGCCATTTCATTTATCATCTGTTTAAGCTAAGCTATACTTGGAAAAGCCCCATTGAATCATTATTTTGCCATTGTTTTTACGAAATGTGTGATAACTGCGGTTCTAATAATCGAATCAAAGTTTACCCAACGCCATTTTGTTCATTTTTCAAAAAAAAAGAATATTCATTTAAGTAAAATTAAATATCTCTAATAGAAAATAACTTATTATTACAATAAAATGTGATTAACAAATTTATCTGACGAGATTTTAGCCTGGTACCCTCGTAATATCGATTCTGCGCACCAAAAGGCATAAAAAACGTCAAGGTACCGAGCGGACATAGTAAAAGTTCAAACTCCCCCCTTGCTCCTAGACTACGTATATTGGTTTAATATCAATGGTTAAAATATAGGCCTAACTTTAAATTAACAACTTCAAATCATAATAATTCAGCTTGCCTACGCTATTATCGACCCTTATATTTCTGTGATTCCATGTTTTATCTTAATTATGATTATTTTCGATGGCATATTTTGGATTCAATTAAAATTATAATTTATTGTAATTAAAATATAGTAGGCAGTAAACACAGATATAGAAAAACGCACAGGTAACACAAATTTAGGCTTTACTATCCGTTGCAAGATAATGCGGATGGAATTCCACAGATTAAGAGACTGGGCCGATATCAAACACAAAATAACTGTACTTCCTTAATGCTGTAACGAATTAGTCTTTCAAAATTCTATCAAAAGTTTAATTAATATATATATATATATATATATATATATATATATATATGTATATATATATACATATATATATATATATATATATATATATATATATATATATATATATATATATATATATATATATAAAGTAGTTAGGTATTATTTACATGAGCATAATAACAATCTAGAGCTAATTATCAATAATAAAAACAGACACGAGTGTCTTTCTGACATATATCAAACATCATTATTAATCAATGTCATAATATATTTAAAATTAAAATATTGTACTTGCATAAAAATATAATTTAGGAAAAATTAATAATGTTTTGTGAATTTAATGGTTTAACCTCATGTTGTAAGTTTTTATATAGTTTTATACAATGTTTTTCTTAATTCTAATTTCATTGTATTTACCATAACATATTTTAGCATATCCTGATGAAGCAAATAAATTTTGCGAAAGCTTGATTTAAGAACAAAGAGTTTTACTTATCCTGCCCTACTTAAATGACTGCATCCTCAAAATAAAACTTTATTATATATATATATATATATATATATATATATATATATATATATATATATATATATATAACGTGATACTTAGCGTCGTTATATAGTGTATATAACGACGCTAAGAATACAATTCTTTGGTGGGTAACTTTTGGGAAAGCGTCAGATCAAGGATCGGCTAGAGATGGTATAAGCCAGTTTTGGATCACCACAGATCACAAACCTTTTCAGACAGTTCAACATAGTGATAGCAAATTCATTGTACAAAAGATTAGAGACATTCTCTACTCACCTGACAGAAAGAGTTAAAAAAACTGGATAACTTCAATGTAGTGTATTCTATTCCATGTGGTTCTTGTTCGGAAGTGTATGTCGGTCAAACTAGCCAGAAACTCTCAAAAATAATAGCTTTGCACAAGAGTGATGTTATGAGGAAGCCTACTAGTATAGCGTTTAGCCAACATATTAAGAATACAGGACATACTGCTAATTACGAAAATGTGCAAGTACTAAAAATGGTTGACAACCAATTTAAGAGAAATTTCATACAAATGTGCTACATCCATAACTGCAGCTCTTCTATGAACTGGAAGAAAGATGTTGAAAACTTAAGTTGTATTTATTCATTTATGCTTCAGCAGGACTTGACAAGATGTAACAGATTGGAGAATGTAGGGAACTTATCATAACATACATAGATCACACACGCACTTGAAAAAATACTTTATTTCCCTGCTGTTTTTGGTTCTTAAAAAGATTCCTTCTAACTTCCATGAGGTGCAGATGTAAATATAACCTTGTTACATATGACATCGGGATATTGACAGAAATCAGAAACATTATCAACAAAAAGAAGAATAATTCTTCTTTTCTACCCTTGGCATAACATTGCGGTTTTTGTGCGTTTTTAGATTTTAGATTTTTTTGTTGTGTAGTATTTGAAAAAATACTCTTTTGTGTTGTAATGTTTTTATTTAAAATTTTAAATGTATTTTTTAATATTTTCAACATGTTTGTGACAGTGCTCTTCACCAGTAGGACCAACTGAACATTTTCAATGATTTCAATGTAGGTTTTTAAATATTGATTTCCACCACTTGTACTAAATAGGTTTTCCATTTAGGTGTTGATGAAGGTGACAGCCTATCAACGAAAATTTCACATTTAGAAAAAAGTTCTACACAAATATCTATCACAAAATAGAAACAATTGGAATATATAGAGAATATAATATAGACAGAAGGAATACTTTTTTGTACAAAGGAGGTTAAAAGGTATTTTATAATATTTATAATGATGATCATGTTTTGAGATAGATGTGATAAACTTGATATTAATTATGTAACACATTTATATTATAAAAATATATCTTCAAAAAAAAAAATCTAATATGTCTATCCTAAATGGTAATGACTTGCGAAACCTTCAATTTTTCTATATTTAGTTTTAGAAAGATCGATGTTAAGTTCAAATCACACCAGGACTTAGCTAATCTCATAAATACGTTCCATAATTTAGATATTTTTTAATAATAACCTTCGGCTTACTTTACTACCATATAAATATAAGACAACAAGCACAAACTGCCCAGAAGCCAAAATGAATAGAAATTACTGTAAAATAGGTATTTGTTGTAGAATTATTACATCGCTTCATCCATACATCAATTTTATTAATACATCGCCCACTCGTTCTTAGCTGCTAATTAGAAATGAATATTAATTTGATAATTTAATTAATTAAACAAACATTTGTAGGTACAGTTGTTGAAGAAGAATGTTTGTGTTATTTAATTTTTTTGGCGTATATTTGAGTCTCGTATATTTTTATAACAGACTTAATTAATATTGTATTCCAAGTATGTTAATTTTATTCATGTGCATTAATTTAATAGATTTTGAGAAAATTGGTAAAAGGTCTTCAAATATATAAATTATTCTTATTTTATTTTAATATTGATATTAATAAAGAAATACCGGCATTTTATTTTAAGAAGAATTACATCTCCATTCATCTCCACTCATATCGGCGTCCAAGGAGATGATATGGTTGACAGCGCTGCACAAGAAGCGTCTACATCCAACTTACCCGTCTACAACATACAGCATACCAAGAAGATATAAAATCAAAATTCAAAAGAAAATATCCAATACAAGTGGCAGGAGCTTTGGATCACAAAAAACAAAGCTCAGAGAAATACATCCTAATGTTAACAGCTATTTATCGCTAGTATCTCTGAACAGAAAAGAGAAGATAGCATTACTAAGATTGAGGATAACACACATGGGATACACACGTTTGACACACGGACGTCTTATGTCCTCAACAGACTAACAGTTATGCTCCCACTGCAACGATATTCCTATTACCGTCAATCACATCCTCACAGAATATCAACACTACCATGCCTGTCACATTGCCAACAATATAACGCACATTTCAAAAGAACTTCTGAACTCTTCAAGCCGACTCAAGAGCCTAATAGACTTCTTAAAGTCTATACCATTGTTTAATAAAATATAATTTACATAATATTGTTATTCTTTACTATCATAAACTTTAAAATTTGTCGAGACACGTTAATTCGAAATAAAAAAAACTGGACCCAACAAATTTCTTTTTCTCTCTCTATACTTTAACATTGATAACCTAGGAGAATAAAAATATCAAAGATATGTCTATTTTCAAAAGAAATGGCTATTGCATCACTATTTTAACTAGTATCGTCTAATTTGACTAGCACGGATCTCTCTAATTACATTTTTAAATTTACTATTAATTAGGATGCTATCTAATTATCTGTAAGTACAGCTATTTTTTACACAATAGCAATTTGTCATTACGTAATGACTTAATGAATTCGTTGTTTAAATTATTTGATATTTATCCTTATACAATTAATTTAAACAGTTTTGTATGATTACATAAAGAAACGGGCAATTATGTCTTTAGAAAAACATTTACAATTTTTTTACGTTTTGCATTCACACATAATGGGAAATACAATTTAATATATATATATATATATATATATATATATATATATATATATATATACATATATATATATATAAATATATATATTTATATATAGTGTCTCTACGTATGCATACAATATATATATATATATATATATTATATATATATATATATATATATATATATATATATAGTGTCTCTACGTAACTTGGAACTATATATGAATCATATTTTTTTAGTAATTTTACGAAAAAAAGTTATTCTTCATAAAAGCTCTGCATGGTCTAAAACTTAAGATTTTATCAATCTTAAATGAGATATGTCAAAAATATGAATTTTGCTCTAGAGTAAATTAGGTTTTAATATGCAATTACATCCTTCTAGCCAAAAAAAAGTTTTGAAAATTTTTCTCAACTTACAGATACCCATCATCATTTTGATTTATGACAAATACGATAACTCTTCTGTTCAGATAAAAAATTATTAAGCCAATTTTCAAAAATAAAATAAAATTAAAATCTAATGGACATTTAAGAGTTAATTTTTTTTTAAATTATTTGAGAAAATAATAATTGATGAAATTGATGAGCAAAAGTGATGAGTATATTATTTTCTTCCAATTTAAAGCATCTTATTATATATTTAAACATAGTTTTTAATTCCAAATAGCTTTTCATGATAATAATTTTCGATAATGTGAAATATAAAGGAACATTACTCCTAAACGAAATTAATATTTTTTGACATACCTACCTCGTATAAGATTGTTAAAATTTTACATCTGATAGTTACATCTTAAGTGTTTCGTTACGTGTTTCCATCTGAATAATGCCCGATCCCACAAAAAACTCTCCGTTCACTTTGAAAACAGACTGCTTACTCAACTCGACACCAAAATATCTTAGAGTGACTTTGGACAGAAGATTATGTTTTAAAGATCACCTACAAAGAACGACATCAAAACTGAAACCGCGAAATAATATAGTCCCATACCATGATAAACTTGATATTGAAATAAAACAGACGTCATTTCAGGTATCCTCCATTGCTAAGAGCCAATTATTTACATCAGGAATATTTAAACCTCACCAAAGCTTGAAGAAGACAATGGGAGAGTGACTCACCACAGGAAGCACACTAAATGGTCTGTATCGATTGGAAACCGCCAGGCTTTAAACTGACCCGCAATACAATAACAACGCTAAACAGAATAAGAACAAGAGCGGTAGATATGCTGACAGCTTATGTAGATGGGGAAAATCCCTTACTCCTTTCGATGAGTTCCTGAATCCGACCGAAAATATTTTACATTATATTAAGAATACATTAGATGTACGTGTGTGTATACTCCATGTAACGTTTTACATTGATTTTAAATTGTCAGTTCTTATTGTATGCATACGATAAATAAAAAAAATTTATTTCGTGATTCATTCATTGTTTTGCATTCTCTTTGTTTTCCTTATTTGGTCTCAGTATTTTTCTGATAACTTTCTCTCACAAACTTTCAATTGCTTTTCATCTCTTGCTGTTATTGTAAATATTTCTGCAGCATATACTATTATTGGTCTTATCGTCATTGTGTAGAACTTCATTTTTGTGTTGCCTTATCTTCTCATCTCTAAACATTTTTTTATTTCTATAAAACGCTGTATTTAAAGCTTAAATACTTCTTTTCATATCTACACTTTCATTTATTTTTTTGACTAGTACTCCCAAATATTTGAGTGTTTCAACCCCTTCGAAACTGTGTGTATCTATTCTGTCATTTGTGTCTTCTTTTTCTTGCTTACGTTCATGTATTTTGTTTTATTTTCATTTATTTCCAGTCTTCTCAGCTTGGCTTCGTTTTATATTTCTTAAAAGGTTTTCTTTATTGCCTTTTTATCTGTATCTACTATAAATATCTCGTCTGGATATCCTATTAATTGTACTGCATTCTTGCTTTATTCCATTTTTTATTTTTTTTTCTGTTTTTTTTCCGGTGTCTATTATTGCTTGGGAATCTGGCATTGTCATTTTTATCATTCTTATAATTTTATTTGGTATATAACTCACTTGTAAGTATTGGATCATTTTTCTTCTATTTAGTTTATCAAACGCCTGTTTAAAGTCTAAGAAAAGTATAAATATGTGCTTCTCCATCGTACTCTTATGTTTTCTCTATCACTTGTTTTATTGTATGTGTACCGTCTATTGCGAATCTTCCTTTTCTAAAGCCGTACTGGTAATCTCCAATAATTTCTTCTGTATATATTGTTAGTCTGCCTCTCAATATACCAGTCATTACTTTATATGGTACCTTCAGTAAATTTTTTGCTCGGTAGTTTTCGCACATTCTATGTTCTCCTTGTTTTGGAATTGTCACTATAATTCCATTCTTACATTCTTCGGGCGTTATTTCTTAGCTCTATACATTCATAATAAATTAGTTCATAAATCTGTCTGTACAGTGCCTCCTCACAGGTATTTTATAAGTTCTGCACATATTACGTCTTCTTCCGCTGTTTCCCGTTTTTAAGTTTGCATATTTTCTGTTTTACTTCTGTATAGGTCAATTCTTCTTCTTCATCATCTTGTTATGTGTGCGTTATTGTTACTATTTCTTCTTCTCTATCCGTTTCTTGTTGTTTTTCCGAAGTACTTCTGCCATTTTTCTGCTTCTACAGCTATTAGTATATTAGTTGTATGTTTTTGCTTACCTAGTTGTTAGTATTGGTTCAGTGGTTTTAAGGTGTGTCTTTTATTTTCAGTTTCTCTCTCGTTCATAATTTCTTGTACGTTTTGATTTTTTTTTCAATTTAAATAATTTCTTCATTTTTGCTATTAAAGTGCTTTATTCTTTTCTTCCACTGCTAATTTGCACTTATCGTCAAACCGGTTAATATTACTTCTTTTATTTTGCGTTTTGTCAACCACTTTCTCTGCTGCATTGTTTATTGTTTGTTTGATTTTTTTCTGCTCCTCCATTTGTTGTTCTTTGAACTGAATCTCTCTATTTACTTCTTGTACAAATCTTTTTTTACTTCTTTTTCTTTCAATTTGTTTAATATTTTTTAATACAAGTAGCACGAACTTAAAGAGCAAAAAAGTTGTATGCCACACGCAAATTTATGCCACATGTGTAGCATATGTAGCGCTCTCTATCACCTACATAAAAGTATGCATCAAATTATAATTCCTTATACTCAAAAACCCCCATTTACAAATTTTTATAAATATATGTCTACAAACATGAAAGTTACAGCGAAAAATAAATTTTTAAGTTTCGATTTTAACACCCTGTATCTTTCGTAATAAGAACATTTTAAATTAGATACTAGTTTATTGGGAATAAGCTACAATTGAAGGTTAAAATAAGTTTATTGACGTTTCAATTTCATCTTCGGAAATATGTTTAATTTATTAATGTTTGTATTTTGAGAACGATTCCCGAAGTGTAAATTGAAACGTAAATAAACTTAATTTTTAATACTACTATATATATTTATAATACTACTATGCTACTGTAGTTGTTCATAATTATTTTATTTCAATTTCGTTTGATTTTATTTATTTATTAACGTTATCTTTCATTTTACTATTTTTATTCTAAAAATAGTTGCCGACCAATTCATCTCTTCAATCAACTAAATATTCTATTTTATCTTTATGTTTCATGTTTACTTATTTGTTTTAGTTACAATTTCTTTATTCAGACCCATTATGTTCTAGAAGGGGAAATATTGTTCATCTATAAAAAGGCATTTCTCGATTCAAAATTTCTTGGGCCAACTTATACTTATTATTTAACCAATATCCAGTGTCTTTTCATGATTTCAAATTTAACTTCTTTTATTCATACATAACCTCTTCCGTACATGTTATTTTAAACATAATTCGTCCTATATGCAAGTACATAGTATCTTTAATATAATTTAACTAACATGGTTAATTTTTCTAGTTTTTTTTATTTTTAATTTTTTTTTGGCTCCCAACTTTTGGAAGTAATATATATATATATATATATATATATATATATATATATATATATATATATATATATATATTTATATATGATGTAAGTATACTACGATAAATGACAAACTCAAGTTTTTAAAAATCGTATTCTTCTTCTCAGCTTTTTCCTTTTCGGTCGTCGCTGTTCCTTACTCTTCGTCGCCACTTATTTCTATTCATCGGGCTATTATTCAATTAAACCTATCTTCTCCTCGGTGTTGCTCTACCTGTCCTTCATAAACATTTAACAGCTCTACCCTTCGTTCCACATAGTTTTCATTTATACTTCTGAAATGACCAAACCATTGCAGTCTTTGTTTTGGAATATTTTTCTGAGTGTACATCCATCCCGGCTCTTTCCTTATTGAAGTCGTTCCTGATCCTGTCTTTTCTTATCTTATCCAAAGCAGGTCTTACCAGACTCTTGTATATGTCCTTTTAGCCCTTCACCTTTTTTTAATCACAGAGTACACGGCGCATTCGCTTCTAGTTAAATCAACCGGCTTGCATCATATGGGCAATTCCTCGATCTATTGTCCCATTTTCCAAGGTACTTAAATTCTCCCACTCGTCCTATTTTTTCTCCAAGCAATTCTATGTTCCCATCCATTCTATTTCTTCCCAATCGCATATACTCCGTTTTCCACCTGCTAACCTTAAGTCCTACCTCTTCAAAAGACTTGCTCTAAAATCACCCTTCTTAAAAATTACATTACGATTTACAGACCCAAATGTGACCACGTTTTCATTGTGTTCAAGAAAATTTAGAAGGCTTTACTAAATAATTACTAAAATACTTTGTAATCAAATATTTTCGTGCTATAAAATTATTTAATAATACGGTTTACCTCTATAATTAAAGACTTACATAAAAGTACAAAATGCACAATTTAATTGGAACAATAATCCAAAACTATAATTAGCACCATTGGCAACAAGATCAAGGTAAGACTGACATGTTTTTATTTTTTTGCTTAACAAAATCAGATATAGATAAAAAAAATCGGGTACGGTAAATTCTAGGCGTTAATTATAAAAACAAACATAATATGTATCTAGTTTATTTTTCTTTAGATCTTAATTTAGTAAATAAATGTGAGCTTGACGTTTTCATGATTTTACACCGTTTTTTTGTTGGTTTTAGTTGTGAAATTGGTCTCGTTATTTATTATTGTGACAATTCATTTCCATAGTTTGGCTAACTTGAATGCTTTTGCATTATTAAAAATATTTTAAATGTTTAGTTTTAACATTGAATTACCAATTAATTACGAAATAATTATAAAATAATAGGTTTTTCTCCTTTTAGGCACTACCAAGCAATTATAAATTGATGGTGATGTCTTCATTTAGAGTAAGCTTACTAAAATAATGGTCGAGATCGAAATAATAGAACATAATGAGAAACCGCACTGAATTTTATAAAAATAACAAACTTAACATAACGTTTAATGA
This sequence comes from Diabrotica balteata, assembly GCA_918026665.1. NCBI lineage: Eukaryota > Metazoa > Arthropoda > Insecta > Coleoptera > Chrysomelidae > Diabrotica > Diabrotica balteata. The sequence goes on along the minus strand of OU898281.1, from coordinate 84,922,968 downwards.
AAATAACAGAAATTTAGGGTAGTTACCCAATAAAGCATTGATTTCCAACATATGGAGCACTACAACAAATATAATGCTCCCCATTAATTTATTTTCTCTCGTTGGAGCGCATATAGCAACACAATTGGTCAGGTTGATTTTGAAAATTATTATAGTATGCTTTAATATCAAAGTATATGCGATGAATTTTCTTCATGTGACAATCATGCACTCGATTTTTTTAATTGGAAAACACATATGAAACGCGACATATGCGGAAAAAACGCTACCTTATAAAAAAATTAGTTTGTTTGATTTGTAAATTATTAAAACAGGATGGTTTTTTTAATTAAAAACTTCTGAAAAAAATTCTGAAAAATATAATAGTCCTAAAAACCATGTACCGGGTGGTCCAATAAGCCGATCTCTCGGCTGTATATCAGAAACTATTCATCTTATAACTTTAGGAGAAAATTTTTTAAGTAAAAGTGGCCAAGAGAAATCGCTGGAAATAACTAAGTTTCTGAGTTAACCGCTAGGGGGCGTAATCTGTAAAGTAAACTTTGAAAACCAGTTTGTTGGGAAATATGCCCAATTATACCAAGTGTTAAATAAGTAAACTAGAAAGAGACCTAAATTCTGCACAAAGTTGTTCAAGTAATTTTTTTAAATAAAGGGTAGGGGAGAGGGGAAAAGTATTTGTGGATAAATACCTATAACTTTGGTTTGGATCAACCGATTTTAACGAAATCACTGTCATTAGAAAGAATGTGGATTAATTAATTTATATATACTGAAAAATAATTGCATTTAGTTTTAATTGTCATAGGTAGAGGGTACTTTCGAATAGAAAAAATCAAAGCTCTATTTAGAAGTTTGTATATAATGTTGGGATCATAGCCATTATTGAAAGCAATCTGCTCAAGAGTATTAAGTTCTGTATTAAAATTGCAGAACTAAATTTGCTAAACTAAAAATTGCAGAAAAGCTTGCATATTCTTTACAGTTTTTTCAACCGAATGCTTCAGATAACATCAGATATTTCTCCTTCACTTATATTAGTAGCATTTCCAATAAAATATCTAAACTTTTTACTTCTACAATTGATAACATTAAAATTTCCTTTAAATCGCATAACACTTTAGGTTCCTTCTTAATTAATACCAAAAATAGGATGAATACACTTCATAAAAGTGGTATTTACAAATTAAAATGTGATGATTGTGATGCCTCTTATGTAGGTAGAACCATCAAAAAGTTATCCACTAGAGTCTCTGAACATTTGAAAAGACCAAATTCTTCAAGTTTTGGTCAACACTTAGTATCCAGCAACCACAATTTTAACATCAATTCTGGTTCATCTATCTTACATGACATTAGCAGAAAGAAAAACTATCTTGAGTTGGATTTATTGGAAGATTTGGAGATTACAAGGGAAACAAATGAAAACTCTCACTGTCTTAATACTCAAAATAATTTAAATTGTACTAAATTTAATCCTATATTTAAAAACTTTATTACAGCTTCACCTCGTAGAGGACCCAGCTCGACTGTTTAGACTTCATGCACTGAGCATTTCAATATTAATTTTAAAGTTCTTCCATTGACTGTGGATTCAACTGAACTAATTGGATTATAACCCATTTATATATTTTGTCTTCAATTTTGATTTTAACTTTTAGTAATTTAACTGCATATTCAGATTTTTCTTTTTTACAGTACTGACAGCGCTTGGTGGACCATTTTATTGTAGTCAACCATCCACTGTCTAATATATTGTTAGTCTTTTCTTACATTCATACTTTATGTCAACTTCAATTGCTTTCAAACTAACATCCTAATTATTATAGACAGGTTTTGAGTGTGAGATTGGGATTATTCAATCTACATAAAAAATATACTATATAATTTTATATTTCATCAGTTGATTTCCTATAGTGGTGTCAGTTGGACCTTTGGTCAATACTTAGTTTCATAGAATTTTGAAAGGTGCAGATCACATAACTGCCCTTCACAAGCTGTCATTTGTCACATGTCATCTTAATATTTCCGTCAGACCAGGAGCCCATTCTGTCTCTGGCTTCTATACAACATGTAGCTTCTTCTTAATATTTTAAAGAGTTTTTTTGTCTTTGTGTATTGTATTTTGTATTGTTATGTCCAAATTTTACATTTATGACATTCTACTCATGTCGGATAGTCCACAACTGACTAAGTAAGTCTATAAACGTTTATCACATATAAAATTTTTTCAACCATAAACTTGGAGTTTTTTTTATTCAAGTGAACTAATTTTCCTTTTTTATAAAAAACGTTTCTTGGCTTATTTCAGATGCCCCTGAAGATGATCTATTGATCGAAAGTACTTGGGCAAGATTAAATTAATCACCGTGTTCAATAGTTGCCTTGTATACCCTCAAAGTGAAACTAATTTCGTTAAAATCGGTTAATCCAAACCAAAGTTATGGGTATTTATCCACAAATACTTTCCCACTCTCCCCCACCCTTTATTTGAAAAAATAAAAAAAAAGTACTTGAACAACTTTGTGCGGAATTTAGGCCTCTTTTTAGTTTACTTATTTAACACTTGGTATAATTGGGCATATTTCACAAAAGACTGGTTTTCAAATTTTTCTTCACAGGTTACGCGCCCTAGCGGTTAACCCAGAAACTTGAAATTTATTTCCAGCGATTTCTCTTGGCCACTTTTACTAAGGAATTTTTTCTCCTAAAGTTATAACATGAATAGTTTCTGATATATATCCGAGAGATCGGCTTATTGGACTACCCGGTACATAGATTTCATCCGAAAAGGGTTATTCTAGTAATTCAAGTTTACGTATTTACCAACGCTCAGTAACTCAGAGAGTTGACCCCTAAAAATCATATAAATAAGATGAATTTTGGCGAGACTATTAATTTATAGGTCCCTATATTTTGCATCTTATTATAAATAAGATGCAAAAAAGTTTACCACTTTCACCCAGAGCTTCCTTCTAAAACCCCCTCGAAGTGGGTTAAAACATATAAAAATCGATTTATCAAGAATCTGTGCGCCATAGAAAAAATGTTTCAAGTAAAAAATGTAGCTGAGGTAATTAATAAAATGTTTGTTATCACTTTTATGTAGAAACAACCGTTCTCTCGAAACAACCCTTGAAGCGACCGTCGATTTTAAATGCCAGTTACGTGCGCGAAATCAATGTTCAATAAAATTTGTATCAGCTCGACGGTAAAAATTCAATATCTTCTCACTCAAGTGTTCTGTCGACAAAAATCAAGATGAATTTTCAAGGTAAAAAGTGCAGCTTTTGTATGCGGTTTTTGTATTTTGCCAGGATTAAACTCAGTTTGTATAAAGGTACTAAATATATAAAAGTGGCACAATTTTTGTCATTTTTTAAGATTCTTGTGAGATCAATAAAATTAATTACTTTCATTCAATGACGTATAATATATAGACTACGCAGTCCCCTATTCTCGCTATAGAATCGAGTGTCCGAAAGATCTCGGCTCAAGGTTGAAGGTATGTTTATCAGAACAGCGGCGTGCTCATTTATATGTTAATGACAATAATTATTTTTTTAATTAAAATTAAATATGTATGATTTCTTTTTGTTCCCGTCTATAAGAGAAATAATTATTTTGATAAAATAGTATGGCATTTTACTAAAATAGTAAGTAAATAACTCTCAACAATTTAAAATAAAATTTGCTTGTCACACAAAATGGAGTACGTCCATGATGTTTTCAAACACAAGATCAACTTCGTGATGCTTCGTAAGAAATCATGAACTTCGTGCATCTTCGTATCAAAACAATAAACAATAACAAAGGTATTCATGTTTTGGACACTTTTTAAAGCGTTCACCGAGTCTATATATTATACGTCATTGCTTTCATTGACCAGTCGTAGTGAAATTTTTATTTTTAGAGATCAATCTTTAAAACTTATGGCTTGAAATTTTAATTCCTAGTTGTGGCAACAAATATGAGGCATTTAAAATATGAATAAAAAAGGTAGAATGTTTTACATGTTAAACGATAGCACGTTACGAGAAATACTTCTAAGAAGCTGGCTTTGGGTGTAGTTCATTTGGGTATAAAAACATTTTTTCTACGGCGTACATATTCTTGGGAAATCGATTTTTTTTCGTTTTTCCCCTCTACGAGGGGGATTTTTAGGGAAGCCCAGTGGGTAAAAGTGGTAAGCTTTCTTGCATCATTTTTTAAGTCCCGAAATTAATATGCTCAGAAAAATTCAGCTTGTTCGTGTGATTTTTAGAGGTTGAGTAGTATCCCCGTCTCAGGACTGGAGTAATAATATCTTCACAAATTTAAGTTTATTTTACACTTTATATAAAAACATAAACATAAAAACATTCATGTAAAACAAGTAAATACTTGTTTTACAAAAAAAACAAGTACCAGAAAAAATAGTAAATCTCATCAAAGAACTCTACAGTGACACAGAAAGCAAAATCCTAAACAACGGCATAACATCTGACCCAATAGCTATGCTAAACGGAGTACAGCAGGGCTGTGTTTTATCCCCTATACTATTTAACATTGTACTGGACTCCGTACTAACAAAGGTAAACTCTAATAGAGGAATTTACTGGGGATTAACAAACAAACTGGAAGACCTAGATTACGCTGATGATATATGCCTCCTAGCACATACAAAACAGGACATGCAACTCCAAGTAAACAAAGTACAAGAAGAATCAAAGAAGGTTGGTCTAGAAATAAACATCAACAAAACCAAAGAAATGCGATTTGGTATCAGAAACAACCAACCTATTATGATCAACGACCAGAAAATTGAGAGAGTAGCGGAATTTGTATATCTGGGCAGCATAATTGACTGTAATGGGGGTACAGAGCGTGATGTACATGAAAGAATAAATAAGGCTCGCAACACCTACAACATGCTTAACAACATATGGAAATCCAGGATTTACCCAACTAAAACGAAATTAAAAATCTTCAACACAAATGTAAAAGCTGTATTACTGTATGGCTGCGAAACGTGGAAGATATCAGCACCCATAGTACACCAAGTTTTCATCAATAGAGCGTTACGAAAAATCCTTCGTATATTTTGGCCTAACCGAATCTCCAATGAAAATTTATGGAACCAAAGCAACCAAGAAAATGTCATAAAGCAAATAAGGCGAAGAAAATGGAGATGGCTGGGCCACACGCTCCGTAGACCGCCAAATGACATTGCCAGGACAGCGCTGGATTGGAATCCCCAAGGCCGACGGAAAGTAGGCAGACCTAAGGGAACTTGGAGAAGGACAGTACTGGACCAAGGGAGAAAAATGGGAAAATCCTGGCTTGAAATCAAAGCACTAGCCAGAAATAGAGTTCGCTGGAGACACTTTGTGGAAGCCCTATGTTCCTCTTAGGAATCTTGGGACTATATATATATTATGTAAAACAAGTAAAAAATTAGAAGCCAAAACATTTAAAAGTTTCAAAACAAGGCTCTGTAGTTTGTTATTAATACATTTTATACAAAATAAGTAGTTAGACAATTTACATTTTACAAGAATTACAAAGTTCCCGTATTATTTTTAAACATAGAATACGTTTACATCAATAAAATCAAAATATTACTTCTTTTTTATGTTTTCATGTTTCAACTGAAAAGGAACTGCAATAAGTTCCTTTATAAAGCTAATTTTTATAGAATTACTGGTTAAAGCAGTTTTTAAACGAGGCCACCCAGAATTTTTTAATTTGAAGTTCCCACTTTATGATAATTTAATATAATCTAGTTTATTTATTGATTTGTTTTTGGTAACTGAAATATTGGATTATAAATTGATATAGTTCCATGACTACCTTGATATAACTACATGTACTTAATTATAATTTGCTGTAACAAAAATTTAAAAGCAAAATTATTTCAATGTCATTAGTGAGGATAAATAAGCAGCTTTAAATAAATATTACATTTAAATATTTAATTCTATTTAAATTCTAAATATTCTTCTTTTTATTCTTCATCAGCTTTTTAGCTTTAGTGAGACTAAATGAATAGCTTTTAATAAATATTAAATTTAAATATTATAAAATTTTAAATATTGATCCTTTCTTTTCTTAATCTTTTTTAGCTTTTATCTTTTCAGCTTACACTAATTCTTCTTCGCTACTAATTTCTGCTCATCGTGTCTTATTCATTTAATCCTTTCTTTCTTAAGTCCTGTGCTATACAGTTCTTTCATCATCTTCTAGGTTTTCCGCTACCTCTTGTTCCCTTAACTTCTAATAGTTGTATCTTTCGTCACAAATAGTTCTCACTTCTATGTCTAACGTAACAAATTGAAATATTCGTTCTTGAACCCTTTTTCAGACTATAGTCACCTCGGCTCTTTTCCTTATCACGTCATTCCTGATCTCATCTTTTCAAGTCTTACCCAACATCCACCGTAACATTTTCATTTTCGTTACCTCTTGAACCACCTTCTTTTGCTGAACCCTCTCTGAAGTCACACTTTACCACCGTACACCAATTTTAAATATTACATAAAAATGTTATTCTTTATTAGTATTTTACATTAAGCATGCGAAGAATTTTATAAGCTGGTTACACTTTTTTTCCTCTTGTTGGCGTTTGGGAGCTGTACCCATTTAGCCAGCAACATTTCTTAAAATTAACATAACTAGACTACAGACATACCCCGGAATAAGGGGTATTATTACTGGAAAAAAGGTAACTTGATGCTAAGCCTAGGTTAAAGTTGCAATTTACAAGACTTAGCAAAACCTAAAAGAATCTTTAAAATTGACGGTTTGTTCAGAGCTAGTACGTTCATAAGATTATATGGGGGATAAACGTTTTCTTCCAATAGCTGAATATTCATTATATTTCTTTGTATCGCATACTCGCAACATGCAAAAATATAATATGATCTAAGTCACTTATTGTATTACAATTTTATTAGAATTACTATTTAATTTAATTACTATTTATATAATTATCTACTATTTAAATGGAAATAAGCTACAATTTAAGGTTAAAGTTTTATTGACGTTTCAATTTTTACTTCGGAAATCGTTGTTACTTGTTCATTATTTTCAAATAATTCATAAAAATTAACGATTTTTGAAGTGGAAATTGAAACGTCAATAACCTTACTTTAACCTTTAATTGTGGTTTATTCCCATTTAAATAGTAATTACTAAATATAAACTTCCTAGATCAAAACCACTGATAAGTCACAAATACGTGTTGCTTATTTCGTATTTATCTTTTTGAAGTTATACTTCTATACGTACGGTCGGCGTTGGAAATTTGCATGAGAGTGAATCTGTGAAATGAATCTCTCTCTTCCTCTATCGAAAATAAAAATTTTCCTTTTGTATATACCTATATATATATATATATATATATATATATATATATATATATATATACCTATATATATATATATATATATATATATATATATATATATATATATATATCTATATATATATATATATTATATATATATATATATATATATATATATATATATAGTAATATAATATGTATTAATATTATTATTTATGCGATATGTTTTGAATTATTTACTAAACGGTTATAATTATTTTAGGCTTTTGTATTTCAAAATAATCACTGTTTGACCGAGAACTGTCAATTTTGAAATCCGTTAATGTAATGTTTAACTAGCTAATGTTTTACGTGTTTGGTTCATACGCTGGTGTTTGTGAGTTCGAATCCCAATACGAATTTTTCTTTTTTGTTTTTGAAGTATTTAAAAACCCCACGTTACTCTTATTAAATATATGTAATATATGCAAAAATGCTAAATTTTAAAATAAAATGATAATTTACAACATAATCCGAGTTGTTAGTTTTTTATTTTTATCTTCGTAAAGTAAGTTATGTATATTATATATTATATACATTATATTGATTCATGTTGCAGTGTATTTATTGTATTGTAATTTTTATATTAATAACAAAATAAACAATGAATTTTACTGTAGAGTATGTGTAAATAAATGTTTTTGCATTTAACTCCATTTATACATATATGAAAATAAAAATACATATTTTCATTAACATATTGATACAATCCTTCATTTACTATACTCCTATGTTTATATACAGCAAACGATACACCATATACCTATATAACTAATAGTTTTTCTCTTTCTGCTCTCTCTTACCAATAGCATTACATATGTAATGATTTTGCAGATTGACCGCTATATAAATTTGTAACGGCGAACGCGTGTATAGAAGTATAACTTCTACCGACAGTCCCACTGGACTGCCACATCCGTTTTTTTTGTAAATAAGGTTTATTTTTACAATAGTTTTAATATCATTACAATGGACTCATTAAGCTTGTCGTTATAATATGTCTTTTATTTTTCTTTGTCTTATTTTTTATGTAAGCATATAATATAATAATAATTATAAATTTATATAACAATATAGAAGACGTTCAGTGCCCTCTCTTGTTTTGCAGATCGTGTTAAACAGTTTAATAGGCACATGTAGAATATCTGCGTCCGTCAACTTTAATAGTTCTACAGAAATCTTGTTCAATATTAGGTTTTTCAGTTTTTCATATATTTTTTAAGTGTATATATCCTTATTTATTATCTTTGGACCGTCGCGCCGTATGTTTTTCTGTTCTAGTTGGTCTTATTCTTGGCTAATTTTAGTCTGATCTTGGTTCTAAATAGAAACTCAAAAATATATGTGCGAGTTAGAAGAGGTAAGGCAATTGGCAACGATCACTATTTACTGTTTGCCAAAATAAATGTAGAAATGTAGATGTCAAAATGCCAAAATATAGATATGAAAAATAAGAAAATAATGGATTATAAAAAACCTGGATTATAAATAACCAATAGAAGAAAAATACACAGATTTGCTCAAGACAATAGTGACAATATTTCTCGACGATTTTTGTGAAATATTTAAAAACATTACTATTGAAACAGCGAAAGATATAGGTGCTTAGATAACAGTCAAAAACAAAAAAAAAACGGCGTAGTGGAAGAATGAAATAAAACAAGAAATAAAAATACAATATGGTAATTTACAAAGAGTATTTAAAAATAATGCAACATTACAACAAAATTATAAGCTACACAAAAAAGAAAATATTATTTTAAAAAAGAAGAAGAAGAAGAAGAAGAGACACGAAGCAACGAGCGGAAAAAGTTTCGTTTAAATATTGTCGCACAGGTAGATCAAAGCGTGGAAGAGCTTCATCAGGTTGAAATACAAATAAATCTTTTAAAAGGTTATTATTATTTTCTACTATTTTTCAAATACGTTCAACCAATTGCCTAAGTAACTCAAAATGCGATGTATCAATGCACCAATTTAGTTTTGAATGGATGGAACCTAAATTTGGCCTTCAAGTTAACTTGCCTAAAACGGCTACTTGGATTGCTTCGTTGATTATGAGTCCCTGTCAATTATGTTTTTTATTGCAAACTGGCGCTCTTGCTCTAAATGTTTGCATCAGTTCAATCAAATACTTATAAGTTGCATGTCTATTTTGGTGTGTTTCATTAAAAATAATAACAGCTCTTGCACAATTATTATTTTTATAGTATAAACCTACAATTTAGATTCTTTCTCGCAATGTGTAAAAAAAATTGTCATTCTCATAAACTAATCACTTCAAGCCAAAGGTATTACACATTTTTGAAATCAGTACAAAAAATAGAATCCAAATATAAAATAAAAAGGGGTAAAGTAATTTAAAAAGATTAAAGAGATGATAAGGGAATGAGTGGGTGCCTTTCCCAGCATTTTTAAATAATACATAATCATATACTACAAAATAATAAAAAATGAAACTGGTCAATAAAAGTGATCAATTTCATTGATCTCACGAGAATCCTATAAAATGGCAAAAATCGCGCCATGTTGATTTAAAAACTGAGTTTATTCTCGGCAAAATACAAAAACTGGATACGAAAGCTAAACTATTTACCTTTAAACCGCATCTTGATTTTTGTTCATAGGGTATTTGATTCAAAAGATATCGAATTTTTACCATCGAGCTGATACACATTTTATTGAACATTGATTTCGCGCGCGTAACTGACATGCAAAATCGACGGTCGCTTCAAGCGTTGTTTCTGAGAGGATGGTTCATTCTACATAAAAAATGCTATTTTAAAAATTTTTGTTTAAAATTATCTCAGCTACATTTTTTATTTAAAACATTTTTTTCTACGGTGTACAGATTCTTGGTAAATTTATTTTTTTTTTTCGTTTTTACCCCCCTGCGAGGGGGTTTTGGGGGGAGCCTAGGGTTAAAAATGGTAAACTTTTTGCATAGTTTTTGGGATCCCAAAATTAATACGCTCAGCAAAATTCAGCTTGTTCATATGATTTTTAGAGGTTGAGTGGCATGTTCGTCTCTGACGACTGAAGTAGTATGTTGGTGACAATTTCCACGATGTTCAAGAATTTCAGCATCAGCATAGGTTTAGCATAAACGATTATCTACTTGGGCATGAAGAATTGCCTGCTCGTTTAAATGGTGGTAATTACTTACGTTTTCTTCAAAATGTTTAACCTGATTTATAAGATGATGTGCCTTTAAATATTCGAAAAAAATTATGGTTTATGCATGACGCCTGTCTGGCCCACTTTAGCAGGAATGTACGAGATTTTCTTGATAATAACTACTAAGACCACTGGATTGGTAGAGGCGGTCTAGTTGCTTAGCCAACAAGATCGCCGGATTTTAATCCTTGCGATAATTTGTTTGATGAAACATAAAAGCATTTTTTGATTCAGTTTCAATACAAAATTGTGCACAACTTTGGCTAAGTATATAAGAGGCTTGCAACGAATTGAAAAATAACTTTGGAATATTTGCAAGAGTTCGGCGTTCTCTAAGCAAAAGGTCAAATTTATGCATAATACTTTGTTTTTAAAACTCTTCAAATACAATTTTGTATCCATTTGATTTTTTGCTCATTTTTCCAAGCTTTTTTTACAAATTGCGTGCTGCATTTATTAAAACAACAGAAAATTTATTAAATTAATTAAGGTACCTATTAATTTAATTTTTATGACGAAAAAGCGAAACATTATCAAATCGATTTTTCAAGAAAATGGTGTATCCTAGTGACTTAAAGTAAGAGTGCCTTTTAGTGCTATAATATCTAAGAAATAAAAAAAACTTAAAGAGACAGGAAATAAACTTAAAATTTCAAAACTTAAAACAACATGCTTTTTAAATTCACAGAATTTAGAACTTGTATTTTCTGACTATAAAAGTGTCTTCTGTATTTTATCTGCCCATCATATAACACGTTTTAATGCTGAAGCATTCCTAATTAAAAATAAGTCTAATAAAATTAACATAATACGGGTGCCCCACCTGTTTAACGTTCCATAATATTTATTCGTCAACATTTTTCACGCGTTTTATTCAAGTTTTATTTCTTCAAGTCCTTAAGGTGAGTAATATAAAAATAAAAGAGCCAATTGAATTTAGTGTTTTATTACTATCAGTAGGCTATGTGATTCTAATCGTATCATAGGTAATGCTTCCATTCTCGGTTTCTAAATGGATGTTCTCTCTCTTTTAATAGTATTGAAACTATATTAATTTAAGTGTTGGATTTTTTTACTTCAAAATTTGCTGTTGTAACCTAATTTTTTGGTCATACTTCTCGTAAAAAGCAAAATATTTTTCATAATTATGATCGCAATTCGATATTCATTTTATACTCTAAATTTTAAAGAAGTTTGTCTTCTGAAATTTGTTTCAGATGATATGTTTGCAATGGGTTCCTTAACCGTGTTTGACTTGAATACTGACTTTTCACTTGTGTTTTTCGTTTGCTAATATAGGTTTTAAACTTATCCACTCTTTGAAAGTGGTTAGATAATTATTATTCCCTTAGTACTTTTATGTTCTACTTTAGCATTTTCATTTTATGGTTTTAATTTTTTAAGCTTAACTTACTTTATGACATTCTACTTTTAAAATCTAATGATATTTTTCTATAAATAAATAAATACATAAATGAATGTCAAAGAAGAAAGGTCTTATAACCACAATATGTATTAGGTTTTTATTAAAACAAAGATTGCGCGACTGGTTTCGCTATTTGCAAACGTTTACATCATCTTCAGGTTATCAAGAAACTAAAGGCTTAAATGGATAGAATGTATCGAGACAAATTTTTGTACCAATTTGTAAGTATTCTTATATAAAAATGACTCATGAGACTGATGCATCAATCAACATCAGAGTGAAGCTGGTCCATTTGAAACACACTTTGTTTTTTATATAACTGACTATTTTTTATATATAATTGTCTTTTTTATACAACTAACTGTTAATTAAGACCTTTTCGTACTAGTCAAAAATTACACATTTGTTTTTATATACCGTCTATTTTAGTCTTATATTTTATAAGTTTAAATAAAAACATAATACGGATTGTCAATATAAGACATTTTTCTCTATCATTCATGAATATATAATTACACCAGTAATCCTTTCATTTAATAAATAAATAAATTTTTGTCTTTTAGTATTTAATTGTAATTTATGTTAGGAGTTATTTGAATTTGTCTCGTCTGCGCTTTCTCTATAACAAAATGTTTTCAACCAAAATATTTTAATTAGCAAAATTAAATTATGTCCTTAAGTCTGTATTGTTCCAATTTCAAATATTTTGAACTAAGCCTTTACCTTAAACCAGAAATCATACCATAATCTACTTGGTGTATATAATTACATTTGAGTTGCCATGTAAAATATTTCTTAATATTCAAAAGTAAGATTAACAAAATTGAGTTACAATTTCAAATTTGAAGGTTACACTGGACGAAGCAGAAATACAATGTTTAATTTATACAATAAACAAACCAAAATTAATTGTAATACAAAATTACATTTTTGCGTTTCTTTGACGTTTCGCTTTCCAATCTGAAAACCATTTAAAAAAAAATCCTTTATTAAATTTTTGAAATTTCAATATAACCTGTAAATCTTATTTTTAATTAATGGTGAAAGAAATATTGACAGTTAAACTTATTCTCGGTCTTGGAGGTATCAGCCATGTTGATATTTTAAGAACTGAAAATCTTAACAGGTGTTATCCCGTTGGTTAATATTAAATTGTAAATTAAATCTGTGGTTATGGCTAGTTGTGTGTAGAGTATGGTTTGCTGTAAAAATCATTAGTGTATGTACATACCTACTGCTAACTTCTTCTTTTATTATACATATCTTGCGATTTATGAGCTGACCTACTCTTATGTGCAGACTTGCGCAGTTTAATTTATTTGACATAATATCTATGTTAAAAGAATATAGGTAATATCTTAGAGTATATTACTATATACATTATTAAAAACAAGTTGAGATACGAAACTGAAACTCACTCTTCTTTATTGAAATTAGGTATAGAACCTTTTAAAGGCATAAGGAGACATGCAGAGAGTGGTCTATTCATAAACCACCCTGTAATCCTAAAATAAGTTAATTAAAACTATAAATAGAACTTTGATGCAATATATCAAAGTTCTAGGAATTTTGTGCAGAATCCAAAAATTTTATAATATTAACCAATGTTTCATTTAAAATATTAAAGTTGGTATCATAGTAATTGATACATAACATCATGTCAACATCCGGTATATAAAAATAACACATTTTTATTGGAAATAAATGCGCAAAAAGTTTTTTTTTAAATACTTTTTAAAACCATTTTAAAAAACCTTTAATTTTGATTTGCTATTATTTTACTATTTATTTTGGAGTTATTCTAATAATTTAAACATTATTAAATTTATCAAACGGGGGTTTAAAGAGTTGGATTGAAATAATTATTGTATTAATTTATAAAAAAAAATGTTTGCAACCAACAATACACATAAGCCTCATTGGCACATTCAGAAATGGATACAATTGAATCCTGCGCATGTCTGCACATAAGAGTAGGTCAGTCTCTAGTACGCTATTGATTTATTGATGACTTTCCAACATATTTGCTTCTTTTAGTAAGATAAGAAAGGCTTAATTAATTTAAAACTATTGATACATCTTCTCATTGGCATTTATGTTTATTACCTGAGCATCGGTGATATATTCAATTCTTGTTGTTGATGTAAAATTCATCTTTGTCTATCCTTTTTTCAATTTCTGGGTTTGTTATAAATAAACACACTTAATATTACTTGTACGTTTTGGCTATTTGCCATTTTCAATAAGTACTTTAATTATTTACCATTACTTCTTCATTTTTATGTAGACATGACTCTGTATGTTTTTCAATGTGCTTCAGTAAGTTGTCATTTCATGGTTTAAGTGGTCTTTCTACTGATCATCTTCCTATTGGGAAATCGTCTCTTGCATTGTCTTTATTACACTCTATTTGTTATTCGGCTTATATGATCGTTTCATTCTACTTTTATTTTCTTACCCAGTTTCTGATATTCTTCACCTTTGCATCTACGTCATCTGTGCTGTTTCTAACATTCTTTTTGTCCCTTTTTCAATCCCCTCTATCTTTTTCATATTGTCAGTTTTCAATAGGGACAGATAGTTTTTATTCTGCTTTTACTTTCATTGTGTTGTTTTGGTATGATATTTTCGATCATTTTGATTATTTCTAGAGGCATGTTTCTTGCGTACAATAAATGAATAATGTCTTATAATTTGTCCTAAATAAATGCCTCCTTGAGGTCCACGAAACATAGACAAGCGAGTTTATTGTATAAGAAGAATTTTCGTTTTGTTGCACTTGCCTCATTACAAATATATCGGTATTGCACGATCTTTCTGAGCTAAAAAATATTTTTGTTTTTCTGCTAGTGTTACAATTTGATTCAATTTATTTGTTATTACTTTGGTTTTTAATTTAGTGTTATGTTTAATTAATTCCTCTGTAATTTTAGGAGTCAGAATTTGTTTCCTTTTTTGAAGAGAGGTATTAGATTGCTTGATCTCAATTCTTAAGGAATTCTGTTTTGTTCTCTTATATTTTGTGTAGTTTTAATAGTTGTTCGGTTAAATCTGGTCCTTTTCTTTTATGCTTCCTTTACTTCTTCCTAATTTAATATTTATTTCTTTGTTTGTCGTCACGTGTGCTGTTATGTTTCTGAAAATATGTTTCGATTTTTTTTAGTTTATTCATCTTTTTTCTTTGGTCCTCTGATCATTTACATTATGTAATATACAATTGTATTTTATATCTACACTATTTGGTGGTTTTACGTATAATGCAGGATGGTACATTTAGAAAACAACTCAATTTATTAAATTATAATACATATTGGAAAGATCTTTAATTAGTTTTATTATTAATATAATATTGATCTAGTTTTATGTGAATGATCTCCAATATGCATCTTTTATATATACTACTGTACTATTACAAGAATTAATATTAACAATAAGCTCAAACCGTCCGGGTTGAACCGAGTCGATTATCACTGTGCCGTTCACTTTCGATATACTTTCTGATATTTTCTTCAGGGCTTCCAAAGTCTCAGTTTCCCGAGCCTTCTGGACTGACAATACTGCACTGGTCACTGACCAATGCATTAGTGCAAGTAAAGAAAGTAAGTAAGGTAAGGTAAGTAAGGTCAGTGATCAGTGTAATAGTCTCTGGAGCTCGGGAGAGTTTATTAATTCTTGTAATAATATTAATCTTAGCTTTAGGTCTAATTGTACTAACCGCTCAAATCTGTCGGAACGTTATATATATATATATATATATATATATATATTATATATATATATATATATATATATATATATATAGACAAAATTATTGAGTGAGTCTGCCATAATTTAGTTGTGGTTTTAATGCATTTATTAGCGTGTTTGAGAAAAAAACCTGATCAAAAGTTATTATTATTATATCACACGGGGAGCATTGGACCGTACTCGATTTTAATACGGATTACTTTTCATTTTGTGGCGAAAATTATATAAACAGATTGTTTATCTTTGATTTTATTATTGACAATAAAGGAGAGGCAAATTATATAAGAATTACGTGGGTTGCGTGAGTATTTCAACATATCTTTGAATCAAGTTATAGTTTACATTTCTTCGATAAATTATTATTTTGCTGGTAGATTTTCTTCAGTTCACGTTGTAACTGTAAGAAATTGATATCAAATTTTAGGCCACGATCTAAACAATCTTATTATAAATTGTTACAAGATTATCAAATGTACGTAATTGCTTGGTCACGCATGACAGTGTACTGGCGGCACAATAGGACACAGTGAAACAACAACACTCAACTGCAAGGTATATTTAAGAAGTAATCTTAGTTTAATAATATTTATTGTTGTGTAATAAAACCAACTCAATCAATCTACAATCAATCTACATAACTGAAACCATAGCGCAATATTATATTTAGATCTCATATAACAAATTAGTTATGAAGTGGCATCCTGGATTACAATATATCTGCATTTTTACCATAAGATGTCTAAGCCAATTTCATTTTTCTGTTGATTTCTGGAACTAATGAGCCAGATTTCTGTATTAATTGTCCCAATTATACATACTTATCTCTGTCACAAGTTTAGTGTTCTTTATTATTTCATTTTGGACATCCATTAGCGTACATGCTTTTTGTTTTATTACGCTCATTTTTAGGCAAGTTCTGCAGGATTAATATATTATATATATATATTATATATATATATACTTATATATATATATATATATATATAAATAATAGCACTGCGAGCCTAGTAGGCCCATGGCTTGAGCTGTTATTGTTTTCCATTTCTTTCTATTAGTAGCCTTGTAATTTACATCTTTCTATTCCCAGTGTTTCTAGGTCTTTCTCTACTTCTTGCTTCCATCTACTTCTCGGCCTTCCTCTCCTTTTTTTTGTTACCCAATGTATGCATCAGAAATCATTTTAGGTACTCGAGAATTTGTCATTCTTTCTATGTGCCCTAGCACCTGAGTCTCTGAGCCTTTACTATGCCCATCTATACTAGGATTCTTGTACATATCTTCTAATTCTTTATTTGTTCTTCTTTTCCATGTATTGTTTACTATCTTGCCTTCAAATATCTTTCTCAAAACCTTCCTTTCCCATATTTCGAGCATACCTGTTTCGCCTTTGTTCAGTGTCCACACTTCACTGGCGTAGGTTACCACTGGTTGTATAACTTTTTTATAAATCCTTATTTAGTTATCAGAATTATGTCGTCTGCAAATCTTAGATGACTAACGTATTCTCCGTTAATAGATAGACCTTTCTTCTGCATTCATTTTGCTGGATATGAGTTCTAGTGTTGTGATGGAGAGCTTTGGGGACATAACGTCTTCTTGTAGGACGCCTTAGCTAGTAAGAAATTATGGACTGTTTTTATAAATTTTTACTTTAGCTTTTCTTTATATATTTTCTGTATTAAGATATACACATCTTCTTTGCTATCTTTCTTATAAATGAGAATTTGCTGCATTCTAGTGGTGTGCATCTTCATTGTGGGCAATTCATAAATATTATCACCATAAACATCATCAACCTCTACGCGTCCGCTGCTAGATATAGGTCTCCCTTAGCTTTTTCCACTTGTCTCTGTCTGCGGCAGTTATTGCTAATATACTTTAGGTCGTCAGTCCACCTAATTGGTGGGCGTCCTCTGCTCCGTATTGCTTTTTGTCTTGGTGACCACTCGGCAATACGTTTTGTCCATCGTAAATATACCTGCTAGGATTTTCTAGATTTCATTGCCAGAGTATTAAAGCAAATCAACTGTTATGTCATCTATTTCAGCTGCTTTTTCATTGTTTACTTTTGTAATTGTCGACTTTTTGGATACTGGCTGCTTTTTTCACTCTTTCAGGACCTTTGTACAGTTTACTATAGAATGTAGCCATAAGTTGTATTATTTAATTTATGTCTGTAATTCTGGTGTTTTTATTTGTTAGAGCCACGATTAGCTTCTTTCCAGTGCATAATACTTTATTGTTTTTTTTATAGTATTTCCTGTTTTTGAATGCATTTTCTATCAGTCTGTCATTATATTTTCTTATGTCCGCCAAATTTTTCCTTATTGTCTTACAAAGTTCTGGGTATTGTATTTTCTGTATGTTGCTACTTTCTTATTTCTATTCTTTGTTTAAGTATTGTTCTAGTTTATTCAAAAGTCTCTTATTTTTATTTTGTTGTTGCAGGCCTTTGATTTCTTTTGAACTATCTTCCGTTAATTGAGAGCTATCGGCTTTATATTTGGTCTTTTAATCTTTTATCGATTGTCCTTTGGTAGTAAATTGAGTTTTCTTCTAGATTGTTAATATTTATACCGATTAATGTTGGTTTTGTGATTAATTTTATTTTCTTTAGTTTTAGATTTAGAACAATTTTTGCTGCGATTAGTGTGCTGTGATTTCTAATTTATTTCGAAACCGTCTGTATATAAGTAAATGAATTGTGTATAAAATCGTAGTTGCGCTATACAAAATGAGTACCCATAAGTCATAATCATATCGTTTAAGCTGACAAAAATGTAAAAAAAAATAAAAAAATATTTAGTTTTGATTATAAAAAAATATTTTATTGAAATCTAATTGAATATATATAATTAATAATTATATAATTATAATTTAAAATTTTTACCAGCCACTTAAATTTTTCCATAGCACTTTATATGAATTAAAAAAAATATATATTTAAGAAAATTCTTTTATAAAAGATATATTAATATAAAAAATCTTTTTGGAGTACATCACGGAACGTTTTCAAAAGAACTACTCCATCATCAGTGCTATCTGGATTTACATGTTTAAAATCACTAAAGACATGGTAAAACCCTTTATATGTCGTTGAATTAATTTTAGGTTACGTCTTTGATGTTAAAAAAGTTTAAAACTAGGATCTTTAAGTTAGAAATGGGAATAGTTACATGGTAACGTAGGACTCCACTGGGGTTGCTAGCCCTTAGAAGAAGTGTCTGTGAGGACTTGTTGATAGCAACTCTGTTGTATCAAGATTTTTTTTAATAAAAACTTTTGTGATTTATGGTATACAGCCAACTACAGGAATTCAATTTCCTTGTGGATTATATGAATTGTTCTTTTTTATGGAGATAAATGTGTGAATTGTTAATATGTTGTATGATTTTACTGTGTACCTACACACTTTCTTCTATACAAATTTCTACAAATATGCTTATATTATTATCGTAGCTTATACAACTAGCACTAGCAAATATATAATCAACTTATCTATTTGGTATGTCCTTCATTTTCATGTAATAAGTAGCGTAGTACCTCCACGTGACTCACAACAGGTGTATATTTTGTCTTTTTCTTTTTTTGGTCTTATTTGACAATTTTGGCATCTGTTTTATCTTGTCATTATATAATTATTTTAATATGTTTTTACATAAAACACCTTCAAGGAATTAGTTATATAGAAATCTGTTCAGTAGAGTACTTTGTACAAGTCCTTTTAGGTTAGTTTTAAACAGGAAAAGACGCTTTCTTGAAACAAAAACATAAATAATTAAAACAAACGTGTTTAAAAATACTACTTTTACAAACCAATTACAAAAACATAAGATAGACATATCTATATAATAAATTCTCCAAAAATAATTGATATTATGGCTTGTTTTTCTGTAGGTATCATTCTATAGTGCACCGTGCGTAAGCTGGGTGTTAGTACCTACTTGTTTTATGAATTTTTATATGATGTGGTCATAACATGCCTACTATTTAATATTGCCTTGATTTTTATGTTAATAAAAAAACAAAAGATATTTTAATATCATAAAGATTCTATAAATTCCTCGTGAATTATTCCTACTTCCGTAGTGAAAGGTTAGTAATAAGTATTAAATAATCCAATTACCTTCAATAATAAAAATTAACATTTATGGCAATGAATATTATAATACAAAAACAATGAAGGTAGTATATATATATATATATACTACCTTTTTCCGATTGCTTTCTGTTTCAGAGGGGTTCTATGCTTCCACCAGACGCATTCATGGAGACCTAGCAGTGAAGAAGCTGAAGAGATGGACGAGTCTTACAGAAAAGTTAGCAACAGCCGAAGCTAGAAGAACCTTCCTTCTTGAGTGTAGGAGAACTAAGAAAATCCCACGTTTCATTGTTGACACCACCTCCAACATCCTTGCATCGACATCTAGTTCCACAGACAACGGACTGTACCGTAGAAGCCAGGCTTTGAATAGACAGGTGAGGGTGCGATTGCTTAATTTCCATATTTCTAAGGTTCACACAGATATTAAATCTTTAACTTTTCAAATAAATAATGTTACTTCGTTTCTGGATAGTCACCTACCTGACAATTTGTTGGACACTTTTGAGGCTTCTCTACATAGAAAATTTAATTACTTTTATAATAAATCCATAACTAAACTTAAAAATAAACTTAATAACTTAGATACACCTGATTTCAAGAAAATCCCATTTAATCCTAAGTGGATTAAGAATTTATCTAATATTGAGGTTCCTCCTGACATACTGAAGCTGTTATCTTTGGGTCCTAAATTTGGCCTTCAACCTTCGTTCAAGGACTACTCAATTAGTAGAATCTTAGCAGATGTTGAGAATATTTTGTCTCATGCGGACAATTCCGACCTTCTATCTCTTAGGTCATCTTCGAACAACATCTTGTTGAATTTCACTAAACGCCCTAGGCAACCCTTATCAGAGTTAGATAAGATTTACAGGGAGACGGTATCGTTTTTAAAAACCCACCCTAATCTTCTCGTTCTTACGAGTGACAAAGGTAATGCTACTGTCCTTATGGACAAAGATCAATATTTCAGTTTGAGTAAATCACTGTTAGATGATGATAGATACTATCAACCACTATCTTCTAATCCTTGTTCTAAATTCACAAATAAAATAAATAAATTTATAACACATTTAAAAAACATTAAGATCATAGATCAACCTTTAGCTAAGTCTTTACATAATTATGATGGATATGCTCCAAGATTCTACTGTTTACCTAAAATACATAAACCTACGTTGAGCATGAGACCTATTGTGTCATCAATTAACTCACCTAATATTAAAATAGCTAAATTTCTAACAGACATCTTGTCTAAATCATATAATTACAACAATGATTTCAACATTGTTGATTCTTTCAATTTTAGTGAATTTATTAACAATTTTCAACTACCTCAAGGGTACATTTTAGTAAGTTTTGATGTGGTATCTCTTTTCACTAACTTACCTTTGTCCAGTGTAATTACTTCCTTAAAAAACCATTGGAATTCTATCAAACCTAACTGCCCGGTGTCTTGGGATATATTTGCAGAACTGTTACAACTTGTGTTTGACACTAATTTTTTAGTCTTTGATGACAAATTTTACCTTCAAACATTTGGTACACCTATGGGTTCCTCAATCTCTCCCATCCTAGTTAACTTTGTATTGGATGATTTGGTTTCTGACCGTTTGGGTCTTTTGGATTTTCAAATCCCTTTTATTAAAAGGTATGTGGATGATTTATTATTAGCCCTACCACCTGACAAGGTTCAGGGTACCCTATCCCACTTTAATGAGTTTGATCCTCATTTACAGTTCACTGTTGAACTTGAGGACACTACCACCAATAGTATACCCTTCCTTGACATGCGTGTCATCAGAATGGCAGATAACACTCTAACCACAAGTTGGTATAGAAAATCAATGGCCTCTAATAGGTTCCTTAACTACCATTCCTGTCATCCTATGAAATATAAACTAAACCTGATAAAAGCTTTAAGCTTTAGATTAAATAAATTGACACATCCAATTAATCGAAGGGAATCCTTTAAGTTATTGAGAAATATTCTAATAGAGAATTCATATCCTTCCTCTATCATCAATAAATACCTTTATTCACATAGTTATGGATCCTCAATTTATGACATACCCGATGGTGACCAACTTATAAACATCTCTAATAATTCTATAAATAGCACTGTTCTGCATAATACCGATCTTGAGAATACTATCACGCATTACTCTTCCTTACCATATTTCCCTCAAGTTACTGAGAAGCTTATTAAATTGTATAAACAAAATAATATACCTGTTAAAATTGCTGTTAAGAATGCAAAAACTGTTAGAAATTTGTTCTCTAAAACTAAAACACCCTTGTCCACTTTGGAACAAGTGAACACAATTTATAAAATTCCATGCGCTAATTGCGATCTTTGTTACATTGGGCAATCTGGTAGATCATTGAAAGGTCGTCTCACTTCACATCGTAGCGACATTAACTTATCGAAACACACTTGTGCTCTAGCACAACATGCGATAAATACAAAACATGAAGTGGATTTTAATGAAGTTAAGATTCTTGCCACTGAACGCAATCTAGCGAAAAGACAGTTTTTGGAAATGTGTTCAATATTAAAACATCCTAATGCATTGAATAAGAGAACTGACATAAGTAACTTGAGCCAGATATATCATGCTTTAATATTGCAGAATTAGGCTACTTAATCTTTTCACTACATTAATGTCATATTAGGTGTACTAGTTGAACTTTTTTCCACTTTTCATAAAATAATTTACATACATAAATAGAAATAAAATAAATAAATATATCAATTAAATAACTTAATTTCTTTACTTAATTTTACTATTACATATGCAACCCATATTGCATTTCATTATACTAAATTCTTTGATTAGAGTTTTAAATTATATATAAAATAATACAAACATTGTAATTGATTCATAGAATCCTTTACAAATCACAGCTCCAAGTATAGTGAACCTTGGGCTGTATGGAGATTATAATATCGTTAATCACCTGACTATTTAACTTGCCACATGATTAACGTCATCACATTATTATGAGTTTGAATGCAAATCTCCGGTTTGTAAATTTGGGCCGGTTAGTGAGGGGAGTTGTGTGTACACTACCAACTTTTTTCACTGTTGTTGTCCTTTACAACCTGGAAGTCATCCAGACTCAGTTATAAAATATAAAAATTAAATTAACCGCCCAAAATTCTGGGTTGGTATTTACACCTTGTTGATCTGTCAAAAGTAATTTTGACCTCAAGGTTGGCTGTCTTTTTGCGGTTAGTTCGTTCCTGTTTCATCTAACGCCATTTTCACGGCGACATCCACAAGGCTTTGATCGGTAACTTCATATTCACTATTTTGTAGAATTTTATTAATATTACTTATAATGCTACCTAAAGTTAAAATCAAAGTTTAATATCCATTAAATAGTTGGAGGTTATTTATGATTTTCTTGGTTCTTTCTCACTTATTAATATAAATAACATTGAATTTATTTTGGACCACATGGTCAATTGCTGTGCTAATTTTTGTACAAGTTCATATATGTTGTTAGTTGCTTAACTGTTTATACAAGATCAGCGTACTATGTCCATTTACTTAGTTTCATTCACATATTTGTTAATAACATTGACTGCTACATATCTTTTTAAGGTAACAATTAACATCGTTTCCATGATTGTGTGGTTCTCATATTGTAATAATTTTTTAGATGAACTGATGATGCTTTCAAAACTCGAAAGCGAAACGTCTTCAAAATAGATAAAGTAGCCTATCAACTTTGTCTTTTATTTCTCCACCTAGAGACCGATATAAGAACCCACCACTCGTCTGAGTGATCACTTATATATATATTTATATATATATATAGATTTTAAAATTTCTTGTTACTTTGTTACTTATTCGAAATTGTTGATATGGTATTATATAAAAAAAAAAAAAAAAAAATCATTTGAAAATAAACAATGGACTAATACAGGGAGATGCACTTTCACCACAACTCTTCAACTTAGCTCTGGAGCACATAATCAGAAGTGCAAGAATCGAAAAACCGAATACAGTATTTCATCGAGAAGGACCAAACTTACTACTGGCATTTGCAGACGATATAGATCTAATAGGAAACACGCGATTAAAGATGAAGGAGACTTTCGTAAGGTTTGAGAAGGAAGCAGAGAAGATGGGGCTCCAAATCAACGAAAATAAGACGAAATATATGTATATGAGCCGCAATAACCAAAGCAAAGACAGAATCGGTCAGAACATTACCATCGATGACTTTAACTTTGAGCGCGTTAGAGAATTCAAGTATCTTGGAACAACAATAACTGAAGACAATAACGGATCACAAGAAATAAACAACAGGATTCAGGCCGGCAACAGATGTATTTTTGCCCTCCAAAACCTTATAAAATCAAAACAACTAACACGAGGTACGAAGATACAGGTCTATAAAACAATCATACGACCCGTTGTGATGTATGGAAGCGAAACGTGGACGATGACAAAGGCAAATGAAGAGAGACTACGTGTTTGGGAAAGAAAAATCCTAAGGAAGATCTTTGGTCCGGTGCTTGATGAAGCATCAGGACAATATAGGATAAGAACTAATAAAGAGCTTGAAGAACTTTACCCAGACACCAACATCATAAAAGAAATAAAGTCCAGAAGACTCCAATGGGCAGGACACCTCAGAAGACATTCTGACGAACGAACAGTAAGACTGGTGTGGGAGGAAGTCCCAACTGGAAGGAGACCACGCGGACGCCCTCGTCTCCGGTGGCGAGATAATATAGCAGGAGACCTAAGCACTATGGGCGTGGAGAATTGGATGGAGGTTGCTCAAGATAGAAAACAGTGGAGGCATGTTGTCGAGTCGGCTAAAACCCACGAAGGGTTGTAACGCCACGGAGTAAGTAAGTATGTATATTATAAAAAAATCCTGTTCATCAGAAAATAGTATGTTACGTATATATAATAAAAGAAAGTAGGGACTAATAATTAAATAAAAAAAAATAATTTTCCATCACAATAGTGTATTCTCAGTTCTCTCAGTACTCTCATCTCTAGTGTTTCCAGTAGCTTTTACATTGTGGCTGTGTCGGGTTTCTGAAGCGTATGTCATTATTCGTCTAACACTGGCTTTACAAATTCTTGACTTCATCTCAATGTTAATGTGTTTGTTTCGCTATAAAGTGTTATTAAGGCATTCTGTCAGTCTATTTGCTTTTTGTACTTGATCTCTCACTTCTTTGTCCAGGTCTTCATAGCTAGACAGTGAAATTCCCAGGTATTTTATTTGTTTAATACTGATGCCATTAATTTCTTTTTTATATCTTGGTTGTTCTTTGCTGACTACTATTGTTTTAGTTTTCTGAGATAAGATTGTTGGAGATTGGAGATTTTTGCTAAAGCAAATCAATTAGGAATAATAAACACCTGGTTTAAGCTACACGAAAGGCAACTGTACACCTGGAAATCACCACAGAATTGTGTAGAAGGATTGAAAGAAATCAGATTGATTACATGCTAGTAAATAAGAGGTATAGGAACAGCTGTACATACTCGGGAGCAGACATAAATTCCAATCATGTACCAGTTGTAGGTAATTTCAAAGTCAGAATAAAGAAGGTTACAAGTAAGTCGATGAAGAGGTATGATGTTAGAAAACTAAAAGATCCAATGTTCGACTGAAGGTGAGTGAAAACCTCAATACAAAGGTTGCTAAAATGCAAAAATGGCAGGAACTATATAGGAAAGTCTGACCATCATACAAACAATAGTGAAAGAGATAAAAGAACCACCTGAATAAAGATACAGAGAAACGGGAAATCGAGGATGACCGATGAAATACTTGAACTTCATGGCATCAGAGAAAAAACAAAGACAATCTTCAAGAATATAAGAGAATACATACCATTATAAGAAGAAACATAAGAGAAGCAAGAGAAACAAAAACAGAACAATGTCAAGAAATAGAGGAGTATCAGAGTCGATATGATAACTTCAATGTTTCATCGAAAGTAGAAGGAATAGCTGGAACGTTCTCGAAAACGCAACAGCGGAAAAATAATAAATGATGAAGGCAATCTTGCCATAACTAGAGAGATAAAAAAAAGTATGGGAAGAATACTTGGAGAAGCTTTTCCATGACCTGTAGAACAATACAAAGCTCACCATTGAAGAAAATTCAGGTCCCGAAATCCTACCAGAAGAATAACGGCAGTCGTCAGACAAATGAAGGATGGAAAGGCACCAGGACTTGATGAAATTCCTGCAGAACTGTTGAAGCTATTAGATGCAGAACAAATAAAAATAATAACTGAAATATTTAATGAAATATACAAGGCAGGAAAAATACCAGTAGAGTGGCTCAAATCGGAGTTCGTACCATTGCCAAAAAACCAGGAGCAAAAGTTTGTGAAGATTATAGGACCATAAGCCTAATGAGCCATCTGCTAAGCTGTTTTTAAAAGTCATCCACAAAAGAATTTACCGGAAATGCGAGGAACAAATTGCGCCAATCAGTTTGATTTGTGAACGCCGTTGGTACGAGGGAAGCTTTATTTAGCGTGCAGGTATTGTTTCAGAAATGTAGAGATGTCAGCTGTAATGTTTTTGCATGTCTGATTGACTACAAGAAGGCTTTCGATAGAGTCAGACATGAACAAATGATGGAAGTGCTGAAGAGGACAGGGATTGACGGAAAAGACTTAAAAATAATAGCTAACCTGTATTGAAATCAATCAGCGTGCTCCGAATAGATGAAGAATATACAGATCAGGTCAAAATCTTAAGGGGAGTGAGACAGGGGTGCATAATTTCATCACTAATATTTAATCTGCACTCGGAGCACATTTTTGAAAAGGCTCTAAAAGATATTGATAAAGGCATCTCAATAAATGGAGCCAAGCTCAATAACCTGCGGTATGCAAATGATACAATAGTGTTTTACAATACCATAGAAGGGCTGCAAAACTTAATGAACAAAATAACGGAAACAAGTAGAAAATATGGACTGAATCTAAACACCAGCAAAACCAAGCTAATGATCATCAGCAAGAAAAAAATAACTGGAGCAAATCTGTATGTGAACCAAATGAGAATTAAACGAGTCTCACAATACAACTACTTGGGAACTATAATGAATGACTCGTGGGACAATACCCAAGACATTAAATGTCGCATCGGAAAACAAAAAGTGCATTCTTGACTATGAGTTCTGTGTTCAGAAGCCATGATCTCATCCTAGAAATAAAAATAATGCTCCTTAAATGTTATATGTACTGGTTTGCTAACCTGAGAGCATGGTATAAAAAGACCTCAGCTATTTCGTATAACAAACAACAAAGTCATCATAGCCAGAATGATCGCCAACGTTCGGAACGGACAGACACCCTAAGAACAAGAAGAGATAAGATTGCCATTATAAATTCTTTTTCTCTTCTTTTAAATCTGTGGATTAGTCTTTGCAGACTATCTTCATCTTATGCTATCAATATTGCGTCGTTTGCGTAACAGAGTAACAGTATCTACAGTTTTTATCTAGTCTGCATATTCAAACAATGTATTACAATAAAAAGTTGCATATTTTATCTATATTAACTACAAGACTTTTTATACTCTATTTCATTAAATATTTTCTGTATCATAAAAATAGGTATAAAATAATAACGTAATAAATCTTCTAAAACTCCTGAAGAAAAAGGCGTAGTCTTGAAACATAGTATGTAGGTTTGCCTTGGCATAATATTTTGGGGATCATGTGGTCTTCTTCTTTTTCTCATATTCTTTCTTTCCCTTTCCGTTTTTTTTAACGGCCATGTCCTAAATAAAAAGTTCTAATGTCTAATAAATTATTACACAATTTTCTTTTGGTGTAAGGAAGAAAAATCCATATTAGTTTCGAGTCGACAGTTTGTCAGTTAATATGGTTAATTATATTGTTTATTTGGGTTTATTCATTTAACATGGTTCATTGTTGTTACCATGACTTTTTTTAACAAATTTTGAAATTAATTTGTAACAGCATCTCAACAAAAATAACGATATTTGCCAGCTTTAACAGAATTAATTTTTTTAGCCTTGTTTATGCCGTGGCACCAGTGTCAGAGACACGTTATTATTATATACTCTTGTTTATTCTTGGTCGCCATTTAATAATTCGCTACGTCCGGTGGTTGTCTTTTAATCTTCCTATCTGCTCTGCCCAGTTCCATTCTTTTGCAGGAAATCTTTTAAATTAAATCTTTTACTTATGTTTATCTTCTTATTTCTTCATTTTACTTGCCATCGCTGAGCTTAATGTTGGGCATTGTCCGTTCCATAGCTCTCCGAGTTAGTTTGAGTTTGTAGACTATGTTATCGTTAAAAGAGCATGTTTCAGATTTATATGTTAATATTGTTCTCAAGCTATTTTCTTGTGGCATTTTAAAGTAGATACTATTTGATTGGGAATAAGCCAAAATTAAAGGTTATAATAAGTTTATTAACGTTTAAATTTCCACTTAGGAATTTAATTTTTGTCGATAGGACACTATAATAAAAAGATATTAAATTTTTACCGTCGAGCTAATAAAATTTTTATTGAACATTGACACGTCGACAAAGTCGACGATCGCTTCCAGCGTTGTTTTTGAGAGAACGTTTCATTCTACACAAAAAATGGTACATTTTTTATTTGAAACATTTTTTTCTACGGCGTACAAGTTCTTGACATCGATTTTTTTTGCGTTTTTACCATCCTATGGAGGCGTCTTAGGGGGAACCCTGGGGGTAAAAGTGGTAAACTTTTTTAAATCTTTATTGGAGTCCCAAAATTAGTATTCTCGTTCAAATTCAGCTTGTTTGTATAAATTTTAGGGTCCACTTTCTGACGACTGGAGTAAGTAGTTAATTGTTATTTCGTAAGGTAATGGGCACACTTTAATTACTGCAGCTTAAGTACAGTCTTATACATAACTTTGCATCATCAAATATTGATTGTTTGATTAAGATTGCTGTACCTCCATGGGCAGTCTTGCCTGGGTGGTTTGTATAGTACGTTTGGTAATGCGGTATTTTAAAATACGATTTATCTGTAAAATATGCCTCACTTAATAATAATTATATCTATTAGATTTTGTTGTAGGTTTTAAAGATTATTATCTAAAAATGGAAATTTTACTATGACTGATGAATAAAAGCGATAAATTCTATTGATCTCATGAGAATTGTAAAACATGGCAAAAATCGCGCAACGCCTGTTTCTTTAACACCTTGAAAAACTGAGTTTATTCGCAGTAAAATTCAAAACTGCATACAAAAGCTACACTCTTTACCTTTAACACTCCCAATATGGTAAGTATGTGTAACTTAAACTTAAACTTAAAAAATCACATGTTGTTTACGAGATACCATGTACAAACTGTGAAGGTGTCTATATCGGTCAAACCAGTCAACTGCTTCAATCCAGAATTCGTTCTCACAAATACGACAAGAACAACGTCACTGCGCTCACAAAACATGAAAGCGGAAGAAGCATAAATTTGATTTTGAAAACTATCAGAATTTTAAAAACAAAAAAAAACAAAAAGAAGATGGAGATATACGAATCAATAGAAATAAAAAGAAACACCAACGCAATAAATGACAAAAAAATTACACAAAACCTAAATAAAATATATTTCAATCTGATTTAAACAATAATAATATAACATCATAAAAAGCTCTTAAAGTCATAACATATCTCCACCTTACCTTTTTCGAAAACATCAACGATACGCCATATAAAAAATAATTATATACTAATGACAGTAAACAATGAGATATTCAGATATCAACTTTTATATGTCAGTTCGTTAATGTCTCTGTCAAACGTTTTACGTTTTGGTAAGCCATATATATATATACATATTTTAAATATCTGTTTGTCCTTATATATATACACATTTTAGAATCTTGACAAAGGCAAGGGTTTCCTGCCGAAACGTTGATTGATTGCAATGGAAAATAAATCTAGTTCCACATGTAAACATATCTTTATTGAACCTAAACCAAGAAACATTAATTTTATATTAAATATAATCGGTTCAAGAAACTCAAAACTACTATATATATATATTATATATTATATATATATTTTATATTATATTATATATATTATATATAGAAATTCGTTTGTTAGATAGTTAGTCATTGCTAGATTAATTTGTAGTCCTTTTTGTTTTGATTTTGTATTTAGTTCTAATAGCATTTTCTGCGATTCTTCTTTATCGTTTGCTATTAACGCCAATCATCGGCAAATCTCAGGTGATTTAAGGTATCGCCGTCTATCGTCACTCCTTTATTTGCCCATTCTAAAGTTCGGAACATATCTTGAGCTAAAGTAAATAGCTTGGGTGAGATAGAATCTCCTTGTCTGATCCCTCTCTGTAGTTTTATCATCTCTGTTTTTCTCCTATTTTTTATTGAATTCTATTATTGCTTAGAGTGTTGAGGATGGCCCTAATTTCTATGGAGTCAAATGCCTTTTCGTAATATACCATAGCTATCCAGAGTGTTACATTGTATTCGTTTAATATTTAATTGGTGTTCTTATTACTTCTATATGAACTATGGTTTTATAACCTTTTCTAAATCCTGCCTGTTCCCGAAGCTGATAACTATCCAGTTTGTTAGTCGCAATGTAAATAATTATGTTCACAAACGGCTTGTACAAGACTTATTTCACTTTTTAAATATCAGTATTATAAGAGCATTTAGCCAGGCTGTGACTACTTTACTTATTTCTATACATTTATTAAATATTATTTTTAGTATTTTTATGATGTGATGCGCTTTACTTTATTATTTTTAATACTAACTTATCTTTACTTGAGCTTTTTTATTTCGCATAGTGCTCATTGCATTTCTTATTTTGTCCTCTGTTACACCAGGTATCTTCAGATCGAGTATTTTATTTCTGTTTTCCCGTATTTTTCGTCTTTACTTTTGACTTGTATAATGTTTGATAGTAGTTTTCTATTATGATGGTGATTTTTTTTGAATTTCGGTAATTTACCTATGTTGATCGTTAATTAGTTTTGTTGCCTTCCAGGCTGGTATGCCTTTCTTTTCTTGTAGTATTTTATTTAACCGTGATATTTTGTACTCCCTTGTGTCTTCCCTAGAATTTTTTAAATTATTTTGTTGATTTTTGTTAGTTCTATTTGTTGTGCTCTGTCTTGCAAAAGTTGTTGTCTTTTTTTAATAAATCTCATGTTTTCTTGTCAAGTTTCTAAAGTTTATTTGTTCTGTTACGGATTGATTATTTTGCTACTAATATTATAGTATTCGTTAAATTTTTATTTAGGATTTCGAGATTTGAAACTTTGTCTATTAGAGCATTAGGTTTTGTCAGTTTTTGTTCATATTCGATTTCTCTGTGTTTTAGTTCGTCTATATTTATTATTTGCCTGGAGTTTACAGGTTTTCTTCTTTCTACCTTAGTGTTGATTCTTATTCACGTTCGTAGTATTCTGCGATCGCTAATTATGTTTATCGTGTTAAACACTACTGCATCTAATATTACTTTTCTGTCGTTGCATAATATATAGTCTTTTTCATTCATTGTTGTCCCATTTTGCCAGGTCCATCTTCTCTTTTCTAGTTTTTTTAAGAACGTATTGGTTCTTTAAAATAAAAGTATATATAGGTTGTTTTCTTTTGCATAGTTTAATATTATTTCCCCTCTATTATTTATTTCTTCTAATACATAGGGTACTATTAAATTTTCATTCTGGTTTTCTTCTTTCCACATTTTTGCGTTGAAATCGCCCACTAAAATGATATACCTTGCTTTCTTTTTTCGTAGAGTATTACATAGTATTATATCTCATGATTTCATGACAGTAGAATATCGAGTGCATATATGTAAAATCAAATATGCAAAAAAAATATTTTGTATAATTACTATATAGAGTTGCCCAAAAGTCTGGAAACGGCCAATTATCTCGTAAATTGCTGGTCATAATTGAACAAAATTTAAATTACACGTATTTTGCGATACGGAGATTCCAAATTTGATATGTGCAATGTCGTCAGATTTTCCATTTCTCTAATATTATTAGTAGCTTTGGTTTTTCAAATTTATCAGCCTGTATATTCAGTCATTATTGGAATCTCCTGTTTAATACACATTAAACCATAATATGTAACACATGATTTTATGTAATCTGAAAGGTCTTAAATACATAAAACAGAAGTTTGGCAACGCCTAATTTTCTCGTAATATGTCTAAATTTTGAATACTAACTATTTTCAACTACATTAACATGTAACAATTGATAGATTACAACATTTTTTAACATGAAGGCTACTTTATCAAGTGCTTAAAAGTACTTCATTTGTGAGTTGACAGTACCGTAATCAATGGTAAACACGCATGCGTCTACCACCTTTCTCCATAATTGTCTAGAAATTATTCGAGATTCATTGATAATTCGTTGCCTTAACTCTGCAAGACATGCTGGTTTAGTTTTGTAAACTAATTTTTTCGAGTATCCCCAAGAAAAATAATCTTTAGGATTAAAATCAGGTGAACGTGGAGGCCATTCAATTTTACCTCGTCTACCAATCCATCGTCCAGGAAATATCTCATCTAAATAACACCGAATATTTACACCAAAATAAGCTGAAGCTTCATCTTGCTGAAACCATTTATCTGATTAAAATTGGCCCCAAACCAGTTCTCAGAGTAACATTTTGTAACCTGACGTTAAATTTCCTTCGATAAAAAATGGCCCAATTAACTGACTACCTACTATATTTGACCATACATTTAATTTTTGTGGTCTTTGAGTATGGTTTTTACGCATCCAGTGTGGATTTAAGTCACTCCAGTACCTTACATTTTGTCGATTTACACTTCCACGCAGCGTAAGGATTGCTTTATCGGAAAAACATGGTCTTTAATAAAATTTTCATCATTTTCAATTTTATCTATGATTACCTCAGTAAACTCTAATCTACGATCAAAATCATCTTCACTTAATTCTTGCAATAAGTTAATATTGTATGGTTTAAATTTATTCTTACGTAATACAAGTAAGACTGAAGAACGACCTACATCATGTACTTATGCAACCCTACGTGAGGATGTATGTGAACTAGGATGAGGTTATGTAATGTGAGGATGGATGTATAGGAGAACGGTTTGGGAAAGTATCATTGAACAAGTTGGCTACTTCACAATAAGATCTTTTTCTGTCCCTGTACCCTCTCATCATTAGAATAGAAATTCGTTCTTTTTCGTTAAGAGCCATTTTAGAGAAGCAATTTATCTTGTAGAACTTTTCAAAACACAACTACTGTCAGTTTTAGTTAATAATGTAAATGGTGAACAAATGTCAAAATCACAGCATTCTTCATTTAAATATTTAAATTTATTAAAATCTACATATTTTGCACTGTTTTATGTATTTAAGACCTTCCTGATTATATAAAATCATAAGTGTTTCATATGGTTGAACTCATATTAAATAGGAATTCCAAACAATTTTAATTTTTACCTTCTGACATTTTGAACTTAATCATTTGTCCCGCCTTCTGATGACTGACACTAAAAAAATAAACCGACGTAATAAGTCTAAATTATGCTAATTATAAATTCCATTGAATAGACAATTTAATATTATTTAACCAATGACAAATTAAAATTATGTTTAGTTCCTTAGCCGCAGGGAACGATAGAAGATAAAAGTTATTGGCAATATTTTTAACATTTATTTATTTAACGTTAAAGCTCATGTACGCGCGTGGGAGTATACCGGGATTGCTTGATAATTTAGTTCACGTAAAAATCTTATTATGATATGCAAGGAAGATAAACATCTTTATAATAAACTCTTTGTGTCTTTGTAAGAAGGATCAACAACCTGGGGCTTTAGAAATTTTAAAAATATCTAGATGATTTCGCCGTTCATGATTTCTACCGTTTGAGCTATCCGCTATTTTTATTTAATAATAAATACAATAAAACAATATTACAATAAAAACAATAAAAAATAAAAACTAAACAACAGGATACATATAAAATTGGTGGATATGGTGAAATCCATATTGACAAAACAAATATAAGTAGACATTTCAAATAAGAGTAAAGCATCTATCACAATCAAGACATGCAATTTGTAAGAAAATGGCACTAATGTAAGACTTGTAGGGTATTAAGTGTCGTAGCGATAGAAAAAGTTTTCATCTAACACTTGTAGAGATGACAACATTGTTGTGAATTATTCATGTATGGGTAATCATCATTATTCATTAGCGATTTAAAGTCAGTAAAACCATATTGTTAAGTGATTAAACAGTGATACTTAACGCTATAAATATTATAATTGCGAACTATAACCTTTCAAAGTATTTCCTCAATTGAGGATGATTTTGCTCTTGCAATAAAGTATATGACACACAACATTAAAATTTTATGATACGCGAAATACTTTCTTTAATGCAGTAGTTATATTACTACCGGTATAACTTTTTGCTTGAAACTGCCCTTGGAAATATTATTTTGATAAATTTTAACAAAGTAACAAGTCAAGGATAGAGCCGTCCAAAAAATAATCGTGGTAAAAGAAGCATCTGAAATGACTGATCAGTAATGGATGTCGGTAGTTTAGTTACTAGCAAGTTTCGCTAAATGTCGTAATATATAGAATTGACTGGAGTTTTAAAAATATTTTGTAAATATAAACTTATATTTTCAACAAATTTTAAGATTAACTTAAGGCATTTATAATTTTTAGAGTTAACAGTTACTTCTGGATAGGCTTGTAAGTAAATGATTAGGGGCAATATTCGATTCCTAAATGCATGGCTGATTTTTATAAGAAATATTTCGAATGTTTAACAAATTGTGTAAACCTACAGCATCTGTTTATTTCAAAAAATATTTTTCTTACTATTAAGCTTTTACCGTTTAGTTTGTTTCTACCTCCACTCCGGAAACCGTTTAAAAAGAGATTGTTTTAAAATAAGGAGTTGTTCTTATTCGCTCAGTGCGTGACTGATGCGACACCTACCGCCTTTATCTTACAGTTTTGGAACTCCCAATTTTCAGGTTAAACATATGACATATGTTTAACATTGTTAAATACATGCAAAATTGACAATTATTAATAATTAGTTTTTTAATTATATTTTCTCAGTTTATGTACAAAATAAAAATCTAGTAATGGCAAATCAAGTTTTTTACGTAAAAGAGCATATATGATTAAAAACAATAATAGTAAAAGTTATGATATAAAAGCTGAAGTCATCAGGCACTCTGCAGTTAGCTTGAAGCCTTATGAAATATCATTTAAGGCAAATTATTTAAATTTGTTCTATTTTAATTGCATAAAAATAAAATTATGATATTTACTTTTTTATATTAATAGCACAAATCCATCTATTTCTTTTCTCTAATTTATATGTAATCATTGGGAACCTATAAAAACTACACTAAATATGTTTGCTATTATAAGCACAATTAAATACGTAATTTGTATTTGCACACGTTTTTGATAAACTTTATGTGTAAAAAGATAGGTCCAATTTTGTCATATTTCACCGCTGCGCACGCTGGCATCGCTTCAAGGTACCCCTCTATGGTCACGCACGGAGGGAATAACCTATAGGTAATTAGTTGGGGCTTTTTGTTTAGTCAAAATTAAACAGATGACTTATTACTTGGCCTCGATCTCGTAGGTAAATGGACACGCTTTAAATCATCACCTTCTGAGGGTGTTGTTTCTACGCTAAGGATGATATTAAATTCTAATTTTTGTGTATTTAAGTAATATGTATAATTGTAGATAATGTTTCTCTGACCTTCTATTAATCCATTGATATTGGTATTTTATTGTTGCTGACTTCTTCTTTTAGTATTGGTATCCAGAGCATGCTACATTGTGTTGATGGGTTTGCTACACATTTTCTCTATTTTTTGATATATGTGCTTCATGATCGTTTATCCTGACACGTAGTGGTCTTGCGGTTTCTCCCGCATTAAAATTATTACATTCACAAGGTATTTTGTAGATGCAGTTTTTTTATCTCTCGTGTGTGTTGTTTGTTTTAATTTTGGACAAAATCAATCTCAACGAGTTGGTTATTTTAAATGATGTAATGTTATATTTATTTTCTAGTCTTTTTAATAAACCTCCTACATAATGATAATGTTGTCATCATAAAGATGCTTATTTTATTGCCTTCGTTCGATTTTGTGATGACATAACAGTAGTAGAAGAACTACTTTTTTGCAAACCAATAGTTGCTTTGAAGACCAAATATAGTCGCAGCTAAATATGGAAAAAGAACTGAGAGCATATATTAAACTTGTTCATAATTTAGTATTGATAAGTTCTTGTATAGTACTAATACAGTGCTCTTTATAAGGGTGCCTATTATATCAGTGTTCATGTGTATTTCATTTTGTCCTAATTTTGTTTTACTTTGATTTTAGTAAATTAGTCAATGTTGTTGGTGTTTTTTTTTCGGATATGCTCATGCTCCCCTATTAGCAATAGCGTGTCCTCCTAGAGGGGCGCGCCCCACAGGTTGAGAATCACTGAGTTAAGACATACAAAGTGTTAAAAGAAAACAATAATTTAAATATAGATAAGAAGCGCCCAGTTATGATTTGGACCAAACTGTTTACAAAACTAAAATATATTCATTAGCTAATTAATTGAAGCGTATCGACAAAGATATTCTCAGCCGTACAAAAGGATATAAAAACTAATTAAATACATATATTCTTTGTTTCGGTTTTACCAACAGATCCAAGAACATCTACAGCCCTTTACGCAGATGATACGGTAATATATGCAACAGGAAAGGTTTAAAGAAGAATAGTCCAAAACATTGAAAATCACATCGGAAAAATTACAGAATACACCGAAAAATGGAAGAACAAAATCAACGCAGAGAAGAACAATTTATCATGTTCACCCAAAAGACGAGTCCACCAGTGGTAGCAATAACAGTAGGAGGAAACAGGATCCAATCAGGAGAATCAGTCAAATGTCTAGGAGTCCACCTCGACAGAAGACTAAACTTTAAGTTGCACACACAAAAAACCAAGGTAAAAGCAAACGCTGCTAAAAAAACTAATACTTCCATATATTTTTAGATCCAGTCCACTATCGAAGGCCAAGAAGATCCAATTTTACCAGGCCTACGTTAAATCGGTAATACTGTACGCTATCTCAGTTTGGAGTTCCATTTCGGAATGCCACTGGCAAAAACTTAAAGCAACAGAAACAGCATGTTATAGAATCATCGATGAATCACCACGGGAAGAACGGATAACAAATGTTACCATCAAACAAAGGCTCCAGTATACACCACTGAGGGAGGTGGCCGAGGAAAGAACAAGATACTTCTTTCACCAAGACACAAGAAGACTCCTTAAGACTTAAGACTTAAAGGGTGTTCAGAAGAACTCATAGACTGATCGACCATCTGATCAGGGTCTAGCCGGGTGGTTGCCGAAGAAAACCAATCAGGGAAGTAGGTACGATGTCAAAAAAAAGCACCTACAGAAGAAGAAACCAAGGAATTCATGACAGAAAAATTCAAGGTTCGAGAGAAAAAACTCAATATTAGGCGGTGCAACAGCGGGACATCAAGAAGAAAGAAGGCCAAGATTTCTTTAGTTATAAATATATTAAGTGGGAAATGTAAATATTATTAGGGTACTAATTTTTTTTTCACACTAAGGGAAAGGGCCTGTATTGCAACAGTCATTATATTTTTGTATTATATATCTATGGTGATTAGTTCATATTTACTAAAAATATAGATTAAATTTAAACATTAAAAAAAATTCAATCACTTACCTGAAATGCAGAGTTGCAGGTACATATAAGGCAAGAAGTAAGTAGAATAATTAAACGCTGTGCCATTTTGTCCTGAAACAATTTAAAATATTTATTTAACTATGTATAAAAATGGCAAAATTGATTACTTTTACATTACTACATTTTGACAAAATATTTTACTCTTATACTCTCTTGTCCTGTTATAGGTAATGCAGGTCGATATAGTATCTTTATATATTTTGGTTTTCCTTTCACAACTACAGAGGTTGTATTTAAACGTTTTTCCCTATTCAGTCTAGTTGTCAAACATCTCGGCAAGTTGTCATTGATGCTGCATCTTAAGAAAAATCGTGCAAATCCCTTGTTGGCCAACGTTAAACAAAGTTTTTATTGTAAAACGATCAAAATTCCAAGTCATAAGAATACTGTGCTATTATATTGATCTATACTTTAAATCAGATAATTTTAAATTGTGTATAAAACAATATGTACTCGTTTTCAAACTACGTTTATCAGAAATCATGGACGAATATTTGTATACAGGTGAACAGCAAAAGAAAATTACAATATTTCTTTTCTCATATTTTTTTAATGTACAGGGTTTTTCATTATATTTTGACCTCCCACTTATTTTCCTTAATTTCGGGAATACAAAAGAAATTTTCAAATAAAAGTTGTAATATTTTATCTATACCGACCAACAGTGTCAATATTTCAAATGGAACACCCTGTATTTTTTATAGTTTTAAGTAGCCCTGCATTTCCTGATTACAAATATATAACATAGTGTAGCATTAGTTTTGTTCTATAATGGCGTATGGTACTACTATACTATACTAAGATAAGAAAAAAATATATTTAGAAAAAATATATTTAGTCAACAAAATTAATAACTTACAATACTACATTTAAGATTACAATATATGCTCAAAGTGTCCTTCATTGTTATCAATGTACAAGTAATATCTTCGTCTCAAATTTTCTAATGCGTCAGATATTGTGTTATTATGACCATTTAAATTTTCAATTTCCGCGCGAACTTTTGCTGTGATAGTGATAATATTTGTATTTGAATCAAAATACATTTTTTCTTTTAAAAATCTCCATAAAAAGCTATCACATAGTGTTAAGTCGGGACTATTTGGTGGCCATGTAATGGTACCCTTATTGCCGATTCACACATTAAATTGATTATTTTTTAAGTGTTCTTGAACGGCTACGACATTATGTGGCGGGGCTCCATCTTGTTACTATATTATACTATTTAATTGATTTTTATTTTAATTCCCCAGTTAATTTATAATTATAAAACAATGGTCCAACTAGTTTGTTTTGAAATATTCCGCACAACACATTTATTGATTTTCTTCCTGACTTTTTTATTTACTTAATTTTTTCTTTTTCTATTATTTTTCTGTTTCCACGAATACCTATTTCTTCTATTAGAAATGCCTGAAGTTGAAAAATTTGATTCATCTGTCCATAAAATGTTATAAAAATAATTAGGATCATTGTTCAAATTTGTAAGCATGTCTTGACAGAACTGTAAACGCTCTCTCTTATGAACATTGGTAAGTTCTTGTACCGGTAATATTTTGTACGGCTTATAGTTGTGCTTTTTAACACTGTATGTATCGTCGCACGGCTTTTCTCTAATGCATTAGTAGCATTGTTTAGACTAGTTTCGGAATTTTCTAAAATAAAAATGTTATTATGGATTTAATCTATTATTTAGGTATTTAATTTTTACCTTCAAAGTAAAGCAAAGTATCAAGATCTTCATCATTATTTCCTACGATAGTACGTTTCTTCCGTTCAAACATTTTTTCATTTATGACACGACGATAATTATATAAAATGTATTTGCAGAAGGAGTCTGTCGATCTGGATAAATCAGCCAATATTCTCTTCTGGTTGCTTGCTTGTTTTTATAAGTTTTTACTTAAATTGAGAATATATCTACTCTTTTATCTGTAGTATAACCCATTTCGGTATAAGAACTGACAGTTTATTATAAATTAATAATTGTTTCATCTTGAAATGTCAGTTACATAGCCACCTATGGTTATCCTTTTGTAGTACCATATGCCATTATAGAACAAAACTAATGCTACACAATGTTATATATTGGTAATCAGGGTGTCCCATTTGAAATATTGAAGATGCATTTTATTGGGCACTCCTTGTATACAAAATTGGGTTTGTTGCTGCATTGTTGGTCGGTACAGATAAAATAATACAACTTTTATTTAAATTTTTTTTTCTGTATTCCTGAAATTAGGGAAAATAAGTGAGGGTCAAAATATAATGAGAAACCCGGTACAACCCCATATTTTACTTTTTTAAAATGTTTTATTTATGATATTCTTTGATTTTTTAGAAAGCATTCCCTACATCTAAACTTATTAATTTCCAAGATATTGATTTTCTTCAAATTTCGAAAATATCTACAATTAAGAAATAACTTAGTCTTGTCTCATAATAGTATTTTTTCCACGAGGAAACTAAGTTCCTGTAGCTGGCTGTATACCATATATCACAAAAAATTGTTTAAAATCCTTTATAAAAGGTATATATACCTTTTATAAAGGATTTTAAACAATTTTTAGTATTTTTTTATTTTACTTTTTTTATTTAATAAAGAACTAATAGAGAAACATATAAATATTCATGAAATACATGAAACAATTAATGTGATGTTAAGAAATCAAGTCTAAAGTAAATCTTT
Source organism: Diabrotica balteata (assembly GCA_918026665.1). Taxonomy (NCBI): domain Eukaryota; kingdom Metazoa; phylum Arthropoda; class Insecta; order Coleoptera; family Chrysomelidae; genus Diabrotica; species Diabrotica balteata. The sequence continues at coordinate 84,882,637 of OU898281.1, read as the reverse complement.
AAAACGACTTCCAATGTCTAGCTAGTTTGTAACCAATATTCAAATGAACGATCCAAATTTTCTTAAGATTAGAAGTCAATATGATTAAATGCTTCTCGTATTCTATTTTTCATACATATGGCGCTGTTGGTGGCATATGGTACAGAAAGCCTTTCTCTGCCTATCCATCTCACAAGAAAGTTATTATTTAGATGATTGTGAATAAGAGCAGTGTGATGATCTGGAGTACCACCGTGTAAAGACCACATTATTTGTCGAAAATTTAATGGGGCAGTTTGCTTTAAAAATAGCAAATGATTAGTTACGAAATCCAGATATATTACCATTCACATGGCCATAAAAATTGTGGGCAAATCACGTAGTCCTCATAAATACCACCTCAAACATATATATATATATATATTATATATATATATATATATATATATATACATATATATATATATATATATATTATATATATATATATATATATATCACCTAGTTTGACTATTAATAAAAATTATGACGGTTCACCGTTCCATTTTTTAAAATGTAGCCTCCTTTCCAAAATACACACATAAATAAAAAAAATAGTCACACTTGCTGCTAATACCATTGTTAAAAAGCTAAAAACCTTCATGATCATCACTGACTGTCAATTTTTGATATAAATATGCGGTAGAGATTCATTTTATGTTTACGGAGGATTTTTAAAGAGATTTATATAAAAATCCATAGTAATATTCCAGATAGATCCATCAATATAGATCCACATTTGTTAACAGTTTTTGTCCACTCATTTTTATACGTAATCGTTCCATTCTATTAATTTTTTAAAAGCTCTTACGTTTGGCTCATTCTGCTTGTTCATTGGCGAATTAATAGCTCTGTAAAAGGTTGTCACTCCATCCTTTGCGAGATCGTCTAATACTTCTTTTACCGATTGGTGACTTATCTCTCGCTATTTTTACGACACAGGTCTCCTCCATTCTGCTTATGTGGTTAATCCATTTTTTTTTCTATTTCGTGTCCACAATTATTCTATTTTGTGTCCACTCATTTATACACTATACCTTACATTTTCGTCTAATGTCTTCTTCTCAGTACTTTCATCTCTGCCGTTTCCAGTAGTCTTTGCGTTGTGGCTATGTCGGATCTTGTTGCTGAGACATATGTCATTATTGATCTTACACTGGCTTTATAAATTCTTGACTTCATCTCAGTGTTAATGTGCCTGTTTCGCCATATAGTGTTATTAAGGCACCCTTGCAGTCTATTTGCTTTTTGTACTTGATCTCTCACTTTTTTGCCCAGGTCTCCATAGCTGGACAGTGTAATTCCCATGTATTTTATTTCCATTACTTGTTCAATACTGATGTCATTAATTTCTATACCAAAAAATACCCAGATCATATTTGAAACTTCTTCCACAGCAAAATTCATTTTTAAAAATAAAAACAAGACACATAGATAGATTAAAAAGGTGAAAACTGTCATTTTTTTAAATTCTACTGTTTTATCGTTGATAACTGATACAAGTGTCCTTTTACTTATTAAAATGTTATACTAAAACATTTTTGGCTTAGAATACTCTTGATATAACATTAGTCTAAAAACTGTTACATTTATTACATAGTGTTTTGATTTATACTTGTATTAGTATTTATTGAATAAAAATAATTTTGTTATAGGTACTATTACATAAGACTACCTACAAAAATTGAGAGTATTCGTGAAATTTGACGAAAACTAAAAATATAACGGAAAATAATGAGTTTAGGTCTAGAACATGCTTCTCAAAAATAAAAGAGTACAATAAACGCATTTTTTTGTTAACATATTTATATATTATAATATGTTGTTAACAATGTTAACAATATGTACATGGTTTAACCATAATAAAATTTCAAAATTTACAAAGGTAAAAGAACATTATTATTTTTGTTTAAATTGTATAAATTTTTGTTAATAAAGACAAACAGTAAACTTAATCATTTAAAAAGGTTTTAAAAACACAGTGAATTAGTCACAATTTAATTTTTACGAAATTTACCAGTCATAATTTTACTTACACCTTACCAGTCATAATTTAATATCCCGAAGGTACAAACACCACTCTCACATTGATTTTTTTTTAACTAAAAGCAAGGTTATTGCTTGAAAGACCGAGGCCAAGTAAGTCAACTTTCAATTAAAAAAAAAAATGTGCTAAAAACTTGGTTATTTATACATTTTCGCAGAATTTTTAAAATAATCTTTTTATGATTTTATGAAAATGATCTTCGGAGTGAAAGACCAAACAGTTGTTAAAAATATAATTTTCAATTTAATTAGTTGTGGCTTGATCCCATATAAACATAATAATTATAACCTGTGGGGAGCTGCAACTTTTAGTAATATTTTTAAGTACCCACATCGTGTATGGACATTAGTTTGCAGTTAGTCTTGAAAACTGAAAAGTTTTGTGGTTTTCGGCGATCGTGTCCTAAAATATGAATTCTTCAAAGATACTATACTAGGCAAAATGGACAAGATTAAATTTAAAATCCCCAAACTCAGGGAAAGAACCAACGGTTTTTAAGATATCTAACATACTGCCTGACAAAATTTTAAGTATGCGACAGAAAACTTTAATTCCTACCATAACAAGAAAACGTGTTTTACAATTAATAAAAACTCATCACAACAAGTATTTAAAACTTTTGAGGTATCCGGAAGCTAAGAAAAATGATATTTACAAAATACGTATTTAAGAATTTCCAACTAACACTCGTCTGTTTGATATCAGTGCGAATGCGAAATTTTTGAACAATGATCTTGCGAAAAGAAAAAAAAGTACCTAAAAATGAACTACTAGATCAAAAAGAAACAAGATATATGATTATTGCAAATATCGATGAAAAGGAAACCTTAAAGCAACAAAGGAGACCAGAAGAATAGAAAAAGAGATGCAAAGAAAATAACTACAGCAATCCGTTCAACATGAAAGCAGCATTAACTTATCAAAAAAGCAAAAGCTATAAAATGATATAGATATAGATCATAAATTGGCTCTTTGGTTACCTTAAACCAAATATTTCCTAGGCGTTGTTACTTTTTGTTCCAAAGTGTCTCTATTGGATTAAGATCTGAGCTACTAGAAGGATGTGACAAAACCTTAATGTCATGTTCTCGCATCCATTTTATGCTATATTTAGCAGTATGGCATGAGGCTCCGTCCTGCTGAAATATAGAATCTTCGGATGGATATCACTTTGCCGCACTTGGCATAAACGAATGTTCAAGAATATATTGATATTTCGCTACTTTTACTATGGTCTCAATAAAATGTTCCCAAGTTTTCCACTCTTTGAGGTATCCCCTCTGTGGCTCAGTGGTAATAGCGCGTACCTTTGAACCTAAAGGTCGTGAGTTCGAATCTCACCTGGATGGAGAAATTTTCGTTTATTAGAAATTAATGAATGAAAATAATTTCTATCCTTGTGCGATCGGTAGTCACCGGAGGGACCGCAGACGTTCGGATACAATTAGCGTCTCTTAGCAAAGACAATGACGTCGACTTTGCTGAGTATCAAGACAATTACTCCACACATACACACACACACACACACACACACACACACACACACACACACACACACACACACACACACACACACACACACACACACACACACACACACATACACACTACACCTCAAATTGTAAGATTGGCGAATGGATTTAGTGTCCGCAGTCATTTAAACACAAACAAACAACAACAACAACAAACCCTTTGAGGGATACAACTCCACACCATAATACCCTGTGGAAAATTTATAGTTTTTTTGAGACAATCACACGCTTTCGACAATTTCCTACACAAACATCATATTTGCTTTTGTCGCTATAGATAATTTGGTCTCAGTTATGTTTGGTCTACGAAAGTTTTGATTTAGCCCAAATATAACGATTCTGTTTTTCAGTTTTCGTCAATAATAGTTTTTCTTTGGCCTATGCGAAAAAATAAAAAAAAAGAAAATTTAAATCGCAATATAAAACGTATTAAACATACTGACGGTTGTCTTTATTCATAGTGAAATGACGCGTGACATTTATTGTTAATAACGCACAACTACTCGTATGTTTGATTTTAACGCCTTTTTCGCGCCAGGCTGATAAAATGTAAGGAACGTGACGAAAAGCAAAAAATGTTCCAATATTTAGTGGTCAGCAGTTTTCGATTATCAAACAATTAATTTAATAGTAATCAATATAAAATATATAATTAAGTCGCAAAAATAATTCCATACATTATAAAAAATGTTATTAATTTCATATTTACAATTAAAAAGAAATTAAATAAAAGAATTTCGGTAAATTGGCATTATATTCGCAAAATAGCTGCTTGTTTCAACATAGTTGTTAGGGTTCGTATAAAGTTATATAAATTCTACAGTTAAATATTTCGATAGAGCTTGAATTAGACGTATACAAACATTTAATATATTTAAACAAATATATTTAAAAACGAATAAAATTATTAATGCATTAAAAACAAATAGATATAAATAATAGTTTTTACTAATCATTAATAGAAACTTATTTTTTAAAATTGTATAAATTATGCAAATAAGTACATATAAAGTAAAGTTGTAAATTACGATAAAAGATGCCAATTCATTATAATTAACGTCATAAAATATCATTAAATTATTTTTTCAAAATTATATAATAACAGGGGTGCTTTATAAGGGATGAAATAAGGCAAGAAAGGTTGAAAAATGGTAAATAGCATATTTAAGGATTAAAGAATCTTAATTCTAATGAGACACAAATGTATTTCAAATTGGTACATGCTTCATTGTCCAATTCTATTAGTTTTTTTTTGAAAAAATCATACGTACTTATTATATTTAATTTTAGGATAATGAACTTTAAAAAGGAATATATCTTTTTATCCGTCATGAGTGATTAACGTGGCACGTAGTAAATATTGTGAAAATACTTCCGCAAAGTTGTCATAAGTTGTCCATTAGTAGCGTGAAAATGTAATTAAGATTGGATTTAGATAACTTTTTTGTATGCTACTAGTATGTAATGTATATTATTAATGTTCCAGGTGAATACAAGTGCGTATTTTATTTTTGATAAAATAAAACGTTATTATGAAAGCTATAAATCATACTTAAAGTTTTGTTTAGAAACAAGAATATTAATATTACAAATTTAGTATGTAGTAATACGCACAACAAACGAAAAAATTTTCAACAGATAAAACATTAATAAAAAACTTAATACGGTAAAATAGAGAAAAGTTCTCTTAAAATTTGGAGTAAATTAATATACGAATTATTATTATTTTATACGAAATATTGTTTTCAAACTAGACTTTCAGTCGACGCCGGATAGTCCACGTAATTGTTTACGATGCAGCGGATTTTAAAAAAATGGCTGGTGCATCGAAAAAATTTGTTTAGGTGACAAGAAAATGGAACAAGAAAAGGGATATTTAAAGCGGTTCTGAGTCAGAAACGATATGATAACAGGGAGAGAAGCACAAAGAAAATATCCAGTGGCAACAATTTTGTCTATTTTTAATAGTTTTATAGCAAGTTGTTAATTATGGTCTTAGACAAACTGTTACTGTGGATGAAATGCTTTTGAGCTTTCATGGAGTGTGCCGATGTAAAATATATTTGCCAAATAAACTGGCAAAATATGGATTAAAACAGGCATATGCGCGAAACAATTATTTATATATTGAGTAATTTTATATTGAAAAAGACTGTGATGGGTTAGACTTTAGACTTAAGCAATGCCAGTAAAAAGTTTCCCATTCTCATTCTGTGCTGTTCATTCTGTGCTGTTTACGTCTGATTGAACCAAATTTTGAAAACCAATCGTGATGTTACTGCCAGCAAATGGTATTTTTCGATAGAGTTAATCGATATTCATGGAAGAAAAATTAGTGTATGTGTATATATTAATATACAATAATTTTTTACGGTAAAAAAATTACAAAGCTACCTACTCACTTTCTTCAATGCATGTCAAAAAATACAATAATTGCAATGCAATGATTAAGATGGCCTTTAGTAATTTTTTTTTTGCCTTTTGGATGCGTTCATTCATCGGATACAATAAATTCGTATATCCGACACCAATGTGACAAAGATAACAAAGAAATAAGAGAAACGTCTTTTTTGAATAAAACTAGCGGATCAATTAGTGCAGGAGCAAATAAACAGGCGGTTAATAAATAAAATAGTCAACTTGAGACACAGATAAATATTTGAAAGTTTGCTTGGTGTATCAGAAAAATAAGCAACAACTTCCAACATGGACTGTCTGATTTTTAAAAACAAAAAATGTACTGCTTATTTCCATGAAAGTGAAGGAATACAAAATATTTCTGCTTAAATTGCAAAAAACATGTATGCACATTGAAACCAAACCATCATCATCATGGCTTTTCATCATTCTCATCAGTTCATTGCTTTGTTTTCCATTGGAGAATCTTAAATGTATTTACACCTTGGTCCACTTTTCTTATGTATTTAAGTTTAAGCTATTCTTTTCGCCTTCTTTCTACTGGTAAGTGCATTAATATGTTCTTTAGTATTTTACCATCATTGAATTCTGTCCATCTTTTTAATCTTCCACTTTTTTTTAATACTATGTCTTCTTCTTTCTTTTGGCACACATCATTGTTTTGGTTTTTTCATCCTTTTTAAAATATGCTTAACCTCAAGCTGATCTCAGAGCATTGAGGATTCGAAGTTGCTACTAGAATCACAGTTTTTGAAACAAGAAAAAAAAATTGTTGATGATTTTACATATTTATGTAGAGTGCTCTCTGAACTAATAAATATTGAGTAACCTGGCTGGGTACAGTAATTCTCGACCTTTCGGTTTTAAGTTTTTTTTCGAAGATATATCATCTTATTTTTATGACATAACCTTTGGTTTATTTTTTTTTTTGGTGTCTTAAGATCGAGTACTTAGTTAAATACCTATTTATAAGGTGTTAAGGTTATTTACATAAAGAATATTTATTGGTTAGTGAACCAATAAACCTATGAAAGCAAGAAGTAATTTCCCCAGGAGAATACTCTCCTTGGAGATTAAGAGTTCCCAATTAATTTAATTTTTATTAGCCGGAGTGTCGAGTTTTAGTAAAGCTTTGAGTACTATCCTAATAATTACAAATAAAGTAATTTTTAACGTAACAATTTTTTTAAATAAAATAAATTCTTTCTACAATGAGTTTAATTAAATTACTTTGAATGAAATGTCTATATTATGGTCTAATTAAAAACCATTTTACATTACCGGTTATCGCGTTTTTATAATTCATACGTTTTGTTGCGAATACGGTATATCCACTTGCCTTACCCAGGTTTGAATCACACTTATAGTCATATTACGGTTTCTACAGTAGTTGCTCTTCTTCTTCTTTTTCTTCTTACGGTATCTATCCGTTCAGGATGTTGATGATCAGCATGGCTATCTCAAATTGGCTTGCAGTTATTCTGAATATGAGTGTAGACGTATTAAACCACTTTATGAGAAGTATTAGGTTTTGAAGCCCTAGATACCCTTTTCCTCCATGATCTTCACTTTTCAAACACCTTGCCCTAAAGAATCAATTGCAACAAGTCACATTTCTTCTTTCTCATATAATAGCTTTATTTCAGCATTTATAATATTCTCTCTGGTGCCTACAATAAGTGTATTTAAATATATTGGAGCATTTATAACGTTTGGCATTCACTTTACTGTGAATGATTTAGTGGATTAATGGTTCGAATCCTGGCCAGAAAACAAACCGTCTAACGGAGTGTTATTACAGCAAGAGATGGAGCCGTGTGGTCGGTGTTACACACTCCATAGATCCTTACCAGAGAAGAGTATATAGGAACCTTAAAAACCGGAATATGGGAGTAGATTTTTAAATTACGGTATTGTTAATTTTTGGTTGCAAAATATTGATTTTAAAAATTATACACGTTCAATAATTAAATTTATAATCTGTGTAGTACGATAAAAAGCTACACAGGTGCTTTATTAAATGACTACTTTTTTTGCATAATTTATTTATAGCTTAGAAGTCTTTAAAGCAACGAGTATTATTACGTAATAATTTTCTAATATTTAATAACGTTTATCTTTAAAACCTTCAGGCTGATCTTATAGTATGCTATAAAAAATTTTAGCACAATGAATAATTTCGTAGTCAGTGAAAGTTGTAGGTCACCCATTACAAAAGTTAAAACAACTGACTAATAATAATTTATTACACCGAAATTGAATCTGTAACAGTCAGTATCGTTAGCTTTTAAGTACTAATTTAGATTTATGGTTTGTTAATTAAGGTTATTGTGACTATTACGCACAATTAGCACCCTAATAGGAGCTGCAATTAATAAATAAGGTGGTCCCGCAAAAATGATTTTAGATTTAATTTTATGTTGCTACAAAAGAAAACAGTTCACTGAGAGCATTGTACCTTAAAAGTGGGATTAAATTCTCCTTTGCATGAATATCTATGTTCATTTTTTATAATTTTAAACCAGATATTAGATAGTATCAAAAATATTTCAAATAAGTTGATAACTAGTGTAGGAGTACGGAAACAAAAGGATAGGGTAACAATTTTGAACAATTACTACTTTATTGGGAATAAGCCATAATTCAAGTTTAAAATAAGTTTATTGACGTTTTAATTTTCACTTCAGAAATTTTTTTCAAAATACAAATATTAATAAATTAAACAAATTTTGTATTTTGTTACTTAAAATTAACAATGAATCCAACGAAGCCTTTGGAAAACTATAGAATAGAAACTAGAATATATAAAACTTTATTTAAAATAGGTAAAAGAAATATGAGTAAGATTTACTCACAATCACAAGCAGAAATTTACAACATGTTAGCACAAAATTGTACATAAATAGCCTCCAATGAAACATATGACCCTACTTTTCTCGAAAATAAAATACATTCCGAAAATTACAGTCCTCTTCTTTAATTTGTAGAAAATTTTCTAACATAACTATAATAATTGTCTAACATTTATTCTCCAATAAACATGCTTTGAGTAAAGCAACATTAAAATTTAGTTGGATCAAAAACTGTTTTAAAATGACACAGACCAACTCTTTACATCCTGCAATAAAAGATTAAATATATTAGGAACACTATCTAACAGGAATTTGAGCTCTGACTGTGGTACTCTAATTAGTCTATATATAGCATTAATTAGATCAAAAATAAATTATGGCTTTATTAAGTACACACATGCGTCAGACACAACACTGAAAACGTTAGATAGTATACACAATGCAACTCTAAAACTTGTCCAGTGATAGAAAGTTTGTACAGTGAATCTCGAGAATCATATTTACTTCCTAGTAGCATTTAGTTAATATTACCGCATGCAACTTCTATCGCGTCTAATTAAAAGAAACTCCTTTTTTATACTACATTTAATAATAAATATGATTTAAAATAGACATAATTCATACAAACGTTGCTATGAGGGAATCCCATTTTATTTAAGATGTTTAAACGTAACATTTTCAGACATATTCCAAATAAATAAACCATCCTCTACCCTGGAAAAGTGAACATCTGGTAGACAAACATCATAATATGGAATATATAATGCATCCAAATGTAACACAGGAGTTGTTGCTACGTATGTAATGACCAACAATAGATTTTATTTAAATTTTCCAAATATTTCAGCATTTTGTTGCTGAACTTTATGCAATACTTACAACTCTTGAACATATCGACAAAAATAAAATATAAAAATGCTTGATCTCAAGTGATTTCGTTGGTGTTTTAAAAACCTTCAATCACGTGTATTCTAAAAGCCCTTAGAAAACATAGTAAAATCTAAACTGAAAGAGGTCCAAGAATGTTGGTCTCTGTAATGAACGCACACCCTTTCATTACGGAGACCATCGCAAGGTGTTTTCGCCTAGATCATAGCACTGACAGTGAAGTGAACGCTCGCATTTAAAATAATGCGAGGCTCGGTGGTCGGCACCTCGTAGTGTTGATCATAGAATACTAGGGACGAGAATCGAAAAAACACTAAACTGGAATACTATGGTCCGATACCTGGCTCGAGTCTGGAAGCTGCGATTTGACGGTGAACGCTGAAATTATTAAAATCCTGCATTTATTTTACGTGGCGATGATACTATGATATCATCCTATGACCGGCGCGGCGCCTTGTTATAAGCGCACACTAAAGGTCGATTCAGACACATCAGTCACGTCTCGTCACAGTCCTGGCGCCGACCCGAACAATCCGTCATACAAAATATTCTTTAATATAAATATGGCGCCGGCATTTACATTCATCAGGCGACGAATGCCAGCTGTCAGATAGCTGAAACAGGACCGGTTCGGCGTTGAGACTAAGACGGGACTAATATGTCTGAATCGACCTTTAGTGTGCGTTCATAACGAGGCGTCAACCCTCGGTCGGACCATAGGATGGTATCATAGTGTCATCTCCACGTAAAATAAATGCATTATTTAAAAAATTCCAGCGTTCACTGTCAACGCGCAGCGCCCAGCCTAAAGCCAGGTATTGGACCATGGAGTTAGACCATAGTATTCCAGCTTAGTCTTTTTCGATTCTCGTCCATAGTACTCTACGATCGACACTACGAGATGCCGAGCACCGAGTCTCTCTGCGACTAAATAAATGCATTTTATTTTAAATTCGAGCGTCCACTACACTGTCATAGGCCAGAAAATAAGCAAAAAAAGTATTCTGTTTTTGACACTCGTCCGGCCAGGCAAACGATAATTGTTTTGATTGGTATAGTCCTCTGTAACAAAAACCTATATGTTTCCTAAAGTCGATTTTTTGAACTTAAGTCTTATTTTTTGAAATATCGAGAAGAGTAAGAATGGGATGGGCAGCGTTCGGCAAACTTTCTTATTATATATATATATATATATATATATATATATATATATATATATAAGGTTCTTGAACTCCTAAGTGGAGCATAGAGCTTCAGTGAAAACGCGCCATCGGGTTCTATTTTGCGCTAAGGCCTTCACCTCATTCCAAGACTTTCCTTGTTTTCTTATCTCGTCTATGATGGATCTTCTCCAAGTTTGTACTGGGCGACCCTTTTTCCGTTTTCCTTGGGGATTCCACTCTAGGGCAGTCTTTGCAATACTGGAGTTATTTTTTCGGAGTGTGTGACCGATCCAACCCCACTTTCTGGACTTTATTTCATTTACTACCCTCGTTTGTTTGGTCAGGTGTAGTAAATCTTCGTTTCTGATGATGTTAGGCCAGAAAATACGAACAATTCTTCGTAGACATTTATTAACAAAGACCTGCAGTTTGTCTGTAAGGGTTTTTGTCGCTTTCCAGGTTTCACATCCGTAAAGTAGTACAGACATGGCATTTGACTGGAATATGCGGATCTTTGTCCTCGTAGTGTAGTCTCCAGACCTCCAAACAGGGTTGAGCATGCTGAAAGCTTGTTGCGCTTTTCGTATCCTCATACGAATATCGTCTTCTGTACCTCCGCTTTCTGTTATGACACTTCCAAGATACGTAAAGTTTTCCACATTTTCAATTTGCATGTTATTAATGGTGAATAGCGTGTTGTTTCTTGCATTTATTCTCATGGATTTGGTTTTACCAATATTGATTTTCAAACCTATTTTATTGGCTTCAGTTTAAAGTGTTTCCAATTGGTCAGCCACATCTTGGAACCTTTGTCCTAACAGGCAGATATCGTCGGCGTATTCTAGATCGCTTAGGCGTGTGGTTAACGTCCATTGTATCCCTCTTGTGTCGGAGTCTCGTTTGAAGAGAACATAGTCTAGAGCTATGTTAAAAAGAAACGGAGAAAGCACGCATCCCTGTCTGACTCCAGTAAGTACGTCAAATTCGTCAGTGTTGATCCCATTGTGTGTCACGCTGCATTTCGCTTCAGTGTACAGTAACTTTATAATGGAAATTATTTTATGCGGGATGTTTCTTAGCTCTAAAATTTTCCATATCGCATCATGAGATAAGCTGTCAAAAGCACGCTCGAAATCAACAAAAACCATGTATAGGGGTGTGTTCCATTCAACCGATTGTTCCATTATTAGCCTCACAGTATTAATGTGGTCTATGCAGGAGGATTCTGGCCTAAAGCCTACTTGATTAGCTCGAAATTCAACCTTGTTTGTTAATCTTTTAAGTATGATGGTCGTGAAGATTTTATTTATGGCGGTAAGCAAGGTTATTCCTCTCCAATTTTTGCATAGTGTGAGGTTGCCCTTTTTTGGAAGCTTAATAATGATGCCTTTTTTCCAGCCCGCTGGAATGCGGTTTGTTTCCCACACCTCTCGGATTATGGGGAGCAAAAGTTCAGCAGTTAGATGCGGATCAGTTTTAAGTATTTCGGCAGCAATGTTATCGATTCCCGGAGACTTGTTATTTTTCAGAGATTTGATAGCTGTTATTATCTCTGTTTTGGAAGGGGCGTCGCAAGATATACGCAAGTCTATATTCTGTGGATTTTCGACAATTTCATCTGCGTTATCCCTGGGCGTGCCTAGCATCTCCTGAAAATGCTCTTTCCATCTCTCTATTTGGTCATTTGTTGTAGTAAGTAATTCTTCTGTCTTGGATCTTACGACGTTTGAACAGTTGGGCCCTTATTTAGGCTTAGGAAGTTCCAAATAAGTAAAAAATTTCGGTTTTTTATAAATGTTAATATCTATTTTGAAAATAAACTTATAACATTTATATTTTATGAAATGTTGAGTCTTATAGTGCTTAAAATATAGTCAAAATTTCAAACTGATAGGTAAAATAGTTTAAAAGTTAATTTATTTGTATATCCCTAATTAATTTTTTTTGCAACAATAGAAGTCAGAAAATTATATAGCTTTAGTAATTGTAAGGGTAGTTTCCTGAAGAAATAGACTTGTTCTATTATTTACATTAAAAAAGATTAAGAAAATTAATTTTAAATATTGCAAAATAATTTTGCAAAAACATGTCGATTTTTTGCTTATAAACAATTTACAATTTATTTACAAATTTAAAAGTAAAAAAAAGTTGTCCTAAAAGAATTTGGGACACAGTCAGCCTCTTTTTTATTTATTTCATAGCAGCTTTGTTTATAATAATTAAGAAATCTTATTAGCGCTATTTGAAAGAATATACTTTATAGTTGAAATGTACTAGTTTCTATAAATAATGCCTTTTAATGGAATCGTCCACAAAGCTTCAAAATTGGTTCCTTAAAATCAGCCGACTTTGAAATTCACTGGAGTTGAAGGGAGAGAGAAGGAGCTGTTAACTGTATCTCTGGTCCTTTTTTATGTATTTTAACTTTTCTTTTTTAACTTGTACGTACTTTTTGCGTACATTACGGATATTTATTAGTTCAATAAATAAATTGTCAAATAAACCACATAATTTGTTTATTTTTTTTTTAAATTATATTTAAGTGGTGTTTAATTTCTGATTAATGTATACTTTTCTAATAAAATTGTAAATAATTTATTAATATTTTGATATGATCGAAAAAAGTTTCTTTTCCCACAAATTTTACTTATGTATCTTTTTATCCTATCTATGTAAATTTATCAATCTATTTTTTACAATATTGTAAGTGAATCTAATCTATTACATCTAATTTTTTAATTCTAATAATTGAAAGTATTTAACTATACATTCAAAGATCATGTTATTCACAAAATTAAATTTTTACATGTTGTAAGGGACCCCCTAGTGTCGAGTAAATGGACAATTCCATTTGGTTGAACCATTTTGTTTCACTAATTAAATAAAATGTTTACAAGATTTCAAATATATATATATATATATATATATTATATATATATATATATAAGAAGATATAAACAAAGCTGCTATTATTTAAATAAAAAAATAGGATTATTTTAGGACAAATTTTTTTCTTTTAAATTTGTGAAAAAATTCAGGCTTTTTAAATATAAAAAAATAATATGTTAACAGGCAATGGTTAAAAAGTTATTCTAATTGTTTTTAAGCAAAAAAACATGTTTTGTAAAATTATTTTGCAATATTCAAAATTAATTTTCTTGATTTTTTTTTATATAAATATTAGAACAAGTCTTCCTCTTCCAGAAACTACCCTAACAATTACAAAAACTATATAATTCCCTTACTTATATTGTTGCAAAAAAAATTAATTTGGGATAAACAAATAAAATAAATTTTAAAATATTTGACCGGTCTCTTTGAAATTTTGACCGTATTTTAAGTACTATAAGACACAGCATAAATGTTTATAAAGTTTATAAAGAAAATAAAGTTTATTTTCAAAAAAGTTATTAGCATTTATAAAAAAACCAAAATTTTTGACATATTTTGCAACTTATTTAGTAATAAATAACCATAGAAACATTTAGAAAACGCTATGTTGAAAGTTTTTATGTAACTTATAAGATTCTTTTCTTTTAAAATTTGTTTAACATGCTGCTTTTAAGAAAGCAAAAATTTTTCGTTTTTTGACCTTAATTTGTTAATAACTAATTAAGTCCAAAATATCAACTACAGAAAACATATAGGTTTTTGTTACAGAGGTCCATACTACTCAAAACAATTATTGTGGTTTGCCTGGCCGGACGAGTGTAATGAAAAAATACTTATTATCCTGGGTAATCAGTGCTATATTCTAGGTGAGGATACCATGCGATGGTCTCCGTAATGAAGGCACCATAACTCGCCTACGTAGAGAAAATATAATATATACGCACTCTAATATGTTCACCAGAGAAAATTCCCCTAAAAGTGAAATTTGTGAAGAATTAACTAGTGTAAAACATTTTTTACTTGACTTCACTTTGTGTAAATGTGCGTTCATTATTCATAGGTTTAATATTCGGAACAATATCAATAAACTTTTAGGTACAGGCTTTAATTATGTTGACATTGCAAATTATCTAAAATGTATGCATTTTTATTATTAAATTTGAAGTATTCGACGTAGTATATACCCGCTAATCACCACACGGTGGATGCGGTGAATTTGTCAATGTATAATAAATAAAAACTAAAATACTATTTTTTATCTCTTATAGACTATCTTTAAACAACAATAAGTGTCAATATAATTAGGAATTTTATTTTTTAATGACATACTTAATATGAATTCAATTAAATAAATTAGGTTCGGTTTAATTGATTTAAAGGTCAGTTCGCTAATTGGATGATGAAAGTTATCATTAATATCACTAGATTTGTTATTTATTATAATTAAAGACAATGTCAAATAATTTATATTTGTATATCTATATAGTTTTGACAATTAATCAAAACAGATAATAGAAAATATGAAAGGTATTTTTATTATTAAATTCCGATAAGCAAAATAATAATGTTACCTTATAGTACAAAATATAAATGACAATCTACATCTAACTATATTATTAACCCAGATAATCCTGACATAAGAAATAGTATTAAAACTGCAATTTTTTGTTATTAATATGTTTTATTTGGAACACCTGAATACATTACTGTAATAATATTGCAAGAAATCGCATTGTACACAAAAAAAATTAGCGTCCTACATCTAGGACGTCAGGATCAAGCACTACCATTTGTGTGGTAACTCACAAAGCAGCGTACATGGATAGCAACATCACATTTTTGACATCTTGTAGTTGTTTTTTTATGGCAGTAGCGACATCTAGTTTGTTTTTCTTGATCAATCACATAATGATGCATTCCATCGAAACGAGAATCGGCATTTTCTCTTCGACTTGGCCGTCCACAAGAAGATGAAGTCGCTTTTGTATAAAGCTGAAGAAGTGAAGTTGCAATGCGTCGTCGAAAAACTAATTGATCCAAAGTGCCCTGATTACTTTGATGTAGTTGCCAAGCATTCTGTATAGCCAAATCGATACAGTGAGTAAGAACTACAGAACTACCACTTTTTTCCTTTAATACCAGTTTTATATAAACTTACGTTTTGAGTTACTTATTACCGTCAAACTTAGCATCGTACGAACCTCTTTTGTCTTTTTGTAACTCCTTTGCCGATTTCAGCGGATATTTTGGTATTCTGTTACTTCTTATGGTTCCTGTTCCTCTGATATTTTTTTCTGTCAGCATTCCAAATAAAGGCATTGTACTAAAAAAATTATCAAAAAATAAATGAAATTTTTTCAGCTCCCACTTTAATCTAAAAATGTCAACATAACTGAGTACCACACCTACACCGACACCAAAATCCTTGTATTTAGGCGATACGTGTGTTGATGCTCCCTGGTATGGCTCAAACCACGTTACGTACCCATATTTGTTACATCCAACCCAAAGTTTATATCCCCATCTTATCGGTTTACCCTTTATAAACTGTTTACAGCCGTGACGCCCGAAATAAGGAACCATGGCTTCATCAACACTGTGGTTCTCTTCTAAAACTGCATGTTTTAAAAAATTTTGATTTAGTAACCTAAAGAGAGGTCTAACTTTACTGAATTTATCAGAATGATCCAAATTATTATTATCGGCTATATGCAGAACGCTCATTATAAAATCAAACCTATCTCTAGCAAGTGCCCCAGAAACTAAGGAATTCCAGACGTCTCTATCCTTTTCCAATACATCTTCTTCCTTGGGTATTGAGCATAACCACTAAGAATAAGAATTCCTACAAATGCTTTGATTTCTTCGATACATATAGGCTTATTTTTCTTATTTTTTATACTTGCATATCTATTGGATTCGACAACCAGTAAATCAAAAATTTCTTCATCGAACAACTTCATGAACCAGTCTATTGGAGTATCTTCTGTATCAATATTGAGATCATTATCCTTTGACCAATCAAGTATTTCTGCTTCCTCTGAGGTGGTTGCTACTTCAGAAAAGTGGTATTGCCATGGAATTTTCAAAACTTTCTCAGACTTAACAGAATTTGATAATGGAATATCGTCATCCGAGTCTGAGTCAACCGAACGAGGTACATGGATTTCAGCTACTGTTCTCAACATATTTGAAGGCAAATTATCCGGAGACACGTTTTCTTCATCACCAGAATCCTCATCTGTTTCAGCGGCATCTTCCGGAGGTAAGAGAACTATATTAGCTTGAGAATGGGGAAATTCATCTTCTTCTAACATCTTCAAGGCCTCATGTAAAGAAAAACCCCTGAAACAATAAAAGCAGTATGTTCATAACACTATCAACAAATTCTTTTGGGCTAAATACTAAGTAAAATAAACAAAGAAATTCAATGATTACAATAATTACTCAAAATTATAATTTTCATGCCATAATAGTACATAATCCTGACATCCTACATGTAGGACGGTCAAATTTATCACCACCTGGCAGCCAACTGGCAAACATTTTGGATAAAATTATTTCACGATTTGGAAAAATGAACACTTATATACAAATAACATCATAAAAAAGTATATTTTATCAAAAGTTTAATATTCATTTCTTACCTTGCAAATCTGATTCCATGCTCAGCCATATTTTACGTTTTTTACAACCGCACCACAAGTAGACGTTTCAAGCGATAGGAACAAACTAAACAATAATGGGACGATTTGTCCTTGAGTAACATTTTGTGATAGACGGCGTTATCAAATTTAAACAGGGCCGTGTTCAAAAATTATTGAAATTAGCGTCCTACATATAGAACGTCAGGGTTATTAGGGTTAATATGAATATAAAATTGGTTATATGTATAACGTTCAACGCCCCAAATAAGATGAATACAGATTGGCGGTATTTTATTCAAGCTCGTTAAGCACACATTTAGCTTATCCTACTAAAAACTAATTTATTTGCGAATTAACTATTTGCTATGTTTATTTTTAACTTGAACCATTATGACCCCTTTTATTTTACTGAAATGTGCATTTAACGTATTTAACGCACATTGTCGTAGTAAAATTATTGTGAATGAATATAAAGTTTATGATATACACAAATAGTAGGAGCAAACGAATACATTGTAAAAACTTTTTTTACTAATTCATCTAAATCATTTTAATTGTGTGGTGAGACTGTGTCTGATGATATTAATTTATATGTAGCACTCACGGTCTTCATTAATACATCCATGAAATTTTACACTAAGAAAACATGATTCTTTACTTCTCTTCAGTTAAAACATATTTATATTGTAGGCTTATTTTTTAAAATCTATTCTCTCCATGCGGTTTATTGTCTCCATTAAGTTTTTCTCCATGCGGTGTAATCTGATATTAAATATTAACGGAAGTTACCAACATAGAAGACATATGGAAAAATATAAAATAAAATCATTTGGGAATTAGCTAACAAGTTCTACGTAATAATGAAATAAATAGAAAATAATGATGCGACATAAAAAATGAAGTCAAAATTAAACCGAAATTTAGAAACTAATTTATAAATAAATTGATAGTAAATAAAACATAAAATTACCCAAAGTATAAGGAAGAATATGAAAAAAAAAACAGCAGTGGGTGAATAAATTCTTAAAAGATCTAGAAGGTAATTGCCAAGATATTATTCATATAATTGGATACTTATAAGGCAGCAAAGGACATATAGACCAGCAGGTAATATCAACAAAACATGAAAAAGTCATAGAATTAGGTATATAAAAATATCACAAAGTAAAAACAAGAAAAATACGCCATAGAGAACCTATGGCGTATTTTTAAATATCTAATATTTATTTCCAAAAAAATTAAGCAGAAAGAAGTGCTAGTTTCAGACGAAATCTCTAACAAATTTAAGTGAACAGCTCACCTTTAAGACAAATATGAAAATTATTGTAGTATTGGAGATGTTCAAGAAAATTTAGAATGACAAGTAAAGCAACCACAGATGCCTTATTATAATTACAAAATCAATTTGGAAATACCATGACCAAAATATTATAACAGGGAAGATAAGGTAAGGGAAGATAACATAAATTAAGAATTAAAAATAAAAAATGACTGGATAAGCAATCGAATGTAGATAAAATCTCTTTACGAAAAAGAAGAAGTAATAAAAATCTAAAATATTCGAGATGTCATAGAAATCTTCCAAAATATCTGGAGCCATGATGTCTGGAGAAGTCTGAAACGTCAGAAAATGTTAATAAACACAGAAAGTTGACGATGCGAATAATAGTAATAATTGAGTTTTTGCATAGTTCTCATTATTTTAGGTTATCATATACAAACAACACAAAAATTCTTTGCTACAATAGGTAACTCAAACTAAACTTTAGAAACTAGGTAACCAACTTAAATTAAAATTACTAAGAATAAATGCAAACGAAAGTTAAAGATGATAAAATAAAATTGAAAACTTGTAACAAATGGAAGATCTGGCACTACTTTTGACATTGCGGAATTAAGCTTCGTTTGATTATTTTATTGACACCGCGAGACTGTGTTAAAATAAATGATTGGCTTAAGTCTTCGTGAGAGAGATAGGCTGTCATTTCTCCTTATTAACTCGCTGTGGTTAAAGGGGTTAAAGTGATGGGGGAATGAACCAAGGGCATGCATATAGTTTCCAGGGCATGGATTAAATGAATATTAAAAAGAACTGAATAGTCAAAGTTTGCGTCCAAAGGTACACAAATCACATGTTGCCATACAAAAAATTATTTAGATTTAGGATTTGAATTGTTATATTTATTATTATTTAATAAACGATATGATAAACTATTATATGATTCCAACCCTGCGCTTAGTTAATAAAGTGCAGAATAAAATCTGCTCTTACTAAAACTAACTTTTCAGCGGTTTATAATCAAAAAACGTAAAATATTGTTAGCTAAATAGGGTATTTAAATAACAAAGTTTCTTCACACAAAAAATAAACTGTGAGTACATTACCAATTTAAAACAAATTCAATATTATTAAATATTACACATAACCTATAATTCAATAAAAACACATCAATTAATCCTGTTTCTGGTTTTTTTGGCAACTTCGATAAGTCGAACTAATTAGCCGATACAGGACCGGCTCTAGAAAAATTTCATAAACTGAAGAAAACAAAAATTAAAACTGGATGATTCTGAAAATATTAGCATACCTACTACACCATTAACATCGACATATTCCAATGCAGTAAGCAACTTCAATTTTTCTTCAAAAGAACAAGCCATTATTCTGTCAGCTATACAAGGTATTAAAATACATGAATACATAGTAGCCAAGGGTCTCTACTCATACCAAAAAATGTTGTCTTTGCATTACGAATAGCGAACAACCGAGTTTGCATTTACTTGAACAATACTAGCATAGTAGATACCCTACTAAACAACCATAAAACTGTAGTCATCCAAGGCAATGAGATGAGACTTATTACGCTAGCAAGGAGACTAGTAATATCAAACATCTGCCCCAGCATCCCGAACAGTAGTATTCTAGAAGACGAACTGAAACAACTAGAACTAACTGCAGTATCCAAATTAACGTTTTTAAAAGTTGACATGCCGGAGTCTCAGTATAGTCATGTCTTAAGCTTTAGGCTGCAAATATTTGTCTCTCCAATAATCACCAAACCAATTCCAAATACAATCTCTCAACACTCCTTACAGAATCTTCCCATCTAACTATTATATGTTTACTTTTAGTAATACATTTAAATGAGGAAAAATAATGATAGTAGCCTATTTTTTAAATCATAACTCTCAATACAAAAAGGAACTGACAATATACTGAATTTTATTCTCCAAATTCGGCACGCCAAGGAGGTACTTAACGTATATGACATAATTTGTTAAATAATTTTACAAGGCCGTATGAGCTGAAGAGCTCTATAAGTATATATAATATATATATATATATATATATATATATATATATATATATATATATATATACATATAAGGATCACTCAGACGAGTGGTGGGTTCTTATATCGGTCTCAAGGTGGAGAAATAAAAGACGAAGTTGATAGGCTACTTTATCTATTTCTAATCACCAAAACAATGGTTTCTCTAAAAACCAAAACTATTTAACGTGGAGTAAAATGTGCATTTTTTTTGTGTGTGTTTTGGCTTGGACAATTGTTATTCAGCCAGTCTCAATCAAGATAAGTTTATTAATGTGTGTGTGTGTGTGTGTGTGTGTGTGTGTGGTGTGTGTGTGTGTGTGTGTGTGTGTGTGTGTGTTTGTGTGTGTTTGTGTGTGTAGAGTAATTGTCTTGATACTTAGCAAAGTCGACGTCATTGTCTTTGCTAAGAGACTCTAATTGTATCCGAACGTCTGCGGTCCCTCCGGTGTGTACCGATCACACAAGGATAGAAATTATTTTCATTTATTAATTTTTTTAATAAACGAAAATTTCCACCCAGGTGGGATTCGAACTCACGACCTTTAGATTTAAAGGCAGGCGCTCTTACCACTGAGCCACAGAGGGGGAAAATGTGCATTTAATGTGTGTGTGTTTATAATATTTTAATTTGATCCTATAATATGTATTATTAATTTTTGCTTGTGATTGATAACAAAATTGTTTCATAATATTGTTCTGGAGCTATTTTCTTGTGGCGTCTTCATGCAATTTACCTTTTTTATTCTAAATCAGCCACAATTTTACTTTAAAATAAGATAATTTTGACGTTTTAATTTACACTTCAAAAATCGTCCTCAAAATACAAAACATTAAATTTAAAAAATTTTGTTTTTGTTACTTTGTAAAAAAATAACCCTCATAATTTTATATGACCCATTCAATTTACACATAGGTATATTATAGATTTTTATAATATTCATTTTTTATTATTCAAAAGTAGATGACTTATTTAACGGTTAAGTTTCCTTAAGTTTCCTCTTCTTTTATATTTTCTATATTTTTAGTATTTATTGCTCTGTCGTTTTTTATTATGGAGAACATATTTGCTTCGTAATTTTCTTTGGTATTATTCTCAAACCTATTTTATTATTTTTTAAGCATAGTCAAATTTCGTCTTCAAAAGTATGTTTGCGTATGTAAATGGTATGACATAATATAAATTAAAACAATACGAATATATTCTTAGAGAATACCAATTTATAGTAGTTATATAACATTGTAATTTTTATTAAAAAAAAATTCATAAAAAATTCCTCTCGCGACAACAAATAATTAAAGATTTTAATCAGGAAGTAACGTGTAAATTGATTTTGATTAACATCTGTTCGATTATCTATTATATTCGTCTGTAATGCCTATTTCTCTTTTTTTAATGTCGACCTTCAACAGTGGAATACGACAAAAATCATTAATTGTTTAATTTGACAATTTATTCTAGTCATAACTTGGTCTGTCAAAACTTATTATTCTCAGAATATTTTCAGAATTCAAAATACGATTACAAAATTTACTAGTTCGAATATCGCTTCAAAACTATTTTTAGTCGACTGTCTACAATGCTACTTGTATCTACCCGTTTCGATATTGGATATTAGAATATTATATAATGTCATTTTCACCCTTTTTGGTCGATTTTATATTGAAAACCACTGAAATAAGATAAAGCTGTCAATAAAATTATTAAGCGGAGAGGAATATGTTGTCTAAATTAAAATAATTAATCACAATTGAATTATAAATACGTACAATGTAAGATTAAAAACTACAAAAAGTTTATTAGATTCTTATACTTCATAATTATAATCGATTTCACGTGTTCTGATAAACAGATCGAACGACAATTAAACAACATAAAATATCTTTATTTAATTTAAACTGAAATCCTTTGAAACGAGCCGTAAATGACGGCTACTAGGAATATAAATTAAGTAAAAACTTCCGTATTGAATATTTTCTATTAACCGGTGAAACTAGATGCAGAAAAGTTTCCAACATTTCATTTAAATGCCTGCTTGATGGATATATTCTTCTGTCTTTTTTTAAGGATCTTGCTATGTCAAATTGCTTTAGTATATGACAAGTAAATGAGAAAATACCTGAATTACTATTTTCATAATATATGAGCCTTCTGTTATTAATAACATATGGTTAAAAACTACAAATATATTAGTATCTAAATATCGACTTAAAAAATTAAAATGGTACTTTTCTGGGATCCAGACTAACCCTTTTAATAGGGAATTATTTCGGAGGGAATTATTATACGTTAATAGGGAATTATTTCGGAGATATGGTATCCAATATATTCTTTTCATTAGAGCCATTTTTGCACTGCACTAAGAGTTGTTAGATTCATTATCAAAATATCATCGTTATCAGTTGGCACTAGCTGGCTTGCCTCAAAACTTTTTCCCTGTCGAGTGTCTGTCTTCTTCATCTCCTTACTTCAATCTTCCTTAAATCGTTCTGCACATTATCCAGATACCTGAGTTTAGGTTGGCCTTTCTTCTTCTTTCGACCAGCCTATTTAGCATGGTTATTTTAGAAGGATTACTTTCATCCATCCGCATAACGTGGCCCATCTATCTTAGGCGGTTTATTTTGAAGGTTTTTACGATATCTGCATCACCAAAAAGTCTATAGAGTTCGAAATTATATCGCCTTCCCCACAGACCATGGTTGTTAACTCTGTCATATACGGTCATCAATACTTTTTTCAAAGAATCGTTGTAACTATTCATCTCCGGTTGTCATTGCCCATATCTCCGATCCGTAGGTGAGCACTGGGCGTATTATTGTTTTATAAAGTTTGTACTTTGTTGGTCTTGGCATATTTTTCGCTCTTAGTTGAGGACCTAGGCCAAAATAACAGCAGTTTAAGCAAACCTTAGTTGAGGATCTAGGCCAAAATAACAGCAGTTTAAGCAAACTTTTACTATCGTTGAGTAAAAGTTTTTTAGATAGCAGATATAGTGAGTATCGCAAATGACACAGTATTCTAAGAAAATCAAGAATTTAAACAATATAATGTAGGTGATGTTGGATGAAGCAGTTACTCACACATAAGCAGAAACTAAATAGTTGTAGAGTTTTTCGCACACTTTTAGCATGTCTTCACCATACAAGCTAAAACCATTTTTGTACTATATAATAGCCATAGATGAAATGTGATACACCAGAGAATAGAGAAAAGCCCAGAAAAAGTTTAAGCAAAAACATAAAATGAGTACTTAGTTTATTTAAATATAATAATTGAATTAAAAATAATGTGCTGTCAAAAATAGTAGACAGCATTTAGCATAGAAGTAACAAAACAGGAAAAATATATATTTACCAAAACTGGTTACATCTTAGTAACCTATTCCAACTAGTTTGCCAAGTTTGCTATTATTCCTAAATATTGAAAAATATGTTTATATGGAATTAAGCCACAGTTATATTTTTAACGAATGTTTGTCGTTTCGATTTACACTTCGAAAATAGTTTTCAAAAAAAAGGTCATCTTAAATTTTTTTGCGAAAATCTAACAACCAACAAGTTGATAGTACTGGAACTATTTTCAACAGAGTGGAAATGACAACGTCGTTAATATTTGTTAAAAATGTAAATTTCATTACAATCAATTGTGGCTTAATCTCATATAAATAAAATATTTAGCTTAGACTTGCCACCAGAAAACAGTTTCAAAACCTTTTTAATTTTTGAATTATTTCAATATTGTTAGTATTGTTAGTTAGTATTTAATAAGGAATTTTAATAAAAATTCGATTTACTTCTATATTCTGATAATCAGAATTCACTAAAGACAAATCCACTAGGAAACTAACTTGCTTTAGCTGCCTGTATACCATGTATAAAAAATTTTTTTTATTTAAAATCCTTTATAAAAGGTATTTAATAAAATACCCAAACGGGCTATATCACAATTACAGAACGTTTTCGAATTGTAAATGCCATCATCAGTGTAACTAAGTATACATGTTTTGTGCTACTAAAATATATGGGTAAAAACCCGTTAAATGTTAAATGTAACCCGCTAATTGAAATTTTTGTTACATTATATGTTCTTAAAAGTTAAGATGTTTAAGTTACCAGTGGAATTGGTAACATGGCGACATAAGACAAAGTGTCTACGAGGACCTGTTGATAACAATTCTGCTAATAACTGAGTTGACACATCCAAAAAATAATAGAAACAATAGTCTTTTTAAAAATATATTTAACCATTCTATCTGAAGGAGAATCATATTGTACTAAGTATAGAAAAGTATCATCAAAGGTACAAGAAAATGGTTTTTAAAAGTACATTCGATAATATAATGTCTCAAGTATTAGTTTTAAATAAAGCCGTTGATATCTCCTTCTAGGTTTGATAGTTCTAAATGTTGCCTAGAATGAAATCGTATTTGTTATCCAAAAGGTACCAGTTTTACAGTGATTCTAGTCTACTAGAGTTTTTTTAATTAATTGTTACAATTATTATTGCGTACTTCAACTCAGTATTACAAACATTTTAACACGTTTCTTTTAGTATATGAGCGTTACCATTTTATGTAGTATTTAATCAAATAATCATTTTATTTAAGAAAAAAATATCACAGCCGTGGAACGAATTATTCCTTTAAACTACCATAGTAATGAATGATTTAAAGCATTATCTTAGTTTACAATGATAAAAAGAATTTAGCAATTCTTCTTCTTAAGGTGCCGTGCATTTCTGCGGAGGCGTCCACCGTACATCGTCTTGTCAGGTGAGATGTTAAATATTCTGGATTAAATAATTCTGTTTTTAGCAGCATTGCGAAGCATTTCATAGCAATAAATTTAGAAATAAATTTACTAAATAAATAAATATGAAAAATATTTATAGAAGATAGAAGACGTAGAAATATAATTTTATTCAAATTAACGTAACACCTTATAACTGTCGTAATATGCTACTTAAGGAAGTATGTTTTACAGTTTATATTTAAACAAAATGCAGTGTACATTTCTTGCACCTTTCCATAACTATTCAAACTATTCTTCACTCCGGAAATCGTTTTAAAAGATTAGTTCAAATCAGTAAGCTGTTATTATGAAATCTATTTTCGGAGTGAAAACCGAAATGTTTTTTTTATATAATTTTTATTAAAATTTTAATAGGCATGCTAAATTTCATTTAAGCATGATAAAGCAAAAACAGTTTCAGAACCTTGGAATGAACTCATAAGGAATTTTATTATAATCGGTAGATATTTTATATACTGAAGTTATTCATTATGTTTGTCTTAGTTAATGCCGTTAAACATTATTCTTTCATACTTAAAAGTTTAAGTTCATAATTGTATGAACATTTCAATTACCTATCGAGTTTATATTAAAAAAAATGAGTTGAATTTTTTATAAAATTTTGAATATATATATATATATATATATATATATATATATATATATATATATATATATATATATAACATACAACAATAAAAACAAATATAAATATTTTGGAAAACTTTAAAAAAACTTTATTGAAATGAAAAGAACTTATTGTTACCTTTGTTAGTGCTATTAACCACTTGCATAACTTTATTTCTCACTTCTTACAAGAAGACTAAGATACTTGCAACTGACGACACTGACTTCTCCCAAAAAAGAAAAACAAAGCTATTATTTATAAAACATCAAGAAAGACGTTAGAAGTAAATAATAGTATAAACCACTGGTGTCACGTTTATTTTAAATCTGCAAATCGAATGAATATTGATTAGTAAAATAATAAGTAATGGTCTTCAATAAAAAACAGTGTTAGTCGGATTAAGCGCATTTAATTATATTATTTAA
Organism: Diabrotica balteata; assembly: GCA_918026665.1. NCBI lineage: Eukaryota > Metazoa > Arthropoda > Insecta > Coleoptera > Chrysomelidae > Diabrotica > Diabrotica balteata. Next base: position 84,856,001 of record OU898281.1, on the reverse strand, counting down.
CGTCAAATACAAATCATTTATTCATAGTAAAAACAAAAAAATTACACCCACTATCCATAAACAAACATCATTACACGTACGAATATTTTGTTTTGATAATGCTTAGACTGAAGTAAACTTTCCGTGGTATTAAAAATGGTATTATATCGTCGGCTTACAAGCGAAACACACTAAGTCAATTTTTTTCACTTTTGAGTTATTTCCAGCATTTTATTGTATTTTTTATACTCTTTAGACTGGTTAAACTCACTAAGTCATACAATAACAAAAACGGTTATTTTTATAATTATCATGTTTCTCACTAAGTCTCAAAAACTATAAATGATTCAGGCAAAACACACTAAGTGACTTAATGTATTTCACTTGACTACGAATGAACCTACCGACTGACTTACGCGGCGAATATAGTGGAATAGACAGAAGGGCCGTAGGATTCCTGGCAATAAAACTTCAGTGGAAACAAGAATAAGAGCAAAAAAACACATTGAAAGCTTTCCTGTTGTAGAAAGTCACTACACTAGAAAGTCTTCGAAAAGACTTTATTTAGATTGCAATCTTAATATTAAAAAAATGCACGACCTGTTCGTTACAAAGTGTAAAGAGGACAATTTGCTAAGCTTAAGCCAGATAACTTATAGGCGAATCTTTTGCAAGGAATTTGGTACATCATTTTTCAAACCTAAGAAAGACCAATTTTTGACCTGTAAGGAATACACAAAAGCATCGCAACAAGAAAAAGAAGCGATGGAGCTTAATTATAGGAGTCATTTAGACAGAAAAGAGGCTGCAATGAAAGAAAAAATTCAGAGAAAGAAATATCGAAAAATAATAAAAAATTTAAATCAATTACATGTGATATGCAAAGCTTTTTACAAATTCCATCATCATCGCAAGTAAGTCTCTTGTATTATCTTAGAAAGCTGAACCTCTATAATTTTACAATTTATGAATCTGCTCCACCAAATGAGGCATTCTGTTATTTTTGAAAAGAAGTCAATGGTAAGCGTCGAAGCTGTGAAATTGGTACTTGCCTAGGAATGTACATTAATTCATTATCTCATATAGAACATCTAACGATTTTTTCAGATACGTGTGGAGGACAGAACAGAAATATTCAAGTATCTGCTCTGCTTTTACATATTGTTAAAAACCATCCGAGTCTTCGGATAGGTGAGCAAAAGTTCATGGGAACTGGACACTCCTATATGGAAGTAGATTCCATGCATAGCGCTATTGAAAGTGCCAAAAAAATGTGGAGATTTTTAGTCTTCACGAATATGAAAATGTCTTTGGCCAGAAAAATGGTCTTTGAAAAATGGCCAGAATGGGCAACAATGGGAATAAAAAATGTTCCTATAATACTCGTGAAGTTAATTATAATGAATTCTTAGATTTGAAAAAACTTGCACAAAATACTATTGGTAATAAGAAAGAGGATCAAAAAGGGCAAACGTTCAACTGGTTAAAGGTAAAGTGTTTTAAGAATGAGAAACAGTTTCCTAACATTCTACAGTACAAGTATAATCATATGATAATTTCACGACGACTATGAAAATATTAACGTTAGTTTTGTATGTCGTGCTTCTAACAGAACAGTCAAATCAGATAATAATAATATTTGGTTATTCCTTAATTATATTCAAAACAGCTTCCAATTTCGGATGCAAAGAAAAAATATTTGATAAAGCTCTGTGAAAAAAAAAATAGTTCAGCAAGCGCTCCATACCAGGTTCAAAAATCTACCAGTTCTTCTTCTGTTCGAGACCAAACAGCGGAGTTAGCTGAAAAGGACTCTGACGAAGAAGACTTTGAAAATTAGAAGCATATTTTTTTTTGTTATACACGTTTTGTTTTGTTATACCTGTTTTTTTAATAATGTTCTTGTTTTGTGAAAATATACATGAAAAAATTAAAAACTTATATAAGCGAAAATTATTGTATTATTTACAATGTAAACGAAGCCTGCAATATATGGCAATGTATGACAGTAAGTAAATTAAAAAAAATACACGTAAGTCATACTTTATAGCAAAATTAAACAAGTAAAACACACTAATTTTAATGCTACATGTAAAAAACATTAAGTCAACGTATTCAAATCGAAAATTAAACAAAAATTAATAATTTGGTAATATATAATTTACTGCTCCTCGTCAGTAATCATTATTAATTCTTTATGAAAACTTTCGTATAATTCAAAACAACAAATAAAAGTTTTAAATGTGAAAATTGATCAAACTGTTTTTAAAAAAATTTAAAACACGATTATCTCAAAACTAGATTTTTTGACTTAGTGTGTTTCGCTTGTAAGCCGACGATATATTCCTAATATACAATGTGAGTATGGTGTTCATAAGAAAACTTATAAATGAAATATTGGCGATGACTACTAAGTTTATATATCAGTGATTTAATCTATAAATTAAAAATATATATTGGAATTTCAATTCCTATCCTATGCTGAAATAAGGTCATTATGACCTATCAAGGACAAAGGTAATTTTATTTTATGACTGAGTAGCTGAAAGTAGCTAAGGAATTATTTGAGTTTTGTAGAGTACAATTAGGATTTCCCTGTAAATTTTAGCGCCGTTAACAGAGGACGCTTTCCCTCAATCCATGAACTTATTGTTAATTTTATTAGATTATTAGACTAGATTAAAAATATAATTGCTTCTCTATTTTAGATCACTTTTTAAGTACCTAATATATCAATGAATTTTAAATTATGTTTTCTGTTGCTACAGTTCCTATACATAACCAGTTCCTATACATTATTATGTAAAGTTAATGGACCCTTTATTTTTGATAGCAGCTTAATAGTGAATAATATTATATTATGTTTGATACTGAAGTACTGTTACTTATAGAAAATATTTCATTGAAAAATTGAAACAGAATGTGGTTCTCGCATGAGAGATGCAAAGGGTATTTCCATATTCTCTCTTTGGTGCCGTCCTCTTAATGCAGGATTAGGCGCATGTCTGTGTTTTTTTCCCAATTCTGAAAGATAGCTAATTTAAACTTGGCTTCTCTAACTCATTTATATTCTTTCATGTTATTTTTTTGCAACTTATTATACAGTTATTCTCTTCTTCTGTTTTCGTCAGGTTGATTCTTGAGTGCCTCTCAGGCTATATTAGTTTGATATCTGCTTTTGTTTTTTTACACAGTTCTGAACAGGGCTGCACTGACTCAAAAAAGGTGCCAACCTGAACTCTAAATGGAAGATGCCAGACATTCTCCTAAACTTTTAAAATCAAAGTTTTTGAAATCCTAGTGTAAGCAAAGTAATTTTTTAATGTTTAAGTTTAATTTTAACCCATAAACTTTAATATCATCCAAAGCAAGGAATTTCTTATTGTCCCTTATACTTCGTTATGCACTTTTGTACTCCCTGGATACTCCAATAGATTTTTAAAAGGTGCCAGTAATTTTTTAACTCCTTTTTCAGAAGATTCTTCTTCTTCTTCTTGTGCCACTCATAGTGGAGATTGGAAATCATCAAGGCTGTCCTGATCTTGTTTACAGCTGACCTAAAGAGTTCATTAGTCGTACAGTCAAACTACTCTCTCAAATTACGCAACCATGACATTCTTCTACGGCCTGGATTCCGTTTATCTTCTATTTTTCCTTGCATTATATTTTGAAGCAATGCGTATTTATGTCCTCTCATCAGTTCATCCAAATATTCGAGTTTTCTTCGTTTAATCGTTGACAAAATTTCTGGGTCCTTTTCTATCCTTCGTACTACTTTAAAGTTTGTGACTCTTTCAACCCAACTTATCATCAGCATTCGGCGGTAGCACCACATCTCGAAACTTTTAATATTTTTTATGTTGTCTTGTTTGAGAGTTCAGGCCTCTACACCGTATAATAGCGTATTAAATACATAGCCCCTCAGTAATAGTAGAGGGATGCTTATATCCCTGTTGCAGAAGAATTTCCTCATCTTTATGAATGTGGCCCTGGCAATTTAGATACTTCTTTTTATTTTATTATTTTGGTCTCTAGTTTCGTTTATTGAAATCACATTTGATACTTTTCCAATTTGATTGCCGTTTATACTAATATATGCTGGTTGTGTCATGTTTTTACTGAAGACCATATACTAGGTTTTTTTTATATTGATATTTATGCCATAATTGTTGCAGGCAATATTTATATTTGTAAGTAATCATTGTAATTCTTCTACTGTTCTTGCAACTGCTGTCGCGTATCGAATATTATTTACAACCTCTCCATTGATCACGATTCCTTCGTTTGCTTGCAGAAAGATTTCCTGGCAGATGCTTTCACTATAAACAATAAATAGCAGCGGTGACAAAATGCATCCCTGTCGTACTCCTCTACGTATTTCTATTGTTTATGATATCCCATTTTCTATTTGGATGTTAGCTTTCTGATTCCAATCTAGATTGAGAATTATTTGCAGATCTTTATTATCTATGTCTTTTCTTTCAATACTCTCACTTAGCTTATCATGGCGTACTCTGTCAAACGATTTTTCAAAATCGATAAAACATGCATGTACTTCTTGATTGACGTCTAGGCATCTTTGTTTAAAAACATTCAAATCGAAGAGAGCTTCTCGAGTACCTAGTCCTTTTCTGAACCCCATCTGTGTATCAGTAATATCTGAATCCAACTTTTGATAAACTCGGTTGTGGATGACTTTTAGAAATATCTTTAGTAGATTGCTCGGTAAAGATATTGTTAGATGTTCTGAACATTATTTTGCATTGGATTTCTTTGGCAGTATAACGAATGTAGACAACAGCCACTCTTGAAGTATAATACCAGTTTTTCATCTATGTTGTCTGTTTTGCGGATTTGACTTTCTGCTGTACTGAGGTTGGTGTTCTTGCCGTTCACTTTTAAGCTGATTTAAGTCTAACGCTGGGATGATGGTTTTTCTTATTTTCTAGTAGAAGATTCTACTTTGATTCTACTTTGATTTTTTTGATTTCACTTTTGATTTTTTTATTTTTAATGTGCTACAGGGCTTCATAAAAATATTGTAGAAAATAGGAATATTTTAAAATTCTATTTATGAATCTGAAACTGATCTGAAAGCAAATAAATTTGCCAGAAGACTGGAATATATTTATAATTGTACCTATCCACAAGAAAGGAGATCAAACAATATGTGACAACTACAGAGGAATAACCCTCATAAACGTAACATACAAAATATTGGCATATATTCTTTACGACCGACTATCAGGATATTGTGAAGACATAAAAGGTAAATATTAGTGTGAGTTTCGTAAAGAAAGATCAACGACCGATCAAATATTCCTTCTAAGGCAAGCTCTGGAGAAAACATATGAGTATGACAATAATACTCATCACCTGTTTGTTGATGTTAGATGTGCCTATGATAGTGTTGAAAGAAATGCACTGTACAAGGCCATGATAGAATTCAGCATACCAGTACACTTAGAAAAATTGGTGAAAGCGACCCTCTCAAGAGTCGAGTGTAAAGTTAGAGAGCAGAACGGAGTTTCCAGAAAGTTTCAGTGTCAGATAGGACTTAGACAAGGAGACAGTCTATCATGCATTCTATTTAATATTGCACTAGAGAAAGCGATAAGAGAATCTGTAATAACAACCAGAGGAACTATTATTAATCGCAGCGTACTATTACTAGCGTACGCCGATGACATCGACATTATTGCAAGAAGAAAGGTGAACGTGGTCGAATCATTCAATGCGCTTGAAGCAGCAATAAAAAGGTTGAGACTAAAGGTTAACACTAGTAAGACGAAGTATATGAAAGTATAAAATTATATACAAGTAGCACAACCCGACGATCTAACGATCAGAACATATACTTTCGAAGGAGTAAGAGAATTATATACCTAGGCTCACAAATTAATCAGAATAATGCAGTGAGTGCAGAAATTAACAGACGGATATATCTGGCAAATAGAGCCTATTATGGATTAACAACAAGCCTAGTTACAAAAAGAACGAAACTAGTGATATACAGAACTCTTATCAAGCCCATCCTCACATACGCGTCGGAAACATGGACGATTACAAAGACCGATGAAGAACGTTTAAGATGCTTTGAGCGTTAAATCCTCCGGCATATCTATGAAGGAGTACAGGAGGGCGGATTATGGCGCAGACGCTATAATTTCGAACTTTACCGCCTGTATGACAGACCTGATATTATTAGGTCCATCAAAATAAACCAGCTGCGGTGGTTAGGTCACATAAAGAGAATGAATGGGATGAAGCCGCCAAAACATATTTATAATCAAAGAATAGATGGAGTGAGAAGGAGAGGCAGGCCCAGAGCACGACCCAGAGAGGCGACCCAAGGATCAGGTGGAGGAAGGCTTGAGAATGTTGGGAGTACGAAACTGGAAAGTGAAGGCGAAGAATAGGAGAGAATGGAGACTTAACCTTGAGCAGGTCAAGATCCACCATGGGTTGTGGAGCCACTGATGATGATGATTTATGAATCTGATGTTTAGCTTAAATTTCAATCATATTAAAATTTTGATCATTATTATAAATTCCTTTATTAGTATATCCTATATACAATAATTTCTATTCAAACGCTATAAAAATGACTCCTCTAAAAGGCGGCATAAAATCAATAGAAAAAAATTATATTCACATACCAAATAGTTGCAAAAGACACTAAATAGTAAATTAAAGGCACATACACAATTGCTGCCAATTTAGTGGTTTAAAACTGTGACTACTAAATTAAACCTGTGTATTAGACAATAAAATTCACGGCTAATGAATATGTCACAAAAAATATCATATGCTATTCTGAAGTAAACAAAGCAAGTCCTATATCGGCGTCGTTACGGCTATTAATTTATCTGCAATGTTGGACATTCTTTATTTTTATTCCCTCGTGGCAGAATGTAATCTATCTATGTTTTTGGACTCCTTAAATATGAAGCTATTGGATATGTGAGATTAATTTACTTATCTAAGTTTTTGACCCCAATTGGGTGGGTTAAACTCTTTTAAAAAGGGCGGCATCACTAATAGAGCATGTCAAAATATAGTAATCCGTCTGTGCGAATTTTCTTATACTTTCATCTATTCTACAAATTATTTTTTACTTTAGTAAGGCATATAAAATATATATAAAAAAAATAAATTAAATTACTCAATTTGCTGTAACACTTTTAAACCAGATGGATGTATTGCAAAAAATATAAGTTACGCGATATTATAGACTTCCGCGCAACAAGCAGCGTAAAAGAAAAACATCGTTCGGATTTGGGTGTCATGTGTTGGGTTCAAAGTTTTCTTCACTTCAACCGGAGTGTGAATAATTTCATCCCAAATTACGACAGTTCTCTCTTATTACATCTCTAAGGAGTACCAGTCAATATGAATATTATAAAGTGCTATGATACAGTGATATAAAAATGTTTTATGAATAATTATTAAAAGACCTTTTGAAGGAAAAATGAGCCGACTAGAAAAAAGAATTCGTGACTATAACGCGAAAATAAAAATACAGTATCGAAAATGTTAACATTCAAAATATATCCGATATCATCACTTATAGAATCATTGCATACATTTTAAAATAAAAAATACCCACCATCAAGTACCCAAATATTAAAATTTCTATAATTATGCTGGCGTTTAATTGCTGTATATATTTTCTCAAGTATTGAAATGCTTATTTAACTTATGAAATACTTAATGGTGTAAATTTTACAAATAATAAACCCATTCATATCTTGGGAAAATTTTTCCAGTCGATTATTTTTCAAACCAATTACAGTTAAAAGGTGTGAAACAATTTATTTCCGTTAACTACATACTAAATTACACTTCAATGCATTATTAAGTAAGTGTCCAAGTTTTTATAAGTTTTTTGTCCACTCCTTTTGTCTTTTAAATACCCTTTCAACTTTCTTGTCGAGATCTTGCAAATGATTGCCTTATAGCGAATACGATGTTTGGAAACAATATCGTAGCAACCTATTGTTTATTTTGACCATGACACCCTTGACAATGGAGGTTGAAGGATGGCTTGATACAATTTTGTCATATTTTGTGTTATGACAGCAATATGTTTATTTTTAATCAGGTAACGGTGTGGTAACTGTCAGATTTTTACATAATAGGAAATTCATTAGAACCATAATTGTATTCTCTGCACAGAGGAATTTTAAATATGGGTTGGTAAGTTTGCACAGGACCGACTTTGAACAAGATGTTCAAAGAATTTATTTTTATTTGAATTGCTTTCGTAATAATAAATAAGACCTGGTGAACCTGGAAGAAAACTAGTATAGGAAATAAATAAAGATGATCCACACAGGCGACTATAGTTTTGTTAGATTATGACTAAAAAATAAGTAGCAATCCAAATTTTCTACGTAATATTTGTAATTTAGTTCCTTTTTTATGTTCTTTTTTTTTAACGGTACTGTTAATTAAATTGAATTATATTACTCTAATTTAACAGCCATTACAATTAAACATAGGACATTTATGGAAATTGTATTGTTGGACCATTGTTTATGCAACAAAATTTGAAGAAAGAACGACATTTAAAATTATTGGAGGACACTATTGATCCTAATTTGACAGATATAAGCAATAATATTATGATTGACAGAGAAAATGCTTTGTTTTGCCAACACGACAGCGCACCTTCACATTATAGCATAAACGTAAGACGACACCTCAATGAACGATTTCCTAGGCAATGGGTTCGACGAATATATTTCATTAAATGACCAGCGAGATCGCTGCTTTAACTTCCTGGACTACTTCCTAGGAGGTTATTTAAAAAACAAGCTTTATAATACCAGTCATGCTTCATTGAAACAACTAAGATGACAAATAGTGCAGGAATATAGTCGAGTAACCCCTGAAATGCTTCAAAATATTCGTCGCAATTTCGAACAGCTACTGTAGAATTGTTTGTACGTTGGTGGATATCATTTTAAACATTCAATTAAATACTTTTATCTGATAAGTAAACTATTTTGACTAATGAGTGTATTTATTTACAATTTAGTTTATTTAAATTACGTTACATTTACTAACGTTTCCTATTAATGTTGCAAAGTTCGTTTTAATGTAGTTTTTGACGTGAAGGGAAAAACTAAAATAAACACAAGCTAAACATAGGCATTATAATAAGTTTTTAAGAGGTGTAAAACTTTCAATAAACTTGAGACTATTATACAACAGACCCTGAGACAATAGACTTGTGGACTCTTTTGAGTGTCAATGACAAATCATTTATAAATATTTGAATTATCTGCTGTAAACTTAAATTCATTTTTCCAATTACCATAAAGCAAATTATTTAACCAACTACAAACTAACATCTGTACTATTTATATCTGTTTATTTATCTGTAACAACACGTCTATTTTTGATTAAGGGGGAATACATTCATTTTTCCGTCGTTTTCGAATAATTTAGTTTAAACCCCAAGCCAGGACAAGATTCATAAATATTTATGTTTTACAATAACAATTATCTCAAATAGTACTAAAAAAAAACTAAAAAGATTGTGTAAACAAATTAGATGTTTATTTAACAATTTAGTCATTTAAATAATACATATTTGTAATGTACGCAAAAAGTATATACACATTTAAAAAAGAAACGTCGAAATCCATAACCAAGAACCAAATATACAGTTAATAGCTCCTTCCCGCTCCCGCGAGTTTCAAAACCGGCCGATTTTGAAGATCACATTTTGAAGCTTTATGAACAATTTCAATAAAAGGCAATCTTTTGATTTGCAATCAAAGGACTAACTTCGTCCCAAATTCTCACAGAACAACTCTTTTCGTTTTAATTTTTTTTTAATTTCAAGTACTTTCAAATATGAAAAAATAATTTTCCTTCAGGCAATAGAAAAAATCATTCTAATTGCCTGGTCTGATTACTGTTACGAAAAATGCGTATTTCTCTGGGCTATATAACAAAAATTTTAGAAATTTTTTACAGAAAATACTGTTATATTTATATTACAAAGATTATTTTCGAAATTTTGCTACTTACTTTGTAAAACAATTATTATTGTTGTTTTATTACGAAAAAATAGAAATCGACTGTAATTTTATCATAGCTAACTCAGCTTATATTAAGCTACAAAGCTTTATCTTAATTAATTGATGGATTCGACCGTTACTTGATGGAAATTCATTTTATGTAACAATAAAACACTGAAAACTTTGTTTTCAAACTTCCACAAAATTTATTTTAAATATTATCACTACAGCTGTTTCGGCTGATTGCCGTTCTCAAGTGATCTATTTTGGCGTGAAATAGGTTGAGGAGGGGAGAACTGTTTGTCTCAAGTTGGTCATTCAGAATTATATCTGTGTTTTTTAATTTGTTGATTTCCATAGATTCTAACAAAGATAGCTTAGGGCCTTTATTTTGAATGTGAAGAATTTTAAATTTGTCATTAAAAGAATGATTATGATCTAGAAGGTATAGTGCGTATGTCGATTCTGTTTTTCTATTCTTGAAAGCCCATTTATGTTCTGCTATTCGTTTATCAAAGTTTCTACCAGTTTGACCGATGTAAGTTTTTGGGCAGTTGCCACATTGAAGTTTGTACACACCACTATTTTGAGTGTTTTTATTTTGGCACTTGTTATTTTTAATATATTTGCCTAGGTTGTTATTTGTTTGGAAAGCTGGTGTTATTCCTTTCTTTTTTATGTGTTTGTCAATTTTTGTTGTTATTTTGCCTGTATATGTAATCGAGCAGAAGGTACTGAGTTTTTTCTCTGGTGGTGTAAATACTAATTTCAGGGCTTTCTTGTGTAGTTTTTGATTTAACATTTTATTAATTGTTTGTTCGTTGTATCCGTTGTTTACTGCTATCTGCTTAAATATATTTAATTCTGTCTCAAAGTTGTATTTTGACATCGGAATTTCTGTTAATCTATGTAACATACTATGATAAGCTGCCAGTTTATGTTGTGTTGGATGGGATGCAAACTTCAAGAAGATGTTGAAGAAACCAGGACTACTTTGAATTTAATAATAAAATTTATACAAATAACAGTGCAGGACTTATAATGGGTAATCCTCTAAGCCCATTGCTATCAGATATTTTTATGGATCATCTAGAGACAAAGATTTCAAAATATCCCGTATTCAAACAGTTTTTATATTGGTGGAGATACGTAGACGACGTACTGGTATGTTTCACAGGAACTAACAGGCAACTCGACCAATTTTTATCATATATTAATTCACTTCATAGTCATGTTGAATTTACAATAGAAACAGAACAAAATCAATCCATAAATTTTTTAGATTTAAAAATTAGTAGACTTCAAAACAAACATGAATTCTCCATATTTCATAAACCTACCCATACGGACACGACTATACACAATTCGTCATCCCATCCAACACAACATAAACTTGCAGCTTATCATAGTATGTTACATAGATTAACAGAAATTCCGATGTCAAAATACAACTTTGACACAGAATTAAATATAATTAAGCAGATAGCAGTAAACAACGGATACAACGAACAAACAATTAATAAAATGTTAAATCAAAAACTACACAAGAAAGCCCTGAAATTAGTATTTCCACCACCAGAGAAAAAACTCAGTATCTTCTGCTCGATTACATATACAGGCAAAATAACAACAAAAATTGCCAAACACATAAAAAGAAAGGAATAACACCAGCTTTCCGAACAAATAACAACCTAGGCAAATATATTAAAAATAACAAGAGCCAAAATAAAAAACACTTAAATAGTGGTGTGTACAAACTTCAATGTGGCGACTGCCCAAAAACTTACATCGGTCAAACTGGTAGAAACTTTGATAAACGAATAGCAGAACATAAAAGGGCTTTCAAGAATAGAAAAACAGATTCGACATACGCACTTCACCTTCTAGATCATAATCATTCTTTTAATAACAAATTTAAAATTCTTCACATTCAAAATAAAGGCCTTAAGCTATCTTTGTTAGAATCTATGTAGATCAACAAATTAAAAAACACAGATATAATTCTGAATGACCAACTTCAGACAAAAAGTTCTCCCCTCCTCAACATATTTCATTAGAGACTATAAATTTGTAAACCCAAGCCAAAATAGATCACTTGAGAAAGGCAATCAGCCGAAACAGCTGTAGTGATAATATTTAAAATAAATTTTGTGGAAGTTTGAAAACAAAGTTTTCAGTGTTTTATTGTTACCTTATTTTAATACTCTTATAATCTTTCATCACTCGCACCGTTAGAAAAATGTAACATTTTTAAATATGTTGCCATAATTTTCAAAGTAATGCTTGTGTTGTGTTCTGTAACTAGGAATATTACTATAAAGACTTGTGTAAAATTACGTTAAATAGTGCTGGGAGAATCTATTCTTACAGCCGACAGCATTTATTGTTAGTTGAAATCTAAGACGCGATTGATCGCGTTCGCCGGAGCATTAGAAAAATTTTTTTAAATAAAATTTCACTTACAGATACCTTAATATTATTTTTTGGTTTCTTCGCATTACTCCTAAATATGGCAAAAGTGTTTTTGCCATTTAAATCAACGTTTTTTTTTTAATTTAAACATTTAAATTACGTTAAAAAAAACGTTAATTTGTAAAATATTCAAAGATTGGCCACTTGCTTTTAATTATTGGCCAGTTGAATAACAATAATTGATATAAGCGGATCATATTATTAAAACAATACAATATATTAATTAAATAAAAAAATAAAATAAAAACAATGTTTTCAAAGATTTTGTTTAACAACATCTGTCTTACAATAAAAAATATCCTTATCTACAGAAGGACTAATTTTTAAAATGCACAAATTATGATATTTTCGGCTGCACTCGTGGCATCGGATTCCTTTGCTTGAATGTATACTAACTTTCCTACAAATGAAACAAAGTTGTCCGACAGCTATTGGGTTATAAGGAAAGTCATTCTGTTCATTATAAGGTTCATTATCACTTTCAGAGCTGCTAAAAACTCTTTTTATGTGACGTTGAGGTATTTTTGTATTATTTGTTAATACGCTTATCAAAAACACTATAATGCAGCAGCATTATAAGGCTTATTGAGTCTTTTAGATTGAGTTTCATTTGTATTTTCTTTCACTTTATCGTTTTCTTGCTTTCTTGTTTTTATATTTTTTCTCCATTTTTTGTAGCTTTTTCTTTTTACTTGGAAATCTTTCTGTTTTACGTGCTCCTTTTTTTCCTGTTCTTCAATTTTTATCGCCAATTGCTCCATCTGAATTCTTCCCCATCCTAAACTAGTTTAAACAAACGGTAAGGTTTGGCTTTTTTTTCTGTTTTTTTTTGTTTATTTTTTTGGTGTTTTAGACCAAATCACGAGATCTCGAATGCTTCTATTATTTTGGGCATTTTCTTTATTGTCATCTATAAGCGATTTTTTTTCTCTAGAAACTTTTGGGGTGACATTTTTTTATAATTACTTGTTTGCACAGTTTCTTCTAAAGGTTCCGTTTCTTCCGAGGTTCATTTTTATTCTCCTCTGTAAGTAATTTTTCTACAGATGCTTTTTGTGTTACATTTTCTTGTAATATATGATTTGTCTCCATAGTTTCTTGTTAAGGCTGAGAATATTTTTTATTTTCCTGCATAAGAATTTCTTCTACATGCCCTTCCTGTAATCCTCTTCCTACATACTCTTTTTCACCTGTCCCCATATTTTCTTCATAATGTATGTCACTTAATAAATGTTGGTTGTTTTTTTTTTATTTAAATCTAGTACCAACAGTAAATTTCATTCGAATATAATTTCCATATATTCTATTTTTGTGTACACTACTCTATTGACTTCTAGGTGTTCTTAATCGTTACGAGTTTCCGTATACATATGTTTATTAATCTTTTCAAACTTTTTATATAATTTATAAAAACAGATACACTCATCATGACTTGCTTCGTCAAACTAATCATTTTTTTTTTAATATTGCTATTCTCTCTTCGCCAACTATTTTCTTGAATTGATTGAAACAGATAAACGGAATATTGCGTGAAACTTTTTTCTCTACTTAAGTAATATTATTTTAATACATCCTAGATTTGGTCCCATATATTTGGTACAGTCTATACCTGATACGTTTCATGGATATAATCCATTTGCCTGAAACCCATTTTTTTATAGTTTTAGCTTTTGCGTAGTCTTCTGTGAGATCTTTGAGTACTGGTGCAAAATTTTTCTTTAAGCAATATTACATAAGAAGTCTTCTGAATTCTACGTCTGCTTTGTTCCAACTTATTTTTAACAGTTTAAATATAGCAACATCTGCTGGTTACAATAACCGCGTTGCGTTTTAAATACAGCTATATTACAATTATCTGTAGTTCGGTGCACAGTTGACCAAGCTTTAGTGCTTGATCTGTAGAATGACCATCTATATAAAGGATTATTTTAAATATGGTGCCGCTTTTTTTAAATATGGATACAAAACATTACCAATGTACTTTTAAAATACCTCAACTTTCATCTAACCGTTATCACTATGTCCGATTCCCCATGAAGAAGGCACTGAATTAACGATATAACTGGGGAGTCTTTTGAAGGGATAAATAAGTATCGGCTCAATTACTTGACCGGATGTAGAAAAGGTAAATATCACGGTGATATTCATTTTTACCAAATTTAAATGTTTTTTCACAGATAAAACATGTTTCATCCCCATTAAAAAAGACAAAACAAGTTTCAACTACAGAGTAATAGTGGATTTCACATCCAAGATACCCTTCATATAGAGAAGATTTTAAAGTTAAGGGTAAATAGATCTTAATTCCAAAATTTCATTAAAATCTGTCTGTTGGTGGAAATCGACGGTTATATCATATTTCTACGTTGTACAAATCTGAATGAACAAACGTATTTCCCTTGTCAGACTTTAAGTATCATACTGTATGATAATAAGCCTATTAAAAATGATCTAAATATTTCATCAAATACAAGGCATTGCATTTAAAAAAATTAAGATGACATCTCTACATTAGCGTGTATTTGTATTTTTTTTGTAAGTTAAAAAAATTGGAAATCGACGTGTTTCAGCTTTGTTTGAGGAAATATTGAGTTCATTCCATACTTGGACACAGTGCATACCTATTTAATTTAACTTTAAATATTTATCTTAATTGTCGTTCTGCATGTTTCTTAAGTATATTTTGCATCCAAGATATTTATGTTTTGGGACACGTTGTTTGCTTTTCCGCCTACCAAAACATTACTATCAAAAACTCATTTTGCTTTATCATTGCTTAATGATTTTATTTGTGTTAGTAGGTAAACTTTTGATATTACATACATTTATTTGGTATCTTTTTAACAGTTTATTGTTAGGAGGCACAACTAAATAACTAATTAACAATCTACATGTACAATCAGTAATCTCTATACAACAAATTCGTCAATTGGTTTAAAACTCCGTTTTTATACATTCTTCGTCACTAAATTATCCAATGCTGCAGTGGTTCTATATTGGATATCTGGGATGTCAAAATAATATTTACATTATTTATATTTTTCGTTCCTGTAACAGTTGTATACCATGCATTCTGATTAACTTATTTTGGATCTGTTTGGATCAAATACCAATACAACAAAACAGAAATAAAGCTTTTTATTTCATGTTTTCTATTTTCTGTAACCTCTTATCACAGCCAAAATAGTGCATCATCAAGTCCTGAAAGGGCTACACGTAAACTCATCACCAATTGCCATAAATACCCTCGTAGATAGTACAAACTCATGACCGCCATAAAAGTAGGGATTTTCAAACAGACCCCAAGAGATTGATAAACTCATCACTAGCCTATCTGCGCCCCGTGTCAGGTATAGACCATAGACCCCTTGCAAACCGCTAAAATTTGGTAATTTGACAAAATAAATTTAAAATAGAAAACTATACAAAATGAAAAATTTCTCTTCATTAGCCATTGTTCGCGTAACATGGATAGTGAGCTACTCATTAGGTTTTGAGCCAACGCGGACGAAAATTGATCTTTTATGGACAATAAATATGGACAATAACAAGAATAAAAAAATTATATTTACAAGACTGTTAGATACGAACCAAAGTATGTATATAAAATATGTATGTTACTTGTGCATTATCCATTTGTGAAAAGTATGGTAATATTGCTAAGTGCGAATCGGTGTAATATTGAAGATGTTATTCTATTAAAAACTACCTAAATCATGCCACATGCAACATCTTTTATAGCCGAAAATAATTTTTGGTGGTAGTCCCTTAATTTTAGAGAACTTCGCTATTTTTCTTACTTGACACAATTTCCATGTTTCGTGAACGGTGGTAGAGTGAAACACCCTGCATATTTAGAAGTTTAAATATAAACACAAATTTATGTCAATATTGTTCTTTAAAGCTTGTTATGAAATACTCTACATTTCTCTTGCTAGATATTTTTAATAAAAATTTAAAGTGCCATTATTAGAAAATCATTTATTGTAAATAACTAATTTCTGTGTAGAATTGCAATTCTATTCTTATAAAAGATATGATATTATGATATAAAAGATATGATATATTATGAGATCAAAATATTTTTTTGACTTAACCATAAATGGATCATTTTTTATAATTCAATCAAGTAATTTTCCACATGAAACGTAAAAATATGCCAAGAAACCTACTAAAATTTTAAAACTAAAGAAGACTTTATTTTATGGAATAAAGTCCAGTTGTCTGAAAATGACCAGTATGTGTTTATTTTTCTATAATTATTGTAGTTGTGAAAAATATTCTGCACTGCGTCTTGGAACATAATCACGTAAGCGACCTTCGAAAACTAAGCCGTCAAGTCATCAGCAAATCATGCAAGACGCAAGTTCAAGAGGACTTATCGGAGAGGTCATCAAAAATCATTCACCAAAAGATTGCAACTTTTTCTTTTAAAGAACACATGACATCTATTACATGTACGTAACAACGGACATCTCTTGTATTCGGAGGAATGCGAGCAACGATCGTTTTACGATACTTGCGAAAGCAAAGGCATATTACTTGAATGGTACATTTCAATACGCTCAAAAATTGTTCTTGCAATTATTTACCATCCATAGCTTATTAAATGAGCATTACTGAATTGATTCGTTGCTCCGAAGAAGTTTGTGTCGTTTAAAGCCCATTAACACTTATGGCTGATTTTCTAATTACCGTTCGACCACCTATGAACCGAATTGGGTGTTTATTTTACTTGGCTCAATGTTTTTTTCGCAAAATTCAAAAAGTTGGTTTTTTTACCACTTAAAGCAGGGAAGATTCCAAATGCAAGTGGCTGCACCACTTATTTGGCTGGTCATTTTTGGATCCAGAACGACCATTCTCATCCCAATATTCTCACTTTTGTATCTACGCTCTTACAATACTAAACAATGGTATACATAAATTTGTAGAGTTTACATGTAACCGTCCTGTTTTTACAGGATGTTGCCTCAAGTAGATTTTGACCGTTTTTAAAGGTCAGGAATTTTGTCACATGTACAGTAGCATTTTGATTCATTCTGTGATAATAAATGGATTTCTAATTAGGTGAGCACCTGCTCATAAATATTTTCATTATAAAGTCACTATCGAAAACCTATGCAACTGAATTTTCAGATCTCAAAACCGTTTACATTGGTTAATACGTCGAATATGCCACACCGTAAAAAAATCGATAACAATATCTATTTTAAAGTAATTTGCTTAAAATAATTTCTGAATTTAATAAATTACCACATAAACGAAAAGTGTAACAGGTCATTGGCAATCTTCCGCATTAGAAACTAGCGCCTTGGGGCAAAAATGCTGGTGATGAGTTTACCTTTTTTCGGTGATGAGTTTACCTATCTCCAAAGGATGCCGGTGATCTCGGAGGGTCTAATAATTTTATGAGGGGCTATAAAGTGATGAGTTCGTACACGTCCAATGAAAGTAGCATTACCAATTTTTTTTTGGCGTTTCGTAAGTGTATTAATACATAGCGTACTTCTCTTGTGTTAAAGCTGAGTAATTTTTTAGATTTTTAAAAAAGAATTTGATACAATTAATAATACTTATATTAATAACATTCATGTAATTGTATCGAAAAATAAAATATGGTAACTCCATCTCTGTATAAATGGGTAGGCATGTCTAAACGATTACGCAACAAGACTTGAAGAATTCTAAAGTCAATTGCTACATTGTCACTTTCATAAGTAGGTAGATCCATTTTTTAAGTACATTTACAGTTACACTTATTTTTGCGGTATTTTATAACTAACAATGGAAATTATTCTCTACCAGCACGATCAAATACATTCAGTCTCGTGAACGAACGCATTTCCCTTTCCTTTATTATTCTGTGGCCTGTTATGTAAAGATTTAGACAATAGAAGAGGCAAGTTGAATCGATGTCGAATTTGGTAACATTTCGATTTAAAGAGAATTAATGAAATGTAAATCGGATGATTTTTATTAAAATATATTTAATGAATTATAATTAAGCGATAAATATAGTTTTTATTCATAGTCAAAAGAAATTATCTGCTAAACAAGTTTGAGCATAAGGATATAAAATAGAGTCAATCTAAATATTTTTTTCCTTACATTTAGATTAAAATATATACTTATATTATCTTTTTGTAAAAATTATCATTTACCAATATATGAAAATATTATGAGATAAAACCAAATAATTTAAAAACGATCGGAACTGTTTTAAAAGATCACAGTAAAAACGAAAAATATTAAAACTCAACTTTATTTATTTGTTTAAATTAATAAAGCATAGCAATAAATAATGCTGTTAACATATATTCAACCTATTTTAAAATAAATACCCTATATTTAATTATTCAAGAACTGAATAGTTCTTTTAGAGATAGGGTTTGGTCATATTTCTTTAGCTACTAAATATTCGAAAAAATATTTTTTAATACAATTGAAGAAAACTGGCAAAAACCTAAAGATAAACCAAACCAAAGAAATACATTTTATTATATTAAATGTTTAAATGACTGCTGTCAACTACCTGACAGTGACCAATTCGATGTTGGAATCCATCAGTGATGCTGTACATAACCAAAATTCCAAGAAGGTTAAATCTGAAGGAACGAGATGACCATTTAATAAACCCTCTTTGACCTATTCCTCGATTTAGAAATATTTGTTGAAAATAATTTAGCACATGATCTCTAAAATGAGACGGAGCACCGTATTGTTAAAACCAGATGATATTTGTCAATACATCTGGATGTTTTTTATTAGAAAACGCGACTGCCAAAACAGGGGTAAACTCAAAACGTAAAAAGTCTAGGTAAACATCTACATTCAAATTGACATCAAAAAAATATGGACTCACTATTAAAGTTTCAATAATCCCAACCCAAATATTGGCTTTCTATGACATTGTGTATGACCTTCTTGAAACCAATGTGGATTTTACGGACATCAAAAGCATGTATTTTATTTATTAACGGTTCCATTTAAACAAAATGTTGCTTGGTCAGAACAAGGATACGGTTTTGTTCGTTGGGAACTCTTCCGAACAAATTTGCAATCGTTTCACAAAAGCAGTCTTCTGTCGTTGACATTTACCCACAGTTCTTACTTAATATTGACATTGAAGGAATGTAAATTTTTATTTTTGAGAAATCAATAGCTGCAGATTTTGGCAATTCAAAATTCTTATCTATAGTGAACTGAGGCATAAGAATTTTGAACGATACAACACAATATTCACACATTTTCGCTTATCGCGCTTGGCCGTAATTATCCAGGTTAGTCTCTGTCATTCCAACTAACATCAAATTTCCTGCTTAGTCTACTTACAATTGTTTAATTAATAATCATGTGTTCTACATATTTGTTATTAAATATTTCGTGCACTTCTTGACTGAGCAATATACTCTATATACAATTTGTCATCTCTTATTTAAAAGCATCACCATTTTTGGAAAACTACTTCACTTCAAGTACTAAAAATTAGCTCAAGAAACTAGGTTTTTGCGTACTACTGTCCCGCAGAGTACCAAAATCTAAAAAATTTCATCATTACACTTGGTGCAATGATAATTGAAGATGATCCAGATGGGCAACTACAGTTTTGTAAGATTATGACTGAGAAAATATTCTTTTTTTTTAATGCCATTGTAAATCGACATAATTTTCGTTTATCTGGCTAATGAAAATCTTGTCTGAGAATATTTGTCTGAGAACTTTCAGGATATTGACGGTGTTAATATATATATATAGATGATTTGTTAATATTTGCAGATTCAATTGAGGCTCATAATGTAATTTTAAAAAATGTTTTAGACAGGGCTAGGCAAATAATCATTAAATTTAACAAAGAAAAAATTTAATTTTTGTTAACTGAGGTAGTAATACAAAGTAAAAGTATTTGGGTCATACTTTTAGTAATGGTGAAGTAAAACCAGACAATGAAAAAATTAGGGCTATTAGTGAATATGGTACACCAACTGATAAAAAAACCCTACAGAGATTTTTAGGTGTAATTAATTATTTAAGAAATTTTATACCGAATTTAGCTGAAAAAACCTATTCGCTAAGGTTATTGTAAAAAAGGACACTGAATTCAGATGGGAAAAATCAGTACATAGTAAGGTTTTTGATGAACTGAAATTGTTAATATGTAGTGCACCAGTTCTAAAGAATTATGATCCTGATTCTGACATAATTGTTCAAACTGATAGTAGCAGAACAACCATTGGTTGTGTCTTAATTCAAAACGGTCACCCAGTAAGTTATGCTTCAAAAAGTTTATCAGTATGTGAGACTAACTATGGACAGATAGACAAGGAGTTTATGGCCATTTTGTTTGCTTTAAAAAAGTTCCACAACTATATATATGGACGAACAATTACTGTGCAGACAGACCATAAACCCTTAGTATCTTTAATGAAAAAAGACATTAGTAAAATAAGTTCAAATAGATTACAGAGAATTAGATTAAAATTAAGTATTTATGATGTTAATTTGATATATGTGCCTGGTAATCAAATGCTGATTGCAGACGCTATTAGTAGGGCCTCTTCAAAAGCAAAACAAGAAGCAACAGATATGTCTCTAAATAATATAGTTCATTCAGTTAATGTATCCACTGAAATTACAGAAAAAATCAAAGTATGTATAACAAAAGACCCAGTTTTGAATACTGTCAAAGAATTCTGTTTAAATGGTAGGCCAAAGTCATTTTCAAAGTGTTCAAATGAGTTAAAGTATTATTATCAATTAAAAGATTTAATCTTTGTTGAGAATAACTTATTATTCCTAGATAATAAAATAATAGTACCAGCAGAATTAACTAAAATAATAATACAAAAAGTTCATAAAACCCATTTTGGTATAACAAAAACAAGAGCTAGAGCAAAATCATTATTCTATTGGCCTAAAATGGAAAATGAAATAGAACAATATGTAACAAATTGTCCAATATGTAAAAAGTTTAGCAATAAAAATCCTAAAGAACCCATGATCATTGAACCATTAAGTAAATATCCATTTCAAAAGGTTGGCACAGATTTTTTAGAATTTGCAGGTGAATCTTATTTAGTAGTTGTTGACTATTACTCAAAGTGGTTAGAAATAATTAAGACAAAACATAAAGATTCTAAAACTGTAATTTTAATTTTGAAACAAATATTCTCAACTCATGGTATTCCTGAGGTGGTACGTGCAGACAATATGCCATTTGCATATTTTGAATTTAACAATTTTGCAAAAGCTTGGAATTTTGAAATTGTGACATCAAGTCCATATTATGCTAGAGGAAATGAAATGGCTGAAAAAGCAGTTAATATAGCAAAAAATTTGCTCAAAAGAAGTAAAGAGCAAAATTTTGATATAAAATTATTATTATTAGAGTACAGAAACACTCCAGTATTAAACTCATTGTATAGTCCATCCCAACTTCTTTTGAGCAGACAAACTAGAACAACTCTACCAATTCATAGTAATAAGTTAAAACCAAAAATTGTAAAAGATTTTAGGCAAGTCTAAAATAAAAAAAAATGAAAGAAACAAATTTTATTATGACAAAAATGCAAAAGAAAGAAAATTAAAACTAACTCAAGGTCAAAAAATTTACTATAGACAAAATAAAACGTGGTTACCTGCGAAATTTATAAAATATGGTAAAACACCACGAACAATTATATTTTATGATGTCAATAACAAAATTAAACGTAGGAATAGAATAGATATTAAAGGAAGTAACACATTGCCTAAAATTTTACCAAAAAATAATGTGAAAGATAAACTGCAAAATAGTGTAGAAGAATCAATTTATTTCACATATAAACCTATTATTATAAATGATGAAGATCAAAATGTTAATATTGAGAATATTTTATATAGTGACATAGGTAGTGCGGAAAATGTTAATAATAACAATGAAACATTGAGTCGTGGTACTCGGATAAGAAGACAACCAGTATATTTTAAAAGACTTTGTGACTGATTGTGGTGATAGCTATGATTCAAGTTAATTAGGGAGATGTAGTATAGTAAGTTATGAATGTTGTGAGTTGGCAACACTGGTTGACAGTAGACAGTTAACAGTTGAGGTGCGAGATAAGATGGTCACTAATATAATACACATGTTAAGTAACGATGTACAATAAAAGTAATAAGAGTTAACAATGTTGTTTTACTAATAAGAACAGAACAATAATACAGGGTACAAAAAGAACAATAAGTTGTACCTACAGTTTTTAAGAGATTGTCAAAATTTATAAAAATGATTGATTTTGCTAATATTAAATTTAATACAGGGTAAGTCACGGTAATTTAACGTCCGTTAAACCGACATCATTTATATTTTCATTGACAATATAATATGTCGCATGATATATTATTATAACTTGTATTATTCAATATATCTCTAGATTTTAGTTTGATTTTTTCTCGAAGTTTTAAAATAGCGAATGTTTAAGATGCCCTGACAAAATGTGAAAAAAATATGACTATTACTGCCATAATTTGGTAGTCTTTGATGGAAGCCGCTAGAATAGATCAATTGATTTATAAAATGTTTTACAGTCCAGTCGAAATTTTTTTATTGACATTTGTTAAAAATCTGCAGTCGTCAAAACTTTTCTTAAATACAATAATAACGTTCTATGGCGTGTTCTACAGTTTTTAAAAGCCTCCCTGCCACTCAGTACGTTCTCAAATACTTCTACGGTTACCTTGCAAAAAATTGTGACCCTTAAATTAAAAAAATAAGGTTAAACTGACTCTCAATGAAATAATTACTCTCTATCAAAGGTCGTTCAACGATCAACAAACTTACTTCATTGTGTAAATTATTGATCATTATCTTTAAACAATCGGAATCCTGTCTATGTAGTTTACTTAGACTTCTCCACTGCTTTCGACCTTATTCCAAAACGTCGATTACTAGCTAAATTGGATCACTATGGTATCTGCGGAAAGTTAAACATTTGGATTTAAGATTTTCTATCCGACAGATACTTCTAAGTCATGTTGGAAAAAGCCACTGTCTAGACAAGCCAGTCAAAAGTGGAGTCCCACAGCGATCAGTACTTGGACCGCTACTTTTTTGTGTCTACAGTAGTGATATTCCGCTCATTGTATTTAGTAGGGTTTCCATTTACGTTGGTGACACGACATTATATGTGAATTCAACTAGTAATCATTATGTTTTTTAACATGATCTTGATGCAATATTCAAATGGTCCTTAGAATTAAGCTTAACATTGAAAAATGTGTTATTTTACATATCGGCAAAAATAACACATCACTACCGTACTTTATTAATGGACATCCCTTAAACTTGGTAACCTCCCACAGTGATCTCGAAGTAATAATTAATAGTGACTTAAATTGGTCTGATCACATAGTGTCGGTGTTTAAAGGTGCAAACTCGAAACTGTTTTTGATCTGTACATGTTTTACACGTATACCTCTAACCTCTGTTAGTAAACTGTACTCAATACACGTTAGACCTATTCTTGCGTTTGCCGGGAGAGTGTGGAATCCAGATCTCAGCCACGATAAAATCCTGCTTGAAAATATTCAAGATCAAGTTCAATATACAAGACAGGCCATAGACTATCCATGGCTCATAATACGACATTCGAGCAGCGACGTCTTCGAGATGACCTAATTATGTCCTTCCTTATTTTAAAACATAGTTTTGGCAACCTAAATACCATATTTACTTTAAATCAAGACGAAAGAGGCCAATCGATACGAACTACTGCAAGATCCAGAGTGAACTTCTTGTCAAATAGAATCTTTAATATCTGGAACTATTTGGATCAAGACACCATATCGCCAACTAGTGTTAATATCTTTAAAAATAAACTAAATAGCGCTGAATTGTGTTATTTTCAGACAGCATTATTTATTTATTTATTGTTTACAATTCAAGTTTTGTATGATATACTTAATTGTTAACTTTACTTAACTTTATAATTATTGGTATTATTTTAATAAGGATATTTTTTATCTTTTGTTTTTGCTTTTTGGGCATAATTCGAGCTTGCTCCTCTGCCTTATTTATTATATAATAATAATAATATTAATATTCTTTCTAGTATCTCACTTAGTAACACAAAAGATTTTTACTGATATAATATAAGAACTCACATAAGTAATGACATATATGAAAGAAAGAAGTAATGAAATTTATTAATTTTATTGTTGTGGTTGAGAAAATAGTTGAAAGCACATTTTAGATACTCTCTGTATATATTTACTATGAATAAATTCCTATTTTTTAGATACATCCAGTTCCACTACTGACCAAAAAGTCTGTATGTTAATGTACTTAATATATAAGGAAGTTACCCTAATACGAATATAATGAATTTTACATTCAGTTTACATTTCAGTTCCTCATACAGAGGTTATTTTCAGTTCATTGTCCGGAAAGACAATTAGCAATATCATCTCAAGTTATTTATATGCATTTATACACAATCACTAATGCTAATGTGGGTATTTCAATGATTTTCTGTCACGACACAACAGTAAGAATGATTTGCATTTACAACTAAATGGTTTCACCGTGATGAGTAAGTCTAGTAATAGGTATATAAAAAAATATCAATTTAGCTTTACTTAAAAAGCACGCATTTATATTGTCTCCAGCTAATAGTAGGGTATCTTTTATCGGTAGGAGTTAATCATATGATATATTTAATTTTTTTGTAAATGAGTTTAGAGTATACTTTAATTTCATTCTTTATAAAATTTATTATACCTTTTCTTGTAGTTGCTACCATTAATAATTAATAGTATTATTAAAAGTTATCTTTTTGGTTCAGTGAGTATTTTACAGAATAACAATAATATTATAACAATAATACGATCAGGAGACTGGGTCGATAGATGTGAAGGGAGACTAACAACCTGAAGGGGCAGGTCGCTCTAACCGGACATTATTATATATACAATAATATTAACAAATATCTCATACTTATCATCAAAGAAACACTCGCCAGAGGACGTCTCGTTCTTTAGATTCTGGTTTACAGTAGTCGTTCATTACAGTAGATGATATAATATGTGTCTTCTTTTCAATTGTTCATCTATTATGCGCATCAACAAATAATGTACGAGTTGTAAAAGGTTTTTATGTACATGGACTCAAGACTATATTTAATCAAACCAGCACATTTTTTAAGTGTCATAATACATTGAAAAACTTTTAGTATACAAAACATCTACGAAAACAACAAAATGAGACAAGGGGACTCATTGGGCCCCATGCTCTTCAATTTAATCATTCGCTCCGTGGGTCTCCCCTCTATTTACAGTCACATGACACGCTGTCAGATTTGTGAGGACGTTTTAGTATTGAGTCTTATGGGATTATTTTGTTAAACTTAAATATTTTATTTTGTAGTGTTAATATCCGGATACAATTTTTATAATTAATTAGTTATCTATTTATAGTGACATTTATAGTTCAACAAAAATATTTTTTGTCGTTAATAAAGATTTATTAACATAATCTACGAAAGTGAGGTTATATATACATGATCAACCAATGATCAACATCCATGGTATAATGAATATGTTCATTGTACCATGCACAAAAGCGTCCTGATAAAATTTCAAGCAATCGCCACCATAAGCAGGTCAGTCGATTTTGCTTTGACACTTTGTTAACCCTCGGAGCGAATAGATAAAATCATCAAAAGCGTTAACAAAGAAAGAGGAGACAGAATGGGAAACAAACAAATAAAAATAATCTGTTACGCAGACGACGCAATATTAAGACGTCAAAGAGCGTCATTTGAAACATCTTATTTTAGTGATGATCAATAAATATGTTAATTTATTAGTAAAATTTGTGAAAAAACTCTATATTATTAACGTAAATGTCGTTCGCATGTATTTGATTTTAAAAACTCATATACAATTCAATATAACTTTAGAAGATTAGAAGTTAGTGGGATTATAATTATGACCTAATTAATGTCCGATATATACACCAAATAATATATACATATCCTACCTTGTAAGTGTATCGTGATCCTATCCTACCGATATTATTTTTTAATAAAACACTGTTTTCAAGTAAGATTCACATTGTCAACGATATTGACATAAATGTCACGCTCTAACATTTCGATTTTTTTTATTTTGATTTGCAAAATGTCTGAATTGACAAGTGCCATTTAAATCTAAAATTTGCTATCTTTACTAATTACGATTTTTCTGGATGGATCGATATTAACAATACGTATTTGGAAAAACACAAACTTAATTCAAGTGCCTGACTTTATCAATCTCGGCCAGGTTAATAAAATAATTCCTTAGTATAATATCCACACGGGTGAACTACTAGCTATCTCACATGCTGTCAAATATGCCCAAAAATATCCAAATACACACATAGCCATATGCTCTGATTCACTTTCCTTTATACACTTTATTAATGCTATATCCACCAACCATCCTATCGTTCAAGATATTCATGACATATCAGCTTCTTATAAACGTGCAAACGAAAAAGCTGATTGCCTTCCAAAAAAAGCTGGATCATCCAGGGATACCATTATCAATATACAAATTTGCAACGATCTCAAAGCCAGACTGAAAAAGCTTAATCTATCCACCTAACAGATTCACTAGAACAAAGTTACTATAACGTTGCATGAAATTAATCCCTGAGTAAACCTACTTACCTATCCCAGTTTATCTCAAAAAAATATGGCAATCATACGGGGATTTCATATAGGACATACCCATCTAACTCATGACTACCTGATGACATCATCTCCACAACCAAAATGTCAGACATATACTTATCGTATGCCTTTTATATGCCAAAATACGCCAACAGCTCGATATTAGTACAATTATCAAAGAGGTCCTAAACAGCACAGACCAAATCAATAAGGTTATCAAATTCCTCGAGAAAAGTCAGCTCCTCAACAAAATATAAATGTTATGTTACATGTTTCTATTATTTTTCTTGATGTTAAATGTTAACTACAATATTTTGTAATTTATCTAGAAAATCTTGTGTTTACTAGAAAATCTACAGTGCTTTTCATCAATTGTAAAATTAATAGTAAAATTAATATTCTCAATAATACATAATACAACATATTATAAAAGTCAACAAAATTATCACAAAGGCCGCTTTGACCAGTTCCCAGAGCGACTTTTATTTAAAAGTCTGCTGATAATACAGAGCCGGATTAGGACGGGTAAAAAATTGACTATGACAAATAAATTTAAAGACAAAAATTATTAACGAAAAATGAATCTAAAGGAAAATAATCCTTTCTACCGTCTACATACACAAACCTACTAACTTCACTCAAATATCCGGCAAAAGACCAAGCTATTATACCATCTGCCATAGAAGAAATTAAAATTCATGATTATATAGTTGCCATTGGATCACTTGTCCTTTCAAAGAACATAGTTTTTGCCTCGAAAATTGCAAACAACCGCATTTGCATTTATTTATCTTCTAAAAGAATAGTTGACCAACTTATTGATTCACACAAACACGTTAGAATTAGCAACGTGCAGGTAGAAGTCAGCAGAATAATAACTCCAGCCTTAAGATTAGTCATCTCGAATGTTTGTCCAACAATTTCAAATGAAGGTATAGAAGAAGAACTCAAGAAAATGGGAATAATAGCCATATCAAAAATGACATTTTTTCGAGTGGGTATGTCTGAGACAGAATATAACCATGTTCTGAGTTTTCGGCGACAAATCTACATCAATCCATTAGAAAACTTATCCATAACAGAATCCTTCAACATTTCTTATGATTCCACAACATATCGAATATACCTTTCTATAGACGAATTTAATTGTTCTAAATGTCGAACAATAGGACACCGAGAAGTTGACTGCATTCATAAAACGTATTCGCTCAGTCAACAAATGGAAACAGAAGTACCTGAAAATCCTAATTTAAATAACCAAACCAATATACAGCCAACTGAAACCACCAATAAAACCCTTTCTGAAGTAAACATTCCCTATAACCCTCCAGCTCCTACCCTATCTATAATTAGCAACGATAACCACCTTTAAATAAAGATAAGGCCAAAAGACAATTATCAAATTCTCCAGATGTTTCTGATATTTCCACATCACAACACGTCTTCTCTGTTCCCAAAACATCTAAACCAAAAAAAAAGAGCCAAGTCGACTGAAAACACATTTGCTGTCCTCGACTCTATTAAAAACATAATAGAACAAAACAATCCGACCTTTCGTATAGGTTATTCAGAAATATGCCTATTTTTAGAAAATGACACTAACTCTAAAAACCCTGAAGATATAGCAAAAGAATACACCAATGAAATATCCGAAATTATTGACACTCTTACTTTTATTTACGCAAATATTCAAAATCCCTCTTTAAAAAGAACAATTACAACTATTAAGAAAAAATTATCGTCAAATTATTATTCATCTACAGAATCATCTGACAACGACACAATTTGTCAGGATAAATAATGTCTGATACAAGCAACCTCTTAATCCGAAGTCATATCAAAGATGGAAAATAAAATCAGCAAACTGAGAACTTTTTCAAAAGACTTGGAAGATGAGATGGAAAATTATGAGATAACAAATGGCATTCACAAAACCGCTACGGACTTTAACAACATTATGGTAAATTGTGCATCTACATCTGCAGGAAAAACTAAACCGTGTAAAAGGCAACCGGTACCTTGGTGGAATCAAAAAATCTTTCGGGCCTTGGCTGCTAGGTAGCACGCCTTTAACCTTTTTAAGAGACACAAAACAGAGGAAAACCTAATAAAATTTAAGAGATTGAGAGCTAGTACACAATATAAAAAAGAGTAAGGAGACCTGGGTTGAATATGTTAGAAGCATTAACACATGTACCCCAGCAAATATAATCTGGAACAAAATAAAGAAAATAAAGGGATCAAGTTTACCTTACTTAATAAATGCACTTTCATATAACAACCAAATTATCTCTTGTAAAAAAGAAATTCCTGAAATTCTAGTAGACGTATTTAAAAAAAAACTCTAGCGATTTTGTACTAGATCCGATCTTTTCTATACACAAGATGACCACAGAATCTGTAGACATCAAAATTCGCAACCAGATTTTTTCTCTTTTAAACTTAAAACCACATCCCTAGGTCCTGATGATATTCCATCAATATTTTTAAAAAATCTACCCCAAAAAGGGAAAAAGATACTTTTAGACATATTTAATCACATATTTTTAAATCATTACTTTCCTAATACTTGGACCAAAGCTATTATAATCCCAATTTATAAACAACACAATCCAAAAGATTGCCCCACATCTTACCGTACCATTTTCCCTACCTGTAGCATGTGTAAACTTCTCGAGAAGATTTTAAATTACAGGCTTACATGGTATCTAGAAAATGAAAATCTCCTGACCACAGTCCAAAGTGGTTTTCGAAGAGGAAGATCTGCTAACGACAACTTAGTGGCACTTGAGTCAACCATTCATGATGCATTCTTTTTTTATGTAAATAAAGCTTTCGACACAACATGAAGATACCTTATATTAAACAAACTTGATAAATGGGGAGTTCAAGTACATATGCTTGCGTTTATAAAAAAACTTACTGAATAAAAGGGAAATACAAGTAAGAGTAAATGGACACACCTCTACCACTAGAATACTCGACAACGATTTTCCACAATGTTCTATTTTAAGCCCAACTTTATTTTTAATTGCATTTAACGATGTAATAAATACAATTAAGCCTTCTATAAAAGCAAATTTGTACGCTGATGATTTAGTTGTCTATATAGTTGTCTATATTAAAATACTACAGAACGTTCTATACAAAATCAAAGAATGGTCTTCCAAAACAGGCTTCCTCTTTTTAACTAATAAGACACATTACACAGTATTCAGCAAACGCAAGAATACCATTCCTGTTTCGTTAATATTTAACGGTCAAAATATATCTCATTCAGAGAAATCGAATTTTTTGGGCCTAACGTTTGATTACAAATTAAACTAGAAAACACACATTACGACTTTACAACTAATTGTCAAAATTGAATAAACTTGCTGAAAATTCTATCCAGTAATATATGGGGAGCTGATTATAGTATTCTGTTTAACCTCTACAAATCAATTATTCGCAGTAAACTGGACTACATTACAATATGCTACGATACAGCAAATAAAACGTTCCTATAAAACCTTAACACAATTCAAACAACAGCTCTAAGATTAGCCGTCGGTGCCTTCAGAACCAGTCCTGTAAGCAGCTTACAAATAATAGCAAGAGAACCACCTCTATATCTAAGATGACATCTACTTAGTTTAAATTATGGAGAAAGAATATCTTTCAATAAAAAGCACCCATTATATTCTGAGATTATTAACGCACCTACATTCAATTTGTATAGAAACAAACAATATAAAGACAAACCCTTTAGGGAAAGAATCAATCAAAGAAGATTCAATTGCAATGAATTCAAATTATCCATAACCACAAAATTAGACTTTCTTGCATGGCTTACCCCCTTATCTATCACCAATTTAACTTTAACACGGTACCCAAAAAATACCACAAATCCTAACCTTATCATTAATGCATTTAAAAAAATTATGGAGAAGTATCCAAATTACCACATAATATACACTGATGCATCAAAAACTGAAAATGGCCATGCCGCAGCCTTCACAAATAAAAATTACAAATATGCAATTAGAATTCCACAGCACTGCAGCATTTACACCGGGGAAACCACAGCGATATTAGAAACTATCAAAAACTCCTCTTCAACGACTGAAAATAATATTTTAATCATCACAGATTCCTATTGCATAAAATATAAGAAATAAACTTAATGCACTAAACCATATAAATAAAAAGGTTACATTTATCTGGATACCTTCACACATTGGCATTAAAGGCAATGAGGAAGTTGATCAATTGGTATTAAAATCCCTCAAAAATAAAAATGTTCCAGAAATTACTAAATATCCCCACACCGACCATAAATGACAGTCCATGAACCATATAATAAATTTATGGCAAGCAACCTGAAACGCAACAGACTTTTGTCTGAAACAGG
This sequence comes from Diabrotica balteata, assembly GCA_918026665.1. Lineage (NCBI taxonomy): Eukaryota > Metazoa > Arthropoda > Insecta > Coleoptera > Chrysomelidae > Diabrotica > Diabrotica balteata. The sequence continues at coordinate 84,824,430 of OU898281.1, read as the reverse complement.
CACAAAGTTTAAAACAATAAAGCCTCGAGTAGACGCCAGCCTACCACAGCAAGGAAAAAGAAGAGATCAAGTAATCGTAAATCGTCTTCGAATCGGTCACACAATACTAACACACCAACACCTTCTAAATAAAGAACCAGCTCCGATTTGTACCTACTGCTCTACTCAACTCACCGTGAGAACATGCTGAGGAATTAGTGGAAAACTGAGAAGTGCGCTTACGACAAATATCTCGGATTTATTGCAGTTTCTAAAAGACATAAATATTTATAATAAACTTTAATTTATCAAACTGTACTACTGTGTATGTCCCCCCACTAATAACCCTTGGTGGTTGATGTGGGTTCTGTATGTTTAAATAAAAAAAAAATTCATTTGTATACCTTTGTCGATTTGTCGATTTGATTTTTCCTTATCGCTTTGTCTAAATGTTTAATAACGTCGCATTATAAAATAATAGATTTTATTTTTATTCATTCCCATTAATGGGTTAATGGGAATGGGAATTTATGGTTAATTCCCATTAAAGATAATAAGTGACAAACAAACATATTACTCCAGTCGTCAGAGACGAAAATGCTATTTAAAACCTCTAAAAATCAACCGAACAAACTGAGTTTTGCTGAGCGTATTAATTTTAGAATTCCAAAAAATATGAAAAAAGTTTACTACTTTTACCCCCGGGCTTCCCATCGCAGGGGGTTAAAACCCAAAAAAAAATCAATTTACCAAGAATCTGTACACCGTAAAAAAATGTTTTTAATAAGTGACTTATCAACAAAAATCAAGAAGCGTTTTAAAGGTAAAGAGTTTGGCTTTCGTATGCGAATTTTGTGTTTTGCCGCAAATAAACTCAAATTTTATGTATATGTTAAATAAAAAGCGTATTTCTCACGAAATCAATACAGTCATCTCTTTCATTGACTAGCCACTATGAAGTTTCAAACAATAGAGCCTAACCTTAAAATCGTATAGCATGAAATTTTAGTTTTAACTTTTGGCAACAAATAAAATATAATAAAATAAAATTTCCAAATTATCGATATGGGATCATTTTAGATTTTTTTTATTATTTTTTTTTATTTTAATAACGCATTAACCACACAGTGTCATTAGCGTATTTAGATTAATAATCATTTTAGATTAAAATAGATAAATTGGCGTGTTTTGTTACCAACCTAACAAAACAGCATTTCTTGTTAAATTTAGTAATATTTTGCTGATGTGGACCCCGAAAAGTCCACCAATTGAATTTGATTTATAATTACAGCTTATTTTTAGAAGTATTCTTGTTGAAAACTCCTACCATATTGCCTTAATTAATAAATATCTTTTCTTTAGAAGTTATGGTCCCTTAGTAAATAATTTATCCAATGATGATCAATTAAGGTCAATTTCTATTAACACGGTTGATAGTACAGCTCTGCAAACTACAACATATATTCATTTACTGCTAATTTTATATGGTATTATATTAATATCAATCAGACGAAGATTAACTTGTTTGTTAATGATGCCGATAAAATTACATATTCAAATGAACATTTATTTCATAGAAGTACTTTTACTTAATATCATGATATTTATAAGATTCATCATATATTAAACAAACGGTAACACTATTCCTATAACATAACAACAAATAGCACTAATATATCAGTTACTGGCATTAGTAATAATTTATCTATGAGATGATGGTTTCCATATACGTAACTGGAAAGTTTTGTTATAGTTGTATGATGAATATCGAGCTCGTCTTTGGCAACTAGTTCTTAGAATATATATTTTTCATTTTTTTTTGTTAAGTTCAATGTTTCATTAAAAGTGGCAATACAAAACGACCGATCCTGTGAAAACCAAATAATAATTTAAGTGTCAGACTAACGGTCCATTAAATTATTCCTCATCTGTAATCATATTGTTGATATTTATCTTTCTAAATAAGGAGAAGATCGGACAGATGAACCTTACGAATGTCAATAGCCTCTGATAAAACCACATTCATTTTATGTGCTGTTTTTATAACATTAGAATTGTTTAGGAACAGCGAGTACTTAATTGACCATTCGTATGTTTCAAGTAGGTATATTTTTCACAGTTAGTTATACCAATATCTGTATCTCAGATAAATCAATTTGTTATAAAATCCCACGACGCATAGGCGTAGAGTAACTTTTTTATATTTGTTTTGGAGTTTATTACTGTTCCGATTTGATACAGCCGTCCGATGTTTCCATTTACGATTTTCCTTCACTCTACTTTTTTTTGTTAGTTTGGCTAAAATGTAGTCTGATTTATATTTTTCTTAATATAAAAGATAAAATTCAAAAGTTTTAATAAAACATTTCTTTGTAGATCGAGTTGAAAAGGATTTAATAAAAATAATTTTGATTTTATCTTCAATGTAATAACTATGACTAATTCAATATATTGCTTTTATGAAATTATTATTGTGTATTACCACAAAAGTTTTAGTATTATATTAAAAACAATAAATTTCCAATTTAACATCGACATTTTCATTAATTTTCTTTTTAATTTTCTTTCTTTTATTGTTGTCTTCCTTTTTGAATTAACAATTATTGTCATGTTTTACGTTTTGGTAAGTTACTTTTTTATATATTTTACAATAACGTTTTCTTCCTAACCTTGTACATTTTAGAATCTTAACAAAGGCAAGGGTTTCCTGAATGATTTTAATGGAACAATAAAATCTAGTTCCAATTTTATTATTACTTGTTGATATTCTTCTGAAGTTACTTTCTTGTTGCATTTTAAAATAATTACTATTTTAATGGAAATAATAAACTTAGGGTTCAATAGAATGATTTAGGTATAGCCCCAAAAGAAACGGATGGTAAAAAAAAATCAAAGAAGCGGCTTTAATTATCCTAAATGCAGTAGGATCTGGTTACCCATATTAAAAGAGGAAGTTAATAAAAGGAAAATACCAGTATTAGTAAGTCAGTAACATATCGAGGATACATCATTTATGTTTTTTAAATAACAATATATAAAATCAGAATTTGGTGTTTATTGAAAGTAAAATCCATGTAAGACCACATACTTAGCAGGTCGGGATAGTATTATAAGGTTTTTTTCTTGTTTTTTTTTATGATTTGGTGGTTACTGTACATGTTTTATATAGATACGACTAAGTATTTTGTATTTATCATTGGCAGGCATACTGGACTCAATTTTAAACAAAAAAATGGTACCCTACAAGGATATTTCAAATGAAAAATCATTTTTAAATTCTCCGTTTAAATTGTGACAAAATTTTTCATTTCTTTAATACATTCTCAAGAACTATTTAATTTAATAGCATTAAATCAAAATTTTAACAGAAAGTACTCCTCAAAATTTTAAATAGGGATAATGCTACATATATGATAAAATGGTCTCCCTGGAAAGTGATATAAAATTTAATTCTTAGCCTGATTAACTGTCGTATTTATGCAAATATTCCAGGTGTATTTCTTATTTACTTATGTAAAAGTAGTTTCAGTTAAATTAACTGAAACTTTGCATTAAGGTTGCTTTGGCTGTGCTGATCAAAAGTTTTGATTAGTCTATACTTAGAAATCAATTGTTTAATTGTTTAAGAGCTTTAAAATGTCGTTTTTGAGTCCATTATTCAAAATCATCAATTCGAAAACGTACCGCCCCACACATACAATATACGTCATCTGAATCTCAATAAACACTAATATGGGATCTGAATGATTTTTTCTTGACATAGAGACATTAAGAAATGCCACTCGTATACCCTATTCGTGTTTGTTGAGATTCGGATGCCGTGTATTGAATGTGTGGAACTGAATGTTTCCAAATTCATGATTTTAAAAAATGGACTAAAAATCAACACATTAAAGCTCTATTACTTCTATAACCAAAGCTACATCTCTGCAAAGCTTCAGTTAAATTAACTGAAACCTGTTTTACATAAGTACATAAGAAATACACCAGGAATGTTTGCAGGACTACACAACTAAAGAGGCTAAAAGTTGAATCGTGAGTTACGTTTCAGGTTATTTTTAACATTTTTTGTAGCTTGGTGTCTATTTAAAATTTTATTAGTGGTACTTTCTATTATTGTGCTAATTTAAAGTTATTGTATTAGATAGTTCCTGAAAATGTATAAAATAAATGAAAAATATGCGTTACGAAGTTTTATTTTTTTTTCAAGAAAACGAAGCCTTATATGAAAAAAAAGGAGAAAGAAAAAAAAGAAATTTTTCATTTTTTTTTTTTAATAATAATTGACTTAAGAATCTAGTGATCTGATCTACGGATGGACTGGCAATTTTAAAGTTCGAAACCGCTCGTCAGAAATACAACAAAACCAACAGTAAGTTTTTTTCTTACGTATTTACAATTACAGTGGTTTTGCACTAAAGTAAATCTCCGAAACATTTAAACATTATCAAATTGTTCTTATTCGTTCTTATATTAGTTTGGGATTGCCAATAAATTTTACTCTACACTATTGCATTTCATAATAGCTGTATTAATTTGTATATAATAAACAAAATATTTTTTTAATATTTATAGACAATATACGGTTTATTATTAAAAAAGAAAATTTAAATTAATTATTAATAAAGATAGTGTTAACTGACCCAAATCGGCTCATCAATAATCCAGATACATTTTCAATTATACTTGCTTTTACTTTCTGCCGCCGCTTTACAGTTTGTGCAAATAATTGTTAATCATGATAAATTTTTTGCAAGTGCTACTAACATTTAAGAGAAACTACTTAAATAATAAGATGGTAATGCCATAATCTAATGAGAAGATTACGTGATGGGAACTTAAAATAAATGTGCAAGAATATTGTTCATTGTGCTTATGCAGAAGATTAGACAGATTCTTTATAAGGAAGTTTTAAAACTTAGATTAATCGTAGACATTTCTGAAAATGATTCTCATGCTTGAAATTGAAATTGTGTCTTGCGTAACTCCAATATATAGCCATTACGGAGCACTTTTATCTTATCACCATTACGGAGCACTTTTATCTTACGGATCCATTTTTAAGTAGACAAAATTATGATTAGTTTAGTGTAGACCAGTGACGGCTGGTAAGGGGGACTATGGGGCGCAGCCCTTCTCTATATAGTAATTATAAACAACCAAATAATTGTACTCCATATTTACACATTTCTGTTGAAACGTCATTCACTTTTCGGTTAAAAGTTTATTCCAGTAAAATATATTTATCTAACTGAACTGAATTTTACAATAAATATATATGTTTTAAGCTCAGCTTTATATTCGGGGCTGATTTTACAACATGAAAAAGGACGTCGCCCTACAGAAACAACATTTCTAAGGCGATGATATGGGGTTCAGAAAGCAGGACAGAGATAAAAGTTACCATTCAATTGGTTACCTTTTACCCGTAGATAAGTACTTACTACATAATTATTTGGTGTTAATAAAGTTACAGTCCTACCAGAAACTACGAGAGTCTTACAAAGAGGGAAAAAACTCTTCTACGTAAAGAGTGAAAAAAGATGATAATTTTCAAAGGTGAATCGTAGATGCATGTCGAAGTAAAAATGTACTTCTAGCGTCGTTGAAAGCCTCTAGCAAGAGGCTTTGAATTTGCGGTTCACCTAATTTGCTATCAGATAGGTCTCTCGACTTCTCATTATTTCATATAGATGTCGCCGCTAGCGTACCCTGGCTGTTATTTTAGTTATAATGGCCAAATACTAGACTGCATTTCATTTCAGTTGAACTTCCACAAGAGCTCCTGACAATGGGTTGAATAACCCGAAACACGTGTCGGGCTATGGTGGAGTTCCGATTGAAATGAAATGCAATCTTTTACTTTCATATATATATATATATATATATATATATATATATTAGTATAATGGTAAGGTTGATTGGGTTAGCAGCTGAAACCCAATCAACCTTACCATTGTACTAATTAATAATTGGACAGCTGTGATTATAATATATATATATATATATATATATATTATATATATATATAAATATATATAATATATATATATATAATATATAATATATATATATATATATATATATATTACGACGTGCATATGGCGAACACATTATTATGTACAACAAAATGGTATCAGAAAACCTTGGTAATGTCAAAACTTATTGATATTTTGATGTTGAGCGGGTAAATGCAGTCTTGCACTTCATAGTCATAATAAGTCTGTCGTTAAAATTGGTTTATATAGTTCTTGTAGATATTTTACCGGCAATGGAGTTAATGTAATTTAACTGTTGATAGATAAGAATTAAGTATCAAGTGTGAGTGTGCCATTAAGTAAAAAAAATAATCGCTATAAAAAAATTTCTACAAATATTTTTTCTTTATTTGTAAAAGTGTGGTAACGGATCAATAGTTTGATAAACATTGGAATACTTACTATCTACTTTCAATAAACATATCTAACAAAATTTATTTAGCTGTTACAATTCTCGCATCGTTAACATCTATAATTGTAATAATTAAAAGTCGATCCAGCAATCGGCGGGCTGTTAGTTAACAAAATAGAAATTCAACTTTTGTAACTAATTGCCCAAACCTTTTGCATATAATTGCTACATTACTGAAATCACTGCTTATTTTGCAATACGCGTAACAAAAAATAAATTTGATACACTAGAGTAAGTAACTACACATAATTGCATGGTCCACGAGTGTGTGGCTGATTATAATCGTTTAAGAAATTTGGAAACATGTGAAATTTTATTGGTCGTTGAAGACCGGATAATAACTTTTAATTTTATTAACCACGTAAATAGACCGAGTTAATGTTAAAAGGGTGATCTATACATATATATATATATATATATATATATATATATATATATATATATATATATATATATATATTTGTTCGGATAGATTTTCGCGGTCAGATGAATGAAAATCACTAGGTTCTCGGGAAGAACCGCGTTGAGACTTTAATGGTCGACGTTTCGGTTCGGATCAAGAGGGATACGGTTCGGTTCGAGTTGAGGTCTCAATCTGCCTACTCCCCTCACTCGAGACGTACCAGTATCGTGTTCTGTATTATAAATACAAGAACTGTCTCTCGGCACTGAGGTCTCAATCTGCCTACTCCTCAGTGTCGAGTGACTCAAGTCAAGTTTTAAGCATCAACAAAATTAAAGCATTAAAAATATGGATTTATAGACGGATGCTGAAGATACCTTGGACATCACAAAAAATTAATGATAGAGGATTCTTAGAGTAAAAACATTTACTAACATCTGATATATTAAAAAATTATTATACTTTATCGTTTATAAATAAGGAATTATCAAAAATCTACCGAGTGAAACAGAACAACTTAGAATGAGATCCTATATGCGCAAGAAATAATGTGAGGAAAATAACAAGACCATACATAAAAGGATTATCAGAAAAACTTAAGAAGATATAAAATAAAATATTTTAACAACATTCAAAGCAACCAACACATTGAGATCTATTTTATCTAAAACTAAACCTAACAATGAACAAAAAAGGACAAATAATTGTATGTATCAAATACCTTGTGAATGGGATCGTTTTTCTTTTCTTTATCAAAGAAATTGTGTAGCAAATTACACGGGAGAATGGAGTAGGATCTGGTTCTTTTTCTTTTGGTGTCTATTCCTTTCAAATATTGGCGATCATTTTGGCTATAATTAATATTTTATTACCTGATGCTTTAATTCGTTGTTGTTGTGGAGAACCATTTCCTTAAGTTTTAACCATAATATTTTTCTTCTCCCAATTCATCGCTTTCGGAATACTCTGCCTTGAAGAATTATTTGCAGTAATCTGTATTTAGTGCCGTTTGATATGTTTTTAAGTAACATACATATAAAATCAGAGTTTGGTGTTTATTGTGAGTAAACTAAATGTAAGACCAAATACTTACCATATTGGAATAGTATTATCAGGATTTTTTCCTGTTTTTTTTCCTCGTGATTTACTACCGAATCACTAACGGGAGAATTTTACTGTCATCGTGGCATATGGTTGTCTTTTTAAAGACGAATCAAAATATTAATAGAGTACTAAGGAGCATCAAAAAAGATAGAGAATTGTAAATGACTGTTAAATAATGAAAAATATTGGCTTATTATAACTTTTTATCTAGGACGTGTTAGGACATATGTGAGGAGAAATTAGTAAAAAGAAGCAAATCACTGAAGCTTTTAAAATGTATTTCTTTAGTTATTTTTGATATAATTTTTGACATTTTTAATGATTACGTTGTTTCTCGGCCCATCTTTTAACACAAATCCTTGTCTTTAATAAACCTTGACGTTTTTCTTTGTTTCTGTTAATATTTTATATGTTTACCTTATTTTTCTTGTTTTATCTATTTCGTCTTAATTTCTCTATGTTATGATTTATTTCTATGCTTTTTTTTCTACCTTTTTGGATAATAAGTGATACACAAACATTTTTGGTTTATTGATTTACAATAATTATGGAATGCTACTTACTTTTAAAAAATTAGATAACATAAGATATGCAGTTTATATAACTATATCATCTAATTTTTTCACTTGTTATCATCGTGACTACCCTGTAGAAGTTAATTATTTCCGTGAGGTAATGTTGATTTAGCACACTATCGTAAATTTGTTTTATTTCAACAGAGAATAGACCACAAATTCAAGCCTTAATCAATATTGATTCGATCAGTCGTGTCTATGTTAAATTTTTCAAATCGAAAATCACGCAATTTACATAACCGCGTTCTAATGGTTTTATTAAAATTAGTTGATTATTTCATCTACGCCGAATGACAATTTTGTTAAAATTTCACTCAAATTATTTCAGTTCTAAAAATAATTTACAACAACGTTTAGCGCAGGTACCCTGTGGGTTAATTTTGCCAACAAGTATATTAAAAAAAATGGGCTACTGACGTAGTGAAAACTATAGAGGATCTGTCGAAAGGAGCAGACCTAAAGGTAGTCGATTCCAATAATATGTCCCCAAAAAAGAGGCTGAAAAGAAACTATTATCAAGATTAAATCAAGATCTTAAGATGAAAAACTGGATGGTTGTTTAAAATCGGTAGATCAAAGAGAAAGTACAAAGTCTAGTCTACCCAATCGACGAGATCTTATAAAAGGCATTAAGAGCTTCTTATTTCATGGCATATTTAAGGCTTAGAAAGGTACATTTTAAAACTACTAAAGACCTTGATGTTTCCAATCAGAGTCCTGGAGACAAACCTCTAGCATAATAAGGCAGCTTTGGCAGAACTTACTATTGCAGTTGCGGTTCGATGTGGTTTTGATACACGAACCTGTGTTTACAAGTGTCAAATAAGAGGTCTATTAAGCATTGCTGAAAAGTAACGCTTATGTAAAGCCAACTTGCCCAAGTCCCGGGAACTCTATGCCCTCGGAATATACAGGGCATGTATATAGTCAAATGACATAGCAAAACATGAAAATATGGAGATCATAAAGGCAGGAAGTATTAAGCAGTTAACTTTTCAATCAAATTACTTCCTGTGTGATTATTCCGAACAACAACGATCAAGAAAGTTGGAACAATTAAATTGCAATTGATCATAGGTTGTAATGCAAATGTGCACGATCTGATCTGAGAAGTAAAAATACCAATAAAATGGTGAGTTATTACTATAGTTGGTTATGAAATATGGTTTAAACATTATAAACGTAGGAAACAAACCAACTTTCGTGACTTCACAACGAAAGGTAATTGATATAGCACTGGTCAATACTCACGTGTCTAGATTTGTAAAAATTAGCATGTGTCAAATGAGTTGTCTTGTTTAAATCACCTATACATCTGTTTTTAAATAGCAGGTTATTAACTTATCAAGGAAATAAATCCTAACACTAATAAAATAGACTGAGACATATCAAGCAGACCTAGAATACTATTTAAGTAGGTTTAAAGTGACGATAAGGTACACACTAGACCAAACATAGCTGCGAAACAATTTCAAAAGGTTGTCAACGTTCGAAGACAATTATTGTGAGATATTAAGAAATTTTAACAGGAAAGTACTTTTGCAGAATGACAAGAAGTGTGTATATCAAAGAACAGAACTCTAACTAACAGGAATATTAATTTCGTCAAAAGATTAGATGAGTGAGCGATTGTCGCAAATTTTTAATATAATACGTAAGCAACTAAAAAAGGTATAAAGAGAATCATGAAAAAAAAAAGCGAGGAGAAAAATCCCACTACAGAAACGTTAAACTTTACTTCACTCCATAAGGATTCAGATGAACACATTGAGAATCGTAAAGAGATCCTATAAGAACTTTTTAGGGCACTAAAAACTGATAACACTAGACACATGTAACAATAATGAACTGAATAGCATGATTTAAGTTTTCAAGAAAAACTGGCTTGTGGCAAAAAATCGAAGATCAGGACAAAATGAAATCGACAATCAGCTTGTTACAGCCATATAAGCCACAGGGTCTGGATGGGAATTGTCAAATATTTATTATAAAAAAATACTGTATAATTAAAAAAATAATATATAATAATGTAGGCTGGCTAAATATTGGGGTACATAACAAAAGACGGAGGCTCATAAGAACAGCTTTCACTTATACAACAAATGATTTCGAAAAAAATTCATTGGCTGTTAATTAGTTCCAACTAACTTCGATATGTCATATCATATGTGAAAATTTGTGTACAATTTAGATGCACGCTTGTCAAAACCTAAAATTGTAAATGGAGGTTTTTAAATGTATTTGGAGGTTTTTAAATATCGCAGGTTCGACCAATTAGAAAACCATAGATGAGTGCGAACAAGGTTCGCTATATGTAGATATTCTAAAAACTGAACAGCTACTTCAAGCGTTTATTAGTGCCCAGCCAAATATTCACAAACACTCTCGTGACCCTCAGTAGGAGCTAAAACAAAGGACTTCACTGTCAAAAATGAAAAAAAAAAACAAAATACACAAAAGATTACTTATGCAGAATTCCAATACGTTATCGTGAATGAAGTAGACACCACCCAACACACAGTCCACAAATTTTTTATCATGGATGATTGGTAAAAGTTAAAGGTAATACCATTGTAAAGGTGATAACGATTTTATACTGGGGATATATAAAATTTACCAGACAACGTGAAATAGAAATCAGAAAAAATATTTGAAAAAGGTTTTAGTCTGATATGACATATCAGCTACGAGTCTTTTATGGCCTTGTGTTGGCTGCTTTATATGTCCCCATTTTGATTAATTTTTGATAAAATCTGCTATAAGTTCTACATTTATTAAGATTCTTAAGTTTATTTAGACGTGGACAAAAAATAGTTTTTTCAAATCTTAATTTGTTAAACTAATGATTCACCTTATGGTTTAATGCTCATTAAAGTAGATGTTCAAAATTAGAAGATGCATTTCATCTGTGCCAAGACTTTTGCAAAAACAAAAGATTATCTTACTTAAACTTAAAACTCTGTCACTCTAAGAAAGTAATCAGACGTCATGCGTGAGCCCTTATATGCATCCGAATGTTTAAATATGGTAAAGAAAGAGTCATTACGAAAACTCTCAAGATAAACTGCCTGGTGACCTCCAAGAACGTCAATGTCTTAGAGATAAGGTGACATCTAATAAGAACCTTATCCCTTTTACTTTTCCATTTTCCCGTTTCGCTAACCAGTCTCCAGAAGGAAAGGAAAGAAAAAAATTTCAATAAAATAAAAACTCACTGACAGAGGAGAAAATCTCAGTTATGAGGAAAATGAAATAATCTACGTGGTTCTTAGTAGGCCAAAACCAAAGCAAAAAAAAAATACTATTAAAATATTTATGGTTCAGTAGAATAGGTATACAAAATAACCATCAACATTAATATATATCTTCATAACTGTTATGGTTATATTTATTTTCGTACAAATGGGTGTGATCTATGTCAAGTTTAAAATCATATAAAATATCAGCACCAAGGTCTTATTGCTATTCTTTGGATAATTTATATCTAATATTATTAACGTGCCTTATTGTTTGAAGAACAATATTAAATTTTAATAATATTTAAACATTGGGCCATTTCTAGTAGAAGTTATGCAACTTTCGATCGTTAATTATATTTTTACTTGGCTGTTAAAGTGGAACTTTTCAAAAGAAATAAAATGGGTAATAAATCTATCTTCAAAAAGATTACATCTCAATAGGTATGTTAATAATGTTAAATACGTCATATTTCATTGCAGTTATAATATACAGGATGAATACCCAACAAGGCAAACAATTATTAATAAAATATAATGATTCCAATAGAGATCTGTTTTTCAATCGCTGCATATCACGTTTTCAACCTAATCTTGTCCGAACTATTAAAAAATTTTCAAAAGTTCGTAGCTTGAAAACTTGTTTTGGTATATAAAAATTGCTAATTAAATCAGCACATAAGTTTTCCAATCGTGTTGAAAAATTAAAATCGGTTAATTAGGTGAGTATGAAAAATTTTTAGAAAGGCGCGATAAAATTCGCATTTGTTTTTTGAATAAAATTAATTTTTACAATTAATTGATTTTCTATATAAACATTGATAATTGTTTTCAAAATTCTAAAAATTGTTAAAACATTTTTATTTAAATAATTATACATGATTTTTTGTAGCCTATGTTTAAAGAAAAACAATATTCATTTTTTCGACAAAAAAGCATTTTATATAATAAGGTTTTAAATCATATTTAGCAATTTGGAAAATTGTTGTAAATAGTCATTTAATACTTTTTAGGTGTCTGACAATGGGTAAATCAAATTTTAACATTTAATAACAAATTAAAAAAATATTTAAATTACTAATACTTCAGTCGTCAAAGACGAAAATACCATTGAACCTCTAAAAGTTATAAGATTAAGCTGAATTTTGCCGAAAATGTAATTTTTGGGTACTTAAAATATGCAAAAAAGTTTACCACTTTTACCTCCGTCTTTCCGAAAAAAATCGATTTATCAAGAATCTGTATGCCATAGAAAATAATGTTTTAAATAAAAAATGTAGCGTAGATAATTTTAAACAAAAACGTTTGTTAACTTTTTTGTGTAGAATGAACCGTTCTCTCAGAAACAACGATTGAAGCGATTGGCGATTTTAAATGTCAGTTACGCGCACGGAATCCATGCTCAATAAAATTTGTATTAGCTCGACGGTAAAAATTCAATATCTTTTGATCCGAGTATCCTATCGACAAAAATCAAGGTGTGTTTTAAATGTAAAGAGTGCATCTTTCTTATACATTTTTTGTATTTTGCCGCAAATAAAGTAAATTTTTATAAAGGTATTAAATAAAATAAATTGATCGGCCACTATGAAGTTTTGATAACTAGAATCTAATCTTCAAAGTCTATAGCATAAAATTTTAGTTTTGAGCTTTGGCAACAAATTGAGGCAATTTGTTGCCAATGTGAAATAAAATATTTTTAAAAAACGCTGAATTTCACATAACAAACGGTCTAAAATTTTAAAAACTGCTTTTTATAAATTACACCACTACGTTTCTTAAAAGTGCTTAACTTCTACTATAAATTACACACATTCTGATATAAATTAAAAGCGTCTTATTGGAGGAATTTTCCGTGACGGAAATTTTGCTACGAACGGTAAATAAAAGAAATAAGTTTTATTGACCTCAAGAGAATCGTAAAAAATGGTATAAAATTGCGCAGTTTGTTTATGAAAGTCTCTTTATTGAACAGCTTTGGAGCAACTGACTTCACTTACGGAAAAATACAAAAATTGCATATGAAAGCTGCATTTACTCTTCACCTTTCAAACGCATTTTGATTTTTGTCGATAAAACACTCTGATCAAAAGATATCGTTTTTTACCGTCGTCGAGTTGATACAAATTTTATTTAACAGTGGTTCTGACGGAACTGATATTCAAAATCTCCGGTCGCTTCAAGCATTGGTTCTGAGAGAACTTTATTCTAAGCAAAAAGTGCTAATAAACATTTTTGTTTAAAATTATCTGAGCCCCATTTTTAATTTAAAACATTTTTTTTCTAAGGTGTACAAATTCTTGGTCAATCGATTTTTTTTGCGTTTTTTACCCACTACGAGGGGGGCTTTAGGGGAAAGCCCTGGAATACAAGTGTGAAACTTTTTTGCATCTTTTTTCGTGTTCCAAAGTTGATATTCTGGACAAAATTCAGCTTGTCCGTATAATTTTTAGGGATTAAATCTCTGACGACTGGGACTATAAGACCAGTTAATGTTTAATAGGACATAATTATAGAAGAAATTGTTAACTGATAAACAGAGTCAGGCAAATATGCAAGAGTGCATATGCATATGCATTTGCATATTTTTGTGTATTTTTTTGAATTTTGCATATATTGGTAAATTTAAAAATAAAGTGCATATAATAGGTTTTCAAAATGAATTTATTTGTTGATTCATGGTTAAAATACCTTCATAAGCACCTGGTATTTCCAAAATATAAAATGGTATTCTTATCTTAATCCCTTAACACTTTCTAAATAGATACCTTAAACTAGACGGTAAAAATTACCAAGAATTAGTTTATTGGGTTTTATTATTGGCCTTTTATTTACTTAGGTAAGAAAAATTTCAACCAAGTTTATTTATTGAACTTGAGTTGTTAAATACAAGTTACTGTTGTACCTACTTTTGGAGTGTACTGTGTGATAAAAAGTTTTATCCAGTGTAGTTACAATGTCGAAAGAAGTGAATGTATCTGCGTGGATCAAGACATATCCAGAATTAGTCATTGATATGGGAAAAGTATTTTGCTCAGCATGCAGTAAAATTGTAAGTAAATACAATTACAAAACTAACAAGTAAACCTGAATATTTTAAATTGCATTAAAATAATTAGTCTAGTTGCAACATAAGGGGTCCCGTGGGAAATTCTAGCTCGCTGTGATTTAATGGTGGTATTCTCGGGTTTTTGGGTCGCCGAATCTAATGGAAGTGGACTGGAAGCCCAAATATTACCCATTTAATTGTTATTAACAAATTATGGTAAAATTAAGTATTTTTCAAGTATTATTTAGAAGTTCACAAGGAAAACTTTCCTGTAGGTGCCTGTATACCATTAATTACAAAAATTTAAGGAAAATCTTCTGTGTAAAAGGTATATTTATTTTAAACCCCCAATAAAGGGCTATTATTAGAAGCCCAGTAAATAAGTTGATAGTGTTAAGGTCCAAGTCTTCTCTTGTGGTTTGGTCACTGAAGCTAACTAGTCACGGTTACTCAAAATATGTTCTTATTTTGTTAATAACAAAATAATTATTTATTCGCCGAAAAGCTCGAAATAATGCGCTATCTACCGCAAGTTTGTCATTTTTTTGATAGTATTTTTATACTAAATCGATTATCACTAGTCGTGATGAATTAAACCGCGCCCCTACTTTGTTATTAATAAATTATTGCAAAAATAGCTGTTTTTATAGTACGTTAACTCACGGTTTTTGCTCTAAATTTTAAAAAGCCACTTGAATTGACATTCAATTTGGCATACACGTAATCTAACATGTCAAACAAAAAAACTGATATTGCGCCGATGTGTGTTTTTACCCTGGGGGTGAGTTTCACCTCTTTTTTCGGGGGTGAAAACAATACCTTTAAAATAAGTCCAGAAGTGGATAAACTGATTAAGTGATTAATTATTCTAAGCAACTTTTGTTCTACAAAGTCAATATTTTTCGAGTTATTTGCGAGTGAATATGCTCATTTTTCAAAAAAAAAACACATTTTAGACGGTTTCTCCTAAATAACTCAAAAAGTAATATTTCCAAAAATTTTGTTCTTAAAAAGCTATGAAAAGGACTACAAACTTTATGTAGAGAGCGCATTATTTCGAGCATTTCGGCGAATAAACAATTATTTTGTTATTAACAAAATAAGAATATATTTTGAGTAATCGCAACTAGTCGCATTCGATTCAGCGAGCAGAAATACACCAGAGAAGATAACACTATCATTTTTTTGCAGGGCTTCTAATAATACCTGAAAAATACCTAATTTTACCATAATTTGTTACCATACAGCATACAAACAAAAAACTGGAATACCTAGGCCACATAACGAGAGGAGAAAAGTACTCCCTGCTAAGACTCACAATCTAAGAAAAAAACTCGGGGAAAGAGAAATGTGTTCAATACAGTTGTTCAGAGCTGCAGCCAACAAAGTTAAAATTGCTGTGATGGTAGTCAACTTCCGATAGGAGACGTTACTGCAAGGAGAAGAAGGGTAATATTTGGGCTTCCGGAACACTTCCATTAGATTAAGCGACCCAAAAAACCTATAATACCACCATCAAATCACGGCGAGCTAGAATTTCCCACGGGACTCCTTATGTTGCGAGTAGACTAAATCAGAAACAAAAAAATATGCATTTTTGATGGTTAAGTTATTTTGTTACACATTTAATGCCTGGTTGAACCGACAAATCTTAATCTCCAGCTTAGCCAAGCTCAGCTTTTAGGTAGGGCCGTTTTTTGTTTCGCTTACGTTGTACCATCATTTTCGAGTATAAAGCTTATGTTTCGTAAGCTGAGCTTAAGGCACGTTTTAAGCTTAAGATGTGTTGGTGCAACCAGTCATAATAAATGCCTTAATAACCCTCGATCTAAAAATTATTTAGTTTACTGTAGGATTTTTTCTGCAGATACCATGCGAAAAAAAATTCCAAATAGTTCAGCATTGCAAAACTGCTTTACACACCGGCAGAAAACAGAAATTAGAATCGGGAGAGAAAAAGCAAGATTCGATATCTAGATGCTTACAATCAACTAATCGGAAATCAAATGAGTCAGGGGTTATTTAACCATGATTTGTGTGAAGCATTGTTAAGCTCAAATATACCTTTGTCCAAATTATCGAACGAAAATTTGCGCATGTTTCTTGGAAAATACTGCAAATGGAATATTCCGAGTGAAAGAAGCTTAAGAAGAAACGAGGTCGATTCTGTTTATTCTGCTGTACTGAGTAAAATAAAATTAGATATAGGAGACAATTATTTTTATGTATGTGTGGATGAAAAAATTGATTCTTCTGGACGTTATATCGCACATTTATTAATTGGATCTTTTAAAAATGAACAAGCTTGTAAATCGCATTTAATTGCTTCCAAGCAGTTGGATAAAACCAACGCACTAACAGTTACAAGGTTTTTGCAAGATAGTTTAACAAATTTTTTTCTTCCTTTAGCTGTTCCCAATGAAAAATTTTTGCTGTTTCTTTCAGATGCTGCACCTTACATGGTTAAAGTAGGAAACAATTTAAAAAAATTTTATCCGCGTTTAGTACATACAACTTGCCTAGCACATGGTTTAAATAGGGTCGCAGAAGAAATTAGAAATAAATTTCCTCTTGTTAATAATTTAATTTCAAATATGAAAAAAATATTTCTTAAGTCCAAATCCTTTCACCAAAACCTATTGTTACTAGATGGGGAACTTGGTTAGAGGCTGCAATGTTTTATGCAGAACATTTTTCTGAATTGAAGCCAGTAATAATGGCGATTCTTCCGAAGCACTTACAGTTTCCAAAGAATTACTGAAAAATAAATTACTACCACAGCAACTTTCATACATAAAATCAAACTATGATTTTGTGCCAAGTTGCATCCTTCAGCTACAGGATACGAATTTATCGTTAATTGAAGCAGTTAAAGTAATAAAAAAATTTGAACTATCTTGCAAAATTGTTGAGGGTCAAATTGGCAAAGACATTTTAGCCAAATTTAAGTCAGTCATAGATAAAAATACTGGTTTCATATTTCTATCTAAGGTTGCAAATGTTTTAAGTGGGGTGTTTGATGAAACATTAAATATAGAGGCTGAAGTTTTAAATAATTTTAAATACGCTCCTATAACTTCGGTGGATGTAGAACGGAGCTTTTCTATATACAAACATATGTATACAGATAGGCGACAAAACTTTTTGTTAGAAAATTTTGAAAAACATATTATCACATATTGTTTTTTAAATAAATAGTCATGTATAATATATATTTATCTAATTAAAATAGTTGCTTAAAAGGTTTGTTTTATTTTATAATATCAAGCACTCAACTAATATTTTATAAAGTTATTATATTTAAACGGTTTATGAAGTGCACATTTTGTTTAAATAATGCATATACATGCATATTTGACACAAAAAATATATGCATATACATGCATATTTGACATAAATAAATGCATATACATGCATATTTGACATACATAATATGCATATATATGCGCATATATCTTACTTTTTAGCCTGCATATTTGCCTGACTTTGCTGATAAAATTATTTTAAGTTTTAGCGAAAACGGTTTATTTAAAATCATATATCCTAAATATTACTTACAAAAACCTCTAGATTTCATAATTAGGATCAAGTTTATTGCATTAGAACTGATAATGATGGTTAATTTAAATTAAAAAATATGTTTTAAAAGCTTGTCTTAAGTACGTTATAAATGTCATTAGTATACTTTCCGAAATTAATCTTCGCAAACTACCAAAATAATAATTATCTATTTCAGAACCACCTTCGATTTAAGTAGCAGATATTCAAAACTTTATACATTTTTATATTTAAGTTAAGTTGTTTGAATTGTATTAAAGTTTACCTATTAAAATATTTCCTTTTTAGGAAAACTTCCAAAATAACTAAAACATTTAAACAATCTAATCTTCTAACTAAAATATCTTCTTATTTTAGTACACTGTCCGATATTTAAACGTTGGCGATTATATTGGCAATAATAACTTTGCAAACGGCAGTTCGAAACAGATTAGGCGATGTCTCTTGGTACTACTCTCGAATATTTCGTAGACATGATGTTCTTTTTTAGTCTGGGCTCTTCTTTCCACGACTTTGCCCTATAATATGAGGTATAGAAGGTTACACCTCTCTGGATGTCTCATTGCATGCCCGAATTTTGGGATTTTCGAATTTTTATTGGTTTTGTTAGTTATGTGCTCGTTTTCATTCAGTGTAAAATTATTTCGTGTCTTATTCGATCAAGCCAATGTGTCAGTAACATTGTTCGGTATATTCACATCTCAAAGACCTTCACATTTTTTCATGTCAGTGTCTGCGTAAGGGTCCAGCTCTTCATATCATACAGCAATGTGGAGAATATTTAGCAGCGTATTTATCTGATCTTAAGTTTTATTATAATATCTTGAATATTAAGAATCTTTATACTGACGGTATGAAAAATAAACACTTTTACGACCTAGTGCCCCCATATTACTTTTTAGTGGGCACAACAATTTTATACCCTTGTATTACTATTATTGAACTAAACATAATTTAAAGGTTTGTTTTAATTTATTTTTCAAAGATCAGAAACAAACTATCTTTGATTTAAAATAACTCCATTAAGGGCTTCATTTTTAATAGGTGCTGATAATTGTATATATGTACATATAAATATATATCTATATAATCAATATAATCGACTGAAGTAGATGAGTAGAGTAATGTGTATATGTATGTATATTATGTAGATTTTACTGCAAGCGTCTCGGTCACTCATGTGCTTTATTGTTGCCCGTGCAAATCAAGTGAATCAGTATAATTGATCAGTATTCACTTTAATAATAACCTTCTAAAACACCAACAACAATTACGAAATGTTCTTGATATAGAGAAGATTAATATATCACCAAAAACATACTTCATTCAAGACTCATATATCACGTTTAAAAAAATCAGGTATATCACAATATCCAAAATATAGCCAAAAGAGAAGATCAATAACTATAAAACAGAGCATACAACAACATCAGGAGATGGGATGTTAAAATAAAAAATACAAGCCACGGCTGTGAATATTAAAACTAAGACCCATAACCTTGCAGTCTTAGCTATAGGTATATTGCCCGTCATAAAATAAAATACAGTCAGATGTGTACACAACATTTTTGAACACCTAAAGTAGTAGATTCATCATCGGAGGACATTACAATGTGAAACATACTAGATGAAGATATCGTAATATCCTACGTACAACTGAATTGTGAAGTAATACTGGAAAGCTAACCTATTGGCCAATGAATCAAAATAAAATTCCTGACCTGATTAACGTTTTCATAATTAAAAATATTGTCTCTTTTTTCTTGAGCGTTCAGGAGGCCTGGGATATGAATTCGGATCATTCCCACATCCACACTTAGTGACGAAATAATACAGAAAAGGCCCCCTAGATTGGTAAATGTAAGGATAGATTAGCAAAACTTCACAATGAAATAGAAGACTCAGTTAATTTTTCGATCTCTTTAAGAACTACAATTCAGTTAGATGCAAAAGTTGAATTAGTTACCAAACAGATGCAGCGAGCAGCATAAAACAGAACACTAATCATCCCTATCAGGACAGAAGGAAAACATTTTCCGAAAGAAATCAAAACTTTAATTTCTGAAACAAGAAAAGTACGTCGTAAATGGTAACAAACCAGATCTTCCAAGAATAAGTCAAGTTTAAACAATGCGTCACAACATCTCAAACGAGAAATACAACGCATCAAGAATAAATATATTGGGACATACCTTAGCGAGTTAACAGCTAAAAAAGTAGTAAATATTCTTTCTTGAAGTCCATCAAACGGCTGAAAAGATCTATACTGCATAGCCCACCAATCAGAAACACCGATGAAAGTTGGGCTCGAACCAGTGTTCAAAAAGTTGGCTGCTTTGCATAGCATCTGTGGAAAACACATTCCAACCAAACAAAGGAAATGATTTTTAACTCCTGGATATTAAGTCCACAGTCAAAAGAAAACAACAGCATACACACAACTCCTGGATAATACAGAGTTAGTAAGAAGACTAAACAGGATAAAGCCCTCCGACTTAATGTAGTAATTAGTTTAAAATCAGAGTTTGGTGCGGCTTAGTTTACAGGAGTGCCTGTGTAAATATTTACTGTAGAAACATTATTTTAAGTAGTTTTAAGTAACAAGAGTATAGTTTTAAGATTTATTAGTATTAATTTAGGGAAGAAACACTAAACAAAACTACTCATTGATCTTTCTGGTCAAGTTGCAGAGTAAAATACACCTATTAAGGTACGTTTTATTAATAAATAAAAACACTTCGATAGTAAGAAATAAAAAATTATTGGATTTAAAAAAAAATAAAATTCTCTCCTGCGGGAATCGAACTCCAGTCATTCACGTGAAAAGTAAAAAAGTTAAAAAAGGTAAAAAAATAGGCGTAAAAATCAATTTGTTTTTACTCTTTTCCATACAATTTCATCATATTTTCTGACTTTTTACCTTCCTTGGACTTCTACAAATATTTTAAATTTAAAATTAGCCAAATCGATCCCGTCGTTTGTAAGTTGTTATAAAAAGTTACAAAAATATAAAATAACGCTTGTTAAACGTATTACTAAGTGTATTTGTACGTGTATTATGTATATCACTGTATGTCGCCGTAAGGTTGCTACAAGCGTCTCGATCACGCTAAATATTATTTCAGGCCCGTGAAAAACCATACAGCCCTGCTGAGTAATAAGAGCATTCAAACAATATGTAAATTATAAGGAAGACTTGAAATTATTATATATTTTTTTCTTATTACTAAGGTCATTTCTTGTCAGATACATTTTTAATAATAATTATTCAAAGCGCATGTAGCATTTATAATTTTTAGTGACATCAAACTGCCTCGATCATTTGACTAGAATATAAGGTTTTTTTTTATCATAATATAATTAGTCTATTTTATTTTATTAACAAATATTCTTTACAGATTTAATCAATCTTTAAAAATTAATTAGCTACGTTTGAATCTTTTTACTTTAAAATTTTTTAATGTTTACGTTAAATTCATCAATATTTATGAGAATATTTAAAACTTTCTTTTATTGTACATTGCTAGGAATAATATATCACGTTAAAAAACTTTAGTACGTTAACTTACGCAAGAAATGCTCACGCATTAGTAATATTTTATGAAAGGAGTTCAACCATAGTATAGAACAGTAACTTGTGTGATATACTTGAAATATGAAAATATTTTGAAACATTTTGTTTTAAACACAACACAATCAGTGGTTATACAATTACCGTAACAAAATTTGGATTCATTTAAAAGATTTTTTCGAAGAAGATATGTTCAGTTCACGTTTATCAGTTGGTATATCATGACTTTTAAAATATGTTGAGGATAGGAAGCATACCCGACATTAAATCTGATAATTGTAATAAATATATGGGTGGGGGGGGGGGGTATGTAGCAGTGCGTATTGAGTAGTGTAAGTGAAATAAATTTTTTCGTTGTTTCGTGATGTAGACAATTGTTGTTTGTAATTGGGGCCAAGTTCGTCAGACATAGCAATCGGTGTCCAATCCATTTTAAACCTGTTCTTTCTATTCTGTCAATGACCGTTTCTGTAGCATTCATGTTATTTCTTATAGATTTATTGCTCTTTCTTTCCAGCCTTGATGTTCTAGCACTTCTTCTCAAATAATCCATTTCAACTGCCAACAATCTTCTCTTCAGGTCTGCATTAATTGTCCATACTTTAGAGCCATAACAAAGAACTGATTCAACCATGGTTTGCCCTATTCTTTTTTGTTCCTTTTGGAAATGTTGCGATCCCACCATAAGAAGTTCAGACATCCTACAATTTTATGTCCCTGATTAATTCGGTGTTTAATTTCGGTTTCTCCCCTCTTTGTAATTATTGGCTTTTAATTGCACATGTGAGAACTTATACACAACTGATAAACAATTGTTAGTTAGATAGGGATATATCGCTGTAATTAGTAATGACTACGTATATATAAGATCTATATGCACCATAATTTACTAATTTACATAAATTTAATATTTTTACCCACAAAATTAAATTTAGCGAGAAGCGATTTTAAAAATATGCGGATTTTGTTTTATAAATAGTAGTTGAAATAGTTTTAAAACCATAGATCGATCTAAAACTACTAGTGAAGAATTGTAATCGAATTTTTAAAGCATATAACGGCATTATATTCCTCATAGCAATAGCTAAAATAGGGGTTGAACTCACCGGAATTTTTATTCATTTGGGATGGAATATAATAAGCAAATCCTGTCGCAATTAACGTTTTATTGACGAAAGCATTGTTTAATACTAAAATTTAAAAATGCACATCATGTCATGGCGAAACAATGTTGTTGACACCATGAAAATGAGTTAGGTAAAAACTGTTTAGTTCAATA
This sequence comes from Diabrotica balteata, assembly GCA_918026665.1. Taxonomy (NCBI): domain Eukaryota; kingdom Metazoa; phylum Arthropoda; class Insecta; order Coleoptera; family Chrysomelidae; genus Diabrotica; species Diabrotica balteata. The sequence goes on along the minus strand of OU898281.1, from coordinate 84,801,226 downwards.
CAACAATATTTGTTCTAATTCGCATTGTTGAAGAGGTACGTAAAGAGTTGGAGCATTTTTAAATTTTTATTACTTTTAATTGGACCAGAAACGTTTAATTTAATGATGTTAGAGAAAAGCCAAGACTTGAGTAGCATTTTAAAAAACGCGTATTCTGTTTACCAGTGCAACGTTAGCAGAACCATTTAAAAACCAATCAAAGTCCAATATACAACGTAAATATGATCGATAGAACAATAAGGCTGTTTGTACATCCACTCTCCACCATTTTTTACCACCATTTTTAAAAAGTTTAGTCCATATTTACTTCGTTCCAAGAGATAATCTATGTGAAACTTCCACGATAGTTTTCTGTTAAGAATCATGCCTAAATTTAACCTTGAAGAACAGCCACTTAAGAACATGGAGATAAATACGATTGTATCACAAGTTTATTGATTAACTTAAACCTGCTTATAGAGAACTTCATATAAATGAATAGACAAATTTTATAAATTTACTTTATTTGGCAATAAAATCACTAAAACCGAATCTAGCATACATTTTTACATAATCAGGATAGTCTGTTACATTAGACAACAAATAGTTCGAAAATATTGATGGTAACCAATGACGGTATTTACTAATAACCACGCCTAAAAGACGACCAGCAAAATGACAATATTCACTTATACTAATAAATGTGAAATTTAATAATTTTATAATGAATAGAAATGGAATCGTGTAACTATCGATAATAATTGTAATGAAACTGACTAGAAGGTATAAGCTGATTCTAAATTAAGATAATACGCATAAACCAATGTAAAATATTTTAAACAATTAATTATCTATTTAACATCTATTTTAAAATAAATACTGACAAGAAATATGTGGTTAGTGATATTATGATAAAATTATCTTTCTCATATTTCCTTTCCTTTTTTAGTTTATATCGTTTAATTGAATAGTATAATTGTTAAGCGTTAGCTTCACTAGTAAATTAACTTAATAAATACAAATTTAATATGGTTCCAATTAAATATTTTAGCATTTATTCCAACCACTTAACTTATACTTTTTTTAATGAAAGTGTTTATTTATGATTTGACCTGGTTTGGTTTTTAACGAGGTTTTATTTAGTTTTTACACTTAATAATAAAAACTTAAATTTAAATCTTTTTTCTATTTATTTCTAATTTTATTGTGGTGCTTATAAGTTAACAAATGTCGGCATTTATTCCGGGAGAACAAAAAAATGTCCGTTCTTTTCGAAAAAAAAATTGACTTTTAAAATTTAATACATTTTCAGGAGTTTAAGGAATTCTTATATCAGTTTACATATCGAATGCAAATGCTATGTGAAGAACTTGTAATTGAAATTTAATATTATCCTAATATATTATCTTGCTTGACTATGTTCCTCCTAAGAATTGTATTCTTTGCGGCAAATTTACAAAAATTGCAGTATTACAATTATACTCAAAGCTATTTGGACGTTCGTCATTAAGCAAAATTCTCATTTTCACGAATGGAAAATTGTCTGCGAATGGAAAATATTTATACTTATATATATATATATATATATATATATATATATATATATATAATATATATATATATAGGTCTTATATATAATATATACGTAGTTATTACTACAGCGCAATATTCCTATCTAACTAACAATAATTGTTGTGTATCAGTTGTGTATGAGTTCTCGCATGTGCAATTAAAAGCCAATAATTACACACAGGGGAGAAACCGAAATTAAACACCGAATTAATCAGGGACGTAAAATTGTAGCAGTGGTATATACATCGAGCAATAAGACAAAAGAGGGAATGTAAAGGTAGAAGGGGTAAACATATGATAGACAGGAAGTGCCATCTTGAGAGGCCACTTTAAACAAGGAAAGACAGTCTCTTTCCTTGTTTAAAAGTCAAATTTAGTTTGGTTATGTTATTGTTTGTCCCAACTGTCACATGAAATTTTATTTATATTGAAGTTTTTTTACCAATTATGTCACTTTTTAGACTATTATCGTTAATATTTAATTAAAACTTTCTTGTCTGAAAAATATTTTACAGGTATTGTTAACAAGTGTTGGAAAATTTAAATTTAGCGCCTTTGCATTTCCGGATATGTCCGCCATCAGAGGCCACTTTTTTGGTCTCCTTTTCATAACGATTAGATTCCCTCTTTTATCTTTTTGCTCGATGGGTATATAGCAGTGTGTATTGAGTAGGGTAAGTGAAATAAATTTTTTCGTTGTTTCGTGATGTAGACAATTGTTGTTTGTAATTGGGGCCAAGTTCGTCAGACATAGCAATAGGTGTCCAAACCATTTTAAACCTCTTCTTTCTATTCTGTCAATGACCGTTTCTGTAATTGGGGCCAAGTTCGTCAGACATAGCAATAGGTGTCCAAACCATTTTAAACCCCTTCTTTCTATTCTGTCAATGACCGTTTCTGTAGCATTCATGTTATTTCTTATAGATTTATTGCTCCTTCTTTCCAGCCTTGATGTTCTAGCACTTCTTCTCAAATAATCAATTTCAACTGCCAACAATCTTCTCTTCAGGACTGCATTAATTGTCCATACTTCAGAGCCATAACAAAGAACTGATTCAACCATGGTTTGCCCTATTCTTTATTTTTGTTCCTTTTGGAAATGTTGCGATCCCACCATAAGGAGTTCAGACATCCTATATATATATATATATATATATATATATATATATATATATATATATATATATATATATATATATATATATATATATATGAAATGAAAAATTCAATGAGAACTTTAGCAATCTTCATACATCACACTTTGATGTAAAATCCTTTCCAAAAGGAACCACATGGTTCCCCAGCAATGGTCATCGTTACATTTTATTACCAACCCTCTTATAATTAGATTTTAAACAAATTGACTTTTCTATTCTGTCCTGTAAATAAGTAATTTTGTCATCAGTTAATTTTTCATACAAAGACTGGTTTCCAAACCCATTTTATTTTTTGTTTTGCTTTTCGGAATAGTTGATCCCTATCTATCAAAAATAATTCCTTTTTTTTTCTTTTAATTTCTTTGGTGTCGCTAACAATAAAGTTAACTTCCATGCTTATTTTTCAATAAAAATAGGTTTTTCAAATTGTTCACTGAGCTCAAAAAAAACAAGCTACTTTTTCTCCTGGTTTCATGTTTCCAGATATTTTACATCAGTGATAGAATAGAAGTGTTGTATTATATTATTCTGTTCTTGTTAACATATCTTTGTATAAATTTTAAATAAAATTCTGAATGTATTTTTTTTACCATAACTTATATTGTATTTATTAAATGTATTTTATAACATCTCAACATATGCACTTGACATTGTTTGACATCTCTATATGACTTTACAATCATTAGAACTGAAGAAGTGCAGAAATACTGCACGAAACGTTTTCTATTAAAAGATTGAAATAGTTTTTTCATTTTTTATTTTCCTTGACCGATATCCTCATTATTTATTCTCACTCACATTGTATATAATATATATATATATATATAATATATATATATATATATATATATATATATATAATATATATATATATATATATCTTTGTCGGATATGGAGATGTTTTGCTTGGAAAATTAATTGTTTTGTAAATGTATAATTTATACAATAATTATCGTTTTTTTAATCTATATTAAAAAATGATTTAACACTCTATAAAATGATTACCTAATTTAAGGTAGGGTTAAGAAAAACAAATACAGAAATTAAAGGACAGTAGGGTACGGAATAAAAAAGTTATAACAATCTCAAAATAACACTAAATTGTAAAAAAATATCGAATAAGAATAATTTGTAAGAATAAAGAGAGCACAAAATAAAGAAAATAAAAAAAGAATAATATTTTTTTGATCACAATAAATAATAAGAGAATATGGAAAATTCAACGTTTTAGAAATAAATCAAATCGTTGCCAATATTATAGAATATAATTAAATACATATATATCATTCACGAAAATAAAGAATTATTCTATATTGCAATTATGACATCAACTTACAAAAATTTTATTATCTTCATTATCTTTAAGGTAAATTATAAAATGCCTAGATTTAAATAATAATAAAAAATCAAAAGTAAGAAGCAAATTAAAGTATAATAAAAAAAGTAGAGTCTCAGTTCTTATTATGGTATAAAACACGAAACTAAAAGATTAAATTTAAATATAATATCCAAGAAGAAATAAACTATTCATGTAACAAAAAGCAAAATATCTTACCTCGGACACATAACCCGGCATATCAGATATAACTTGATTAAGCTTGTAATGAAAGGAAAGATATAAGATATGATTCTGGTAGACTGGCTGGCAGACATAAGAATCTGGCTACGTTATATTAAATAATGAATAGAAATATAGAATTTTCAGAAGCTATCGCCAATCTTAATTAAGAAGTTCGAACCTACAAAAGAGAAGAGACGAAATACTATAAACCAAATATCTAACACCGGAATTTACAATTTTCTTCAGGATTGGGAATCTGATAAACGAAATAAAACAATCAGGATGAATGATATATAAAATCAAAATTTATACGAACAAAAGAAATTACACAACCTAATGAACGAAAATGTTCAAAAGTATGAACAAAATAGTATCAAAGATTAACTTATCACATATTCAGACGAACAATTATTCCAGTGCTTTTTTTCTTATTTTTTCAAGGTCAATCGGTTAAATTAAAGGATGAAAAACCTGAATTATTTGCTTAACAACTAATACGAAAATTCAATGATACAACACATATGCATTAGTTTGAAATAGCTACGGACGTATGGAATTTAATCACAACTTTAATCGTAAAGAGATTCCAGAAATTGATAAAATTTTACTTGGCTTATCAAAAGACGTGAAATATTACCTATTTACAGTCATGCTCTATGAAGTGGAAGCTAGCACATTAATTGTGGCAACTATGATACGCCTCGAGGCTTTCGAGATGTGAGCGTATCCTACATATATTCTGGGTTGACTGTATTACCAATGTGGAAGTAAAATATGAAATTCTGATGACTGTCAACTCTTAAACTTTAAAATATCTGGGACACATAATGAGAAACTAAAAATCAATTAAGGTAAATGGCAAAAAGGGACCAAGACCCTTTTACAGAAACGGTAACACGACTACCAATAAGCATATCTACAATGGATAGGAACCGTAAAAACAAGTCAAAAAATTGAAGCGAACAGCAATCATTCTTTTGACATGCCTGTTTCCGATTAGTATATAACCAACTTTTTACAAAATGACTGCTATTCTTCAGAAAAAAGGAAAAAATTTTGATCACGCTAACTCATATACTCAATGGACTGCGAAGTAAAATTACAACCGGGGAAGGGATTCACACACAGTAACTCAAATAAACAACGCACAGAGAGATAAAACGTGGATTTAAGTGAAAACCATTATTTATTTCAGACTGAGTGTAAGTAAGAAAGTAACTAATCAAGTCTTTACATATTGTTTAAAGGTTGAATAAATTTAAAGAGTGATAACATAAATAAAAAGATTTGTTTTAGAAACAAGTAATAGCAAAAAATAACTATTGAAATACGTTTATTAAAACGTCCTAAAATTGTAATAATTGTTTTTTAATCTGAAGGCATTAAAAATAGAAGAACACACAATATCTTTTATTCTACTATGACAAAAACAAAAGATCTGTTAAAAAAGTCTCTTCTTATGGGGTGTGTACTAATGGCAAATATATTTATTTACAGAAATATATTTTTATTGCCCTTCTGTTTTTTTTTTATTTAAGCATTTTTTAATTTTTAGAAGACTCGTTTAAAACTGCGCTAAATAATATAAAAATGTGCCCCTGAAAGAAACCTTTAATTATTAGAATCTCTTATTAAAATATATATAACGGTAAATATAAAAGCAATAATCAAAATACGGTAAAACAACATTCAAAGTTTCCCTTTCACTAGCAAGTTTTACTTTCGAATGAGTTCTATAAGCGCATATTTTATTAGATTGCAAAATAATTTTAAACAAAAAGTGAATAAAAATGATAAGCATATTTTAGGAATAATTTCTATTACCTGTAGTTAAAGTCGAGTCTCCAGTGAAATAAATCAATATACGAAAAAATATCACAGTTCACTAGCACCCAAAAATCCGCAAGAATCGACACACTCGTAATTAAGACACAAACATTTTTCGAAAAAATAAATTTCACTTTACTGAATATTGTCTTAGTTATCGTTTAGAGCGAGAACCGTATTAGATAACAGTCAAAAGTAACATTTAGAAAGTGGAAAGAATAGATTCGCGGACTGTGTATACGGTGATCATGTCTCTTTATCAGAAATGAATGAAAATTTGACGGTAGTGCCTCGGAGTACCACCGTATGCCAACTTTGGTATTTATTTTAGCATTGCCCAGAGGTATGCGCGCGCAAGTTTTACTTACGATTCTTATAGAGAGGGAAAGTATTGGTGAAAGGAAGTAAAGGACATAATGTTGCGGCTAGCGTGTTCGCTGCTAAGACTTATGAAGCGGTGCGATGCTTGACTCGTGTCGCGCACCTACAAAATCGAAAGCGATTTGCTAGAGATATATTATATGCAAGGCATTTTATCTCAAAACACTTAAAATAAGTTATTAATTTTACAAATAATTATATCAATATTCTTGACCATTTTCAATAATTAACTAGATATAACAATCATATATTAAGTCCCTTTCAAATAGATTATATCTAATATATTTAAATTATCTATTAAGTCTATCTGTCTGTGTTTTTGTTGTTTGTTATTTTATTATGCTTTATAAAAATAAGTACTTTATATTTAGATTTTTTCACTAAATGAACATTACTAATTTGAAAAAATGACAATAGCTGGTAATTTTTATCAGCCCACATTAGCCCCAGTTTTTGTGGGCTTTATTTATTTTTTTTTATCCAAAAGACATCCAATTAAAAGTTTTATCATTTGTTGAAATAACCTTTTGATTACTTGTTAATATTCTTATCTATTAACATGGTTCATATCTATTTTTTTTTATTTATTTGGCTTCAACCACTTACCATAACAAAATACAAAAAGTGATAAAGAAAAATACAACATACATACACGTTTACAAAATATCAATTACAGGTAAGGAATACAATATACAGGATATTTCAAAAAGGTATGTCATAAATTAAATCACGCATTTCGGGGACAAAAATAAATTGATTGAATCCAACTTATAGTCCGTCCCAAACCCTTCTTTCAGTGCGTCAGTTGTTCGAATTCTCTCTAAAGCATTAAGCTAGAAGTAACAGAAAAAAAACGTGAGTCTGTGATTATTATACATACATAGAACATAGAAAATTATATATCCTTTACGGGTATTCGCATATTAAAGCGAATTCTACTTACGGATGTATAATTGGTTGGAGTTTAGAATACGCTAAATAGACATCCAATCAATGATACATATAAATATAATTTGACGCATATGGTCTCGATACTGTCAGTGACAGTACTTTCAGTACAATGTCAACTGATAAAATGATAATTGTCATTCCAGGTTAGTATTTTCAGACATTTTACCTACAGTGAAAATTAAATTTTGTATTTATAGTCATAAAAGTATTTTAAATATTCCGAGATATACCGAGAATGAACAAAGAGTAATATTAAAATTATTAAATTATTTTCAATTAGAAAAAGAGGCTTTATTACCAGTTTCTGTCGTTCGCGAATCAGATTGTGAATTCAGGAATGATGTTGAGGAAATATCTTAAACTAATACCGTTATGGATATTTATATGTATTAATTCGGTTCTTTTTAGAACCACGACATTTTCTTGAAATGTAAGATAAAATTGATACCAGCCACATATCTACTATAATAATTGATTTTAATGAATCAGATTTTGAATCGGATTGTGGATTGTTTGAAATATAATATTCATTTTTTTTATTCATAAAAAAGAACGTAAACTTACATTCGGTGTCTTGTTTTTTAACTAAACTCCATTATCACTATTTCATCTGGATACCGGAACTGGTAGATTAACTAAAAAATCAACTGCTTCACTATTTAAACTATTTCCACTATTTAATGATAAATCTTCACAAAATTGGCTTCTTCTGACAAAATCTTCACAATTAAACTATTGGCTGCCACAGAAACTTATTGGAAAATTACTTACCCAAATATGACTGATTTCAATCGATGTTATTTTATCACAGGAATGTTTGGTTTGATGCCTTGCAATTGCCAGAAATTTTTTTTATCTCACAGTCAACTCTTAAAAGATTCTAGGAGGAACCGTTATTTTAAATAAACAAAAATTCCATAGTGTTTGTAATAAATAATGATATAAATCCATAAATAAATATTAGCTAATTAAGCTCTTTCCTTGTAATTTATAGAATAGGAATTATGACTGGAATTATTGCGCATTATATTGGAACGGTAGTTCCAATAAAAATTTTTATACAGGATCTCTAATATGTAAATTAAATAAAAATTTGAATTGTTAAAGTTTTTACTCCACATTAAAAAAAATAACCTTTTCACATTTAGCACAATCCTGCTCTGTCAGATTTAAATAAAATGTCATGCAATAATTCTCGACATTCTTAAAATCCTATATGACGTCAAAATTAGTGACGCACTGAAAGAAGGGTTTGGGACAGACTGTACCTTAGTACAAAAGTGTACACAAAAAGAGTTACGGCCCTTACAAAATAAAAATTGTTTTTTGTATTATCTCATAAACTACTTGACATTTTGTAATAAAAATGGACACGTTACTTTCTTGTTCTGAAAGAATTTTTCATACAAAAGAAACAATTAAATCTAAGTGAACAGAAAAAATTTAAGTGGGGTGTGCAGCCCTAAATCCCCTCAAACTTTTGAGTACGTTCAAATCAAATGAATTTTGTCACATCATTAGTTTATCACATTATTTTTAAAACTTTTTTGCCTTTTAAATCAATTTATGTTTGTCTCCGGAATGCGTGATTTGATTTAAGTATGACATACCTTTCGGAAACACCCTGTATATTTTAATCACTGATGTATTGTGTTAAATTGCATTAAATTAGTTTATGGGTATTAAAAATTTAGAGTAACTCAGTTATGTATTTAGATTCTCCTAAAAGTTCTTTTACTGGTTTTAGAAGGTGGTGATATAATCTTTAAACTGATTATATTAGACAGTCGATCAAAATGTGCTTCACCGTCACTTTACATTTACAACCATAACACACTGGTTTCTTTTCTGTTTTGAACAAGAAATCATGTATTCATGCAGCTGTGTGTTCTAATCCAAGATGTGTTATTAGGACTTGATGTTGTGGATTTGAAGGCCTGAAGTTCTAGGGAAGAACGAAAGATTTTATTTATTTTAATTTAGTGTTGCTTCTATTTCATAGAGTTTGTCGAATATTGTGAATTTTCCTTAAGGCTAGCTTAAGGGTCCTGGTGGATCCAAATTATTCGGTTGGTGGTCACAATAGTATTTGGAACATCTTATTTTAAATAAACTACTTTATTTAAAAATCCACTGTAAATTCAGGTATGTATTAAATGTTTTTGTCCCTTATTGTATTGTTTTATGTTTTAGTTGTTATTTTCTGTTATGTTTTGGAAATATAATTGATGTTGGAGCTATGTAACTACCATTTTTTTTAAACAAACTCAACTTATAGTACAGAAGTAGACAAAATAAAATATTTATCTTGCTGTCAGAAAAGACAATATGTAACTGTTCTTGCTGTCAGAAAAAACACAATACATGAATGTAAGAGTTGCAAAGTATATATCTGTAGGTTGTTTGATATTACGTATTTGGTTGCAAAAATAAAAAGAAAAACAAAGAAATAGAAATTTTGATTTTTGCTACTTTCTTATTTTTACTAACATTTAGGCAACCACTTAATTTAACCACCATTTAATTGTTCAATTAGCTAAAAAAGGCCCAACAGTTTCCCACCTAGAGCTCCAAAGGCAAATTTTGGAAGTGGCAGGTGTTTCAGTTGAAATGATAAAAAAAGACTACCCAAGTACTATACAGTACTACACTCAATATTGATCGCTTAAATTGGTTTCTTCAACACCAAAACTGTAATATTACAAATTGGCAAAATGTGCTATTTTCCGTTGAAACCGGGATTTGTGAAAAATCAGACGGCCAACGAAATCGTTTACTTAGAGGGCGAGGAAGGCAAGCAAAATCGAAAATAGAAACAAAACTTCACTGAATAATAACAATAATCTTCCCAAACATATATATTATTTTCATTGGGGTATTTAAGTTTGGAGGTTGGCTAATATGATATGGCTTTGGGATTTTGAGAAATTTAAGTTTGTGTTGTTGGTGTTACTGGTTCCTATGTTTTCAGCGTGTAAACAAAGTCACTAATTTTAAGGTTTTTATTCATCATGAAAACTTTCTCGGTAAGCACAAAATCTTTGTCAAAATAGATTTACGATTTTTTTTTATGTCTTCTCACTTTTACAACAATCTAACCTGATTGTATTTTGATTTATGTTAACGTTTTTTATTAAAAACAGGTTTCGTTGTTTACGTCATGAATTTGAGATATATGGGGTAAATAGGAACATAAAATTTACCGTGTTTCCATTCACTCCACACATTAGAAATTACTTTTGTTTATCTAATACCTCTATAGAGTATGATTTGTTTTTGTCAATGGCTGCTAAATTTACTTTTGATTGTAATGACTGTTTTTTTACAGGTTTCTGCAGGTATGCCGCGAAAATATCAAGATATGACAAGTGTGAAGAAAATATGCTACACATGACACAACCTACAAGAAGCCCTAAATGAAATAAGAGAAGCTATCAGTTACAGGCAGTGTTTCCTTAAGTATAATATACCTACTACAGTCTTACACAGATATATAAAAAATATTAATACAAAGCAAAAAGGAGGTAAGACCTCTCTTGATGAAGATGAAGAGTTAGTTCTCGTTGACAGACTAACAGTTTAGTAGTTAGTAGTAGTACTAAACTAGTACCCAGAACGAGTTGTCAACTCATTAAAAGCGTCTACTTCCGTATTGATTTTAGCTAGTGAAGAGCCACCTTATTAGAGTTTGTAGCTACCTTATGCTGTATATAAGGCTTACCATTTATACGATAGTTGCACTTGTATTAATCGTACCAAATCAGGTTGGTTTGACAGTTTTTGTTTCAGTGATTATGTTCAGTCCATTGCAATTCACTTGTTCAAGGACCTAGAAAGAAAAAAGTACTTGATTGGGGACAACTTGTCGTCTTACTTGGCAATCGATTTAATACAATTGTGTCAAGAAAAACATCAAGGTCATATTTTTACCAAGTAATTCCACTTACTTTACTCGGCCCCTTGATGTGGCATTCTTTAGACCCATGAAGATTATGTGGCGCAAAATAGTTTAGGAGTGGAAAACAGGACCAAGCAAAAATGAATCCACAGTAGGTAAAAACAAGTTTACTAGACAATTTAAAAAACTGGTTTATAGTCTTTCGGAGTTTATAGTGCCATTGGATTGCACCAAAGTCCTAAGGATATAGCCGAACTCAGACACTGATAATATCAAACAATCTGGAACAAAAACGCCCTTCTCAGGTTCTGTTTGCATGGAAAGGATTGGTGACACTTTTAAACAACTTTCGAAGACACTAAGACAGTCTAATGCTGAGACAAAAGAAAAAGAAAACAAAAATAAATGTCGAATCGGGAAAAAGTGTTGTTTCGACAGAAGTCTTAAGACTCAGACTGTCTTAATGTCTTCAATAGTTGTTAAAAAGTGTCATAAATCCCTTTTACGCGAACAGAACCTGACAAAGGCGTTTGTATTCTAGATTGTATGGTATTTATTATCATTGTCTGAGTTCAGCAGCATACTTAGGGCTTTGGTGCGATCCAAAGGCAAGATGCCACATTTTTTAAACCCTGATTTGGCATTTTCCTCTAAAAGACTATAAACCAGTTTCTTTAATAATCTAGTATTTATATTAGCTCTAGATATATATATATATATATATATATTATATATATATATATATATATATATATATATATATATATGAAACCTAGAGCTAAGATTAATCCTATTACAAAAATTAATATTAAACTCACCAGTCTTCCGGTGATATCCATTTTCCGAGCTTTCGTTATCCTCTCTGATGTCTTCCTCAGGGTTTCTGAGGTCTCAGTCTCCCGAGTCCCCAGCCACTACTACACCGTTCACTGATCACTGCACTATCACTAAAACACCAAAGGGGAGATCCAAAACAAGATGGAGAGATCAAGTCTTGGAAGACATAAAAAAGCTAATAATCTATACTTGAAAGGAAGCGCCGTAAGGACCGGAAAGAATGGAGGAAAATTGTAGACAGAGCCAAGTCACACACGCTGCTATAATAATAAAAAAAAATGAATCAGAGGGCCCAAAAGGGCGGCAAATACTCCACCAGGAGTGAATAAGTCATGATGATGATGATGATGATGATGATAGATTTTCTTCCGGTTTCACTAACATACACAGCTTCACAATGAGTACAATTAATGCTAAATACTACATTTGTTTTATCTAATTTATATCTATAGGATATTTAGTTTTTGAATACAAAAATGAAATGGTTTTGATATTTTTTTGTTGCTATTTTTATATTGTCAATAACCTTAAATATTAGTAGTAATTTAGATGTTAATAAGGGTATGTGAGGCAGTAAATTATAATAGACGTTTTCAGATTTTGCAAAAAACCGGCAAATAAAATTCCCATCCTATAAATTTCCAAAAATAAAAATTTATTGGAATTTTTGTGCACTACTTCATATTATACCTATACTCAACATCTTTCATTTTTAAAACAATAAATGGCCATCACTGCTTAATTCCTTAGCATAATTGATTTAAATTGAAGGCTACATAAGAAAAATATTGTAATATCAAAACGAATTGCAAACAATAAACATTGATTTATTGATTGATTGAACTTAAACAAAATTGTCTAATATCGGTATGATGCCCTAAAACATCAATACCTTTTGCATATGATTTGAAAGGGAAAGAAACAAATTTTAAATAAAAACTTGAAAAATACATTCATGTTCTTCACGAAGCATGTTTTGAAGTTATGCAAGATTTTCTGGCTGGCCTGGTTGACTTACGATGAAGTTCATCCCAAAGATGATACCTAGATAAGGGCTGCAGAATATTCAGGGGTCATTGATGAAAATACGTTTTGACATTCAAATGAGATTCCAGCCAAAACCATGACACCACCACCGCCAAACTTTCTTCTATGGGACATACAAAAGGGGGGATATCTTCATTTCTGCGTCTCCAAATCTTCTTTCGGATATCGCCAGACTTCAAACAGAACCGCTATTCATTAGTAAATAGAATTCGGCTTGAATCCTGTATATTCCATTGTTGATGTCCGAGAAAAAATTAATCGATTCGTACAGTGTCTGTGTTGTAATTAGGAAACCATAGCCGGCCTTCTTGCCATTAGTCCTGTCTCATTGAGGCGTCTTTTAATCGTTCTCCCCACCTACATTCACATTTCGAACCTTCTGCAGTAATTCCAGTGGAATGGCGATTTCTTAAAAGTTCCATTACAACAAAACGATCATTTGCTTGCGAGTTAACTCTTCTATGACCGAAACCATGCCGACGTGACAAACGATGTAAAGCTCTCCGTACTGTAGTTTTCGGAATACCTAATGTTTTAAATACATAAACTTGACTTTTTCGCATGTTTCATATGCAATACATTTTTATTTTCTAAAATTTATAGGGTGGCCACCTTATTTGTCGTTTAGTGTAGCATATTTGGAAAATAAGAGTTCTCAATTAAAATAGTTTTCAACAATTAAAAAGTCTCCTGTAGCTAATTTGGATGAGAAAGCTTTAACATGTTTTTTAGTCCTGTTACAAGGTTCATTTTCATTCTCATTTTGGATGAAATGAGTAATAGCTTATAAATATATTGCTATTCATATACATATACATATACAGTGTAGGTAAAAGTTTATGGTCAGTATGGTAAAATTTAACAGGATATCTAACAAGATATAAAATCATATTTTCAGCGAATAGACAAAGATAGCAATCATATTTTCCCTTGGTCTCCCCTCCATAAATCTTACTGACGCCTATTGTCTATTAGTGAGACAATTAGTTCCGATCAGAGATATTTTACATATTCTCTGGTTCCGATCATAATATAGCTAAGAAACTAGAGGTGGATCCTCCAGTTTTTTAAATTTTTATCGGAACCGTTTTTCGCAAACTGTAACTAGTTGATTGTTTACCAGTATTCAGATTAGCGAGTACACAAACATAATGGCGACAGCATTTTAGACAGTAGAAGCAAAGATCAAAAAGCTAAAAAACAGAAAATCACCGGGAACGGATGGTATACCCAATGAACTTTTAAAATATGGAGGCCCGGAACTTGCAAGTAAACTGGCACAACTATTTAACAAAATATTAAACAAAACAGAAACACCAGAGGAATGGCATAATAGTATCACAATCTCCATATTTAAAAAAGGACAAAAAACCTGCCCACAAAACTATAGAGGAATAACCCTCTTAAATACAACAATGAAACTTTTCACGGGTATTCTCAAGGACAAATTGGAAAAGCAAATCACTAATGCTGAAGAACAACAAGGTTTTACAAAAGGGCGGTCTATAACAGACGCAGTATTTATAATAAAACAAATAAAAGAAAAAGCTATAGAGTTCGGCATGCCAGCGTATATTTGCTTCATTGATTTGACGAAGGCATTTGACAGAGTTCGCCTGGGAGACATTCTAAATATATTAATAGAAAATGAAACACCGACCAGTATAACAAAGATACTCCATAAACTAAATAACAACAACGTAACCAAAGTTAGAGCAGGAGACGAATTCACTGAAAATATTCCAACACCGTGAGGAATTAGACAAGGCGACAGTTTAAGCCCCTTCTTGTTTAATCTTCTCATGGGCAAAATTATCAACAAAGTGACATCTCTTAATCTCGGATATAGAATGGGCAACAAAAGAATTGGTATGGTGTGTTACGCAGGCGATGCAGCAGTTATTGCCGAATCAGAAGATTTTAGGCCGAAGTCCAAAGGCAGCTCTTTGGAGACATCTCTACCAACAAAACTAAATGTATGACAATAGCAAAAGATCCGCTCAGATGTAAGTTAGTGGTTGAGGACAACCTCATATAACAGGTGATGCAATTCAGATATCTGGGCATAGATATTATCAAGCACCGACGACCCAGTAAAGGACCTGAGGAGTCAGATCAACAAAGCATCTGCACTGTCAGGATGTCTGCGGGAGATAGTCTAGTCAAATCCGTATATGCGCACAGATAGTAAAATTAGAATCTGTAAGACTTGCATACGACCGATCATGACATATGGCATAGAAGTGCGCGAAGATACTAACAAAACGAAACAGATGCTAAGGGTTGCCGAAATGAAAACCCTAAGAACAATAATGGGGAAAACAAGAAGAGACAGAGCGAGAAATACAAACATTAGAGAGCAGTGCAAAATTCAAGATATTGTAGGGTGGGGAAGGCAGCGCAAGAGGATGTGGTACAACCATGTAAGACGAATGGATGAGAATAGACTCCCAAAAATTGCCCTAGAAAACAATCCGCCTGGTTCAAGACCCCCGAAAGACCACCTAAAAGATGGAGGGATAGTTGGCAATCTACCTCCCAAGAAATTAACCAGAGGCAGCTTCAGAATTAAACAGATCGAAAGATCTACAAAAAGTAGAAGAAGAATTAAAACGGTTAAAGGTATCGGCATAGCTCGCAACAAAAGAAAAAAAATATAATAAAATATGTGTATAAGATGGAAGGCAATCGTATGTACGTATTTCTGACTATTGGCCGTCTTCAGTACGGTGCATCCAAGTTAAAAAAAGGAGCATATTAACTTGGGAAAGGATCACTATAGGAATACGAAATGTAGTAATAGTAAATACGATCAATAGTCAGAAATACGT
The DNA here is from genome assembly GCA_918026665.1 of Diabrotica balteata. Classification (NCBI taxonomy): domain Eukaryota; kingdom Metazoa; phylum Arthropoda; class Insecta; order Coleoptera; family Chrysomelidae; genus Diabrotica; species Diabrotica balteata. The sequence continues at coordinate 84,785,185 of OU898281.1, read as the reverse complement.
ACATACGGTTGCCTTCCATCTTATACATATATTTTATTATATATATATATATATATATATTTTCCTTTGTTGCGAGCTATGCCGATTAGATACCTTTTACCTTTATTTTACTATCAATTCTCGCATTTCCCTTTTTCTTAGATATATACATATATACATATATGTATATATATTATATATATATAATATATATATATATATATTATATATATATATATTATAATCGGTTTGTGATAAGACCAAAAAATCTAAATACGTAAGGGAGACACACGGTGAAATCTTACACGAGGCAAGAAATCATACTATATTTATGGGTATAAAACGCCACTTATAAAGTAAAAATTGTTTTTGAAATATAAAAAATAAGTGTGGTTAATTTTCCTAAAATATTGTGATCAATATAATCATGACGCAAAATTCAGAACTATAATAAAATATATGTCAGCTGTTGAATACGTTCCCTTTACATTTATTATTTTATACTTTTTTTTTTAAAGAGGTGAGTTTCAAATTATATTTTATTCCACTAAAATAGGCGCAATGAGAATTGTTCTGAAGCTATTTTTTGTTGGTATCTTTACAATTTACTATTTATTATATTTTTATATGGTTTTTTAAGCCACCATTTTGCTTTGCAATAAGTTTATTTTTTCTCAAAATACAAAACAATAATACGATTTCCAAAATAGAAATCGAAAAGTCAAAATAAGCTAATTTTAAAGTAAAATTGTGGCTTTTCAATAAAAATGGGAAATTAATTTTACATGATAATGTTTGTGGATGTGGCCTTTAAAAAAGGGAGCAGGGACTGTCGTAGTATTAAATTTGCTTCTCTTTGTTTATACATGTATGGAAATACTTTAGTTATAAATAATATGCGTTGGCACAGAAACACGTGCGGTGACAATAATAATAGCTTTTAACGTTTTTATTTGTAAAATCAATTTTTTAAGTATTTTTCGAAACCACAAAATATTTCTATATAATCACCAAAAGAACATGTGTATCTCATAATTTTTATTCCCGGTTAACAAATAAAATGTGTTATTTAAAACTAAGGCAGAAAAATTTCGTTGGTAATTACATTTTTCTTCAAACGTCAAATAATGATGACATTACTTGTCTAACTTGATCCTGTCAAAGTTTTAATGTCTCCGCCGGCAGCAGTTTTTTTTCCCATTTCTTTACGGCGCGGGAAAAATGTTGTCATGGCAACAATATGAAACATGTCACAAAGCAACACAAATGTCATTAACAACAATTAAACATCATTTTTATTTATAGTAATATTAGAAGCACAATTAGTTAATGAAGCATTTTCAAAATTGAAACCGTCCAAAAATGTTCCCGACTCTTGATACGCATTGCTAATTGTTGATGATACTGATGGTCGAGAACAACTTTTTTGATGTTGGCGGCACCAACGAGACACCATTTTAATACAAAATGCTTTACATGTGATAGTCGATGTACACCTCGTTCTCAAAATACAGCACAAAAAATAAATAGTATATTACTTTATGAGGCGGAGAAGCTTTTCTTGACGCGCCCGATATTACGCGCCGAACGAAGTGAGGCGCGTAATAGAGGGTAAGTCAAGAAAAGTCGCTTCTTTGCCGAATAAAGTATACTATTTTTTCTTCAAACGTAGCAATTTTCAACCATAAATAATAAAATTCATACGCTATTTTTACTCGAAATTAACTGTGACAACTACCAAAGTCGTCTAGATGTTAGAAATTAAAATAATTAAGTCGTCGGTGGGATTTGCGTCTCCCTGCTTACAGTGTTTGACAGTTGTTTGCAATAAATAAAGACAGTTTATTGTTATTGCAACCGCAAGCACAAATTTAGTGCGAAAATGGAAAACCTAAACGAAATTGAGTCCGCGGCAAATGATGCAGTAGCACGTTTGGGGCCCTCCAAGTCCGGAATAAAGTATCGGTTAGCGTACAAGCACTTCCAAGAGTGGTGCGATACAAGAGGAGTACGGCAAGTTACCGAAGACGTTTTACTGGCATATTTTAATATAATGGAAAATGAAAATAAATGGAAATCTTCTACAATGTGTTCACGATACTCTATGATAAAATCCGAGTTAGTTATTAAAAAATGTGGATATAAGCAAATTTTTAAAGTTACGTGCCTTTCTAAAAAAAAACAAGCGAAGGATATACTGCAAAGAAGTCTAAAGTTTTCACTAAAGACGAGTTTGATAAATTTTTGTTTGAAGCGCCAGATAAGTTGTATTTAGGATTAAAGGTAAAAACAATATATTGCAAAGCATGTAGTACATACTCTACTAAATTATAAAAATATTTCAGATTGTTTTGTTAATTGGGGTTACCGGCGCCTGTCGATGCGACGAAATGGTAAAAATGAAGACTGTGGACATTGAGGATAAAGAAAATGAATAATTATCAAAATCCCAGACAGTAAAATACGACAAATTAGATCTTTTACGATAATTGGTCAAAACTACATTAAACTGTATAAAAAGTATGCATCACTGCGACCTGAAAATTTCACAGAAAACCGATATTTTTATCAAGTACCAAAATGGAAAGTGTTACAGAAGCGTCATGGGAATACATTCGATCAGCGCAGATAGCCCAAAAAGAAGCTAGTTATTTAAATTTAAACGATGCAAGCGCATACACGGGTCACTCTTTACGACGAACTTCAGCAACACTTTTAATTGATGGAGGCGGAAATCGAGAATGCCTCAAACGACATGGGGGCTGGAAATCAAGCACGGTTGCCGAAGGATATAGAGGATTCAATAAGAAATAAGAACGATAATGCTCAAAAAATTTTAAACCCTCATGATTCGCCGACATCGGGAATGATTGCTGAAAGTTGTTCTCGACCATCAGTATCATCAACAATTACCAATGCGTATCAAGAGTCGGGAACATTTTTGCACGGTTTCAATTTTGAAAATGCCTCATTAACTAATTGTACTTTTAATATTACTATAAATAAAAATGATGTTTAATTGTTGTTAATGACATTTGTATTGTTGCTTTGTGACATGTTTCATATTGTTGTCATGACAACATTTTTCCCTCCGCCGTAAAGAAATGGGAAAAAAAAACTGCTGCCGGCGGAGACATCCAACTTTGACAGGATCAAAGTAGATAAGTAATGTCATCATTATTTGACGTTTGAAGAAAACGTGTTTTATTTCACTACAAAAAAGTTTGGATGTGACTTTCAAAGAAAGGCACAGATAATTTCATAGTACCAGATATGCTTTTATTTACTTATATGTGTGTAGAAATGTTTAAGTGATAAATTTGCGTTGGTACAGATAGATACAAGTCTGTAGCCTGGTTTCAAAGATGGCCAACTCCATTTAGCAAAATGTTCAGTATAGGTAAGAAACTGTTTAAACTACTTCCACACAATTGGTTCTGTTGAAATTTTTTTCGTTGATTAATAATTATTTCCAGAGCATCTTCAAATAATAATATTTTATGCTTTTATTACTGTAGTTAAAGGGATATTTAACGTTGAACTATGGAGTTTGCCGTGTTTGTAACCAACATGTAGAGATTTTGTTTTGTCACCAAAAATATTGCTGATGGTGTCGCTGATATCTTAAGTCTGCAGTAAAATATCAGTAGCAATGCCTCAGGGCTTGCCCTGTACTGAAGATTTTTTGGTGAAAATATAAAAAGTTGTAATATGTGTTAACAATATTAATAATTAATTGGGCTAATAAAATATTTGTCAATAAAATTTAAAAACCCGATCAACAACAAATGTTTTTTAGTTACCTGCTGGATTTGTATTATATAATCTGAATCTTATAATAATTCTGAATAAAAAAACTAGGTTGTATTTCCTTACTTTATCACAGTCTGCAATATTTAAGCACTCACATTCATGAAGTGGATTTTCACACATCATTTCATTATTGTTTATTCCTTCGTGATAACATTTCACATTTTACACTTCACTCGCGTACGTCTTTACTTTTAACGCATTTACTTTGACTCCAAGCGTAAGTTCAGTAAGGTTTATATTCCACACTTTTTTCCGTGGTCTCCTGGCACTCAAACTTGAATTAATTGGGAAACCGTAGTTCTGTTTTTTGTTTCTGGAAACTGTTTTGTTCGTCACTGACAATTACTGACTTTTGTTTCTTGCTCAGAATTAACTTTTTGACTTGTGAAATTTTGAAATGAAAATTTGTTATGTCTTTAACACAGTTTTTAGCTTCTGACTTGAAATCTTGGTTGGTCTAGTCTTTTCCTAAAAATTTGAGTGTCCCATGCTTACTAAAGTCTGAATGATACTCTTCAAGCTGCACAATTGTATCTCTTTTCTTTATACTTCGTTCTATGTCACCAAAAATTATATCACTAGGTATATATGTGTGACCGGTAACAGGAAATACAAGTTCCACTGTTGTGATTGAAGTTTTAGTCCTGTGAAGCCAAGCAATTCTTCTCGTTCCACTCCTAGCGGAGATTGGAAATCATCATGTCCACTGCGACTTTGTTAGCAGCGCGCCTAAAAGTTCAATCGAACTACACCCGAACCATTCACGTAGATTACGAAGCCACGATATTTTTCTTCTTCCCACACTTCTTTTGCCCTTAATTTTGCCCTGCATGATGTTTCTTAAAAGTTCGTACTTTTCACCTCTCACAATGTGCCCCAAGTATTCCATCTTTCTAGTTTTTATCTCATTTAGAATTTCGCATCTTTTGTCTAAAGTTTGGAGTACTTGCGTGTTAGTGACGCGGTCCATCCATGATATTCTGAGAATGCGCCTATAGCACCACATCTCGAAAGCTTCGATGTTTTTTATGGTCAACTGTTTTAGTGTCCAAGCCTCAACTCCATATAACAGGTAGAAAAAACATAACACCGCAGCATTCGTATTCGTAACTTTATATTGATATCACGATTGCAAAAGAGTTTGCGCATTCTATTAAAGACTGATCTAACGATTTCTATTCTACATCTAATCTCTTTTGTTTGATCAGTATCGTCTGTGATCCAAGCACCTAGATATTTATAACAGGGCACACGCTCAATCGTTGTATTGTCTATTACAAGATTAGCTCTGATGTTCTTTTGATTTCGTGATTACCATAAATTTAGTTTTTTTTCAAATTAATTTTCAAGCCGTAACTGTTACAGTATATATTGAGACTTTGAACGAGATGTTGTAGTTCTACTAGCGTTACCGTTAGGAGAACTGTATCGTCAGCATACCTTATATTGTTGATCGTCTCACCATTTATTATCAGACCAAGATCTTCTTCCTCGAGTGCTTGTTCACAGATAGCTTCATGTATACAGATTAAATAAAAGTGGCGATAAGATACATCCCTGCCGGACTCCTTGACGGATTTGAATTTCTTCTGTTAGTCTGCCCTCAACCTTGACATTTGCTGTTTGATTCCAATATAGATTGCATATAATTCGAATATCTCGGCTGTCTATATTTTTCTTTATTAGAACTTGTCTTAGTGGTTCATGTTGTACTTTGTCAAAGGCCCTTTTCGAAATCAATAAAGCAGGCGTAAATTTCTTGGTTCATGTCTAAGCATCTCTGTGAGAGAACGTTCATTGCAAACAGAGCCTCCCTTGTACCCAGCCCTTTTCTGAATCCCATCTGAGTGTTACTGATGTCTACGTCTAATTTCCTATAGAGCCTATTATGGATTATTTTTAAGAACAGTTTTAGAGCATGACTCATCAAAGCTATCGTACGATATTCGTTACATTCCTTTGTATTTGCCTTTTTTGGCAGTAGTATAAAGGTCGAACGGAGCCATTCCCTAGGTATTATTCCAGTTCTATATATTGTGTTAAATATATTAGGAGTATTTTAATAGATTCATCGTCCATAAGTTTGAGCAGTTCTACGGGAATTTCATCAGGACCGGGGGCCTTACCACTTTTTGCTTGTTTGATTGCATATTCTATTTCTTCTCTGATTATATCAGACCCTGTATCATCTGTATATTCGTTTGTTTCTTGTCTATCTTTGTCATCAAACAGTTGTGATATGTATTCTGTCCATCGGTTCATTTTTTGTTGTAAATCTGTTATAATTATACCATCTATATCTTTGATCTGTCCTGTCTGTGTTGCCAAGCCAAGCAATACACATCGTTAATACAATACTATTCTTGGTTTGGCCTGGACTCCAATCAGCTATCAGACTTAAGGTGTCTTTTTTTTAAGTAACCATTACAACTGTCTTGAATAGTTAACACTCTGATATGCGAGCTTTGGCAGAGGCATATTTTTTACATGTCGTACGACATTATACCAACATTAGGTTCATCTTTTTTCAAAAGGTTAAAAAACCCTTTAAAGTTTTTACACGAGTAGTGTGAACAGTGTACTTTGCTTTAAGCGTTTGTAATATTGCATTATTTTTTTAAACTTAAATTTTTTCTTTGTACTAAAGACAGATTAAACACATCTGTCAAAGGTCTGTTAAAGCTAATGTACCTAGTTACGAATGTGTCGAAAAAACGACTTTTTTACTTTAAATTCATCAACAACTGATTCTTCGTACATCTTCTACGTTTTAGAAATAGACAGGGTGGAATCAAGATAAATACAAGTACTCTCCAATCTACTGTAATGTATTTCTGTGCCTTTAAACTGCTTTAAAAATGTATTACAGAATCAATTTTTTTCTGATATGTGTTAGCCTTCCTATAACCACCTCGAGTTTTAATGGTCTTATCCTTCTTTCTATAAATCTTGTGAAATAACCTTCAACTCTGTGTTTTGTGATTCCCAATACATTAATAAACTTGTTCTTACATATCTCTAATCTATTTTCTGTTGTTGTTTCAATACAATATTGGTGGGTTACACCTATAGTATGTCTTGATCTGTCTCCTTGTCTGGTTCTTTTTGAACTGTACCTAAAACAAAGATTGGATTCAAAATACAAACTGTTTTATGTCAAAAGAACGTATTTTATTCTAACATAAGTTAAAGAAAAATAAAAATAATAGTAGGTTTGTAGTAGGTTAGGCCTACTAGAAATTGGCCCCTTTTCACTCTAATAACTAGGCCTAGGCCTAGGTCTAAATAATAGTAACTTTGAATGAATGTTTGTTAAGGTTGTCTATTAGTTTATTCAATGTTAGGTTACGGTTTAATACTAACCTCAAAATCTTCTGTTTAGCTCTATTCCTATTTGAAGGATTTGGTAGTTTCTTTCATTCTTTCAAAAAAGTAGATTCTTTAACATTAGTTCCTTTCATGTTATTTCTGCAGATTTATTGCAGTAATATCTTTTTAGTATATTAGTAAAACTTTAAAATACTAAACTGAAACAATAAAACAACGCCAGTTACAACAAACAGAATAGCTCAGTTCCCTGCTGTCTTCTGTTTCACCTGAGGCGGTGAGGTCACGTGACAAGGTGAAGCCATCTGATTGGTGCTTTGTGGATATGGCCGTTTTTGTCACCAACATATTTGACAGCTGGACGATATTGTAACCAAGGGTTCTATTCAATTGCAGTTGTAACATTGTCCTGACCATTTTTGACACCAAAATTATTTAGATTTGGATTCCCCATGTTATTTTACACAAGCATCCGTCAATATCTGAATTATCAAAAAAGGATTTGGTCATCTTTCAAAACCAGGCTACAAAGGTATTGTAAGTAAATAATAATTATTTTTAGAGCTTTATTTCTAAAATAAAATTTATCGCGTATTCTTCGAATCCATCAAATATTTGAAATAATAGTTAAAAGAACACGTGTCCGTCATTATTTTTATGCCGATAAACACATAACAATATACTAGTTAATAAAAGACAGTCATTTTATTACAGCATTATGTATTATTATTATTTTACTACTATTCAATCTTTTGAGAATCCACTAACACATATCGCCTTAGCTCTTGGCTTCCCATTTATTAAAATAATGATACCAGCAAGGTGCAATAAAAAGTGTAGGTACAATTCTACACTGTATTTAGCTCGTATTGAATCACAGAAGAATATTTACTATTTAAAATGATTTATACTTCTTTATATTATAGTTATACAAAAGCAAAGACAAACAAGCAGTCATAAAAAACAAATTTAAACTTAAACATCAGAAATAAAAAAAATCTTAGTGGAGCTAAGTACTCAAAATGAGAGTAAAATGTTAAAACAAAGTCCGTTACTGAATATTAAAAAGAATAGGGAAATACGTGAAAGGGATATAATAAACTCATAAATGTAATAAAGTAAGTGTGAAAATACAGTAAATAAAATTTTGATTAGGGAAATTTGCTTTTTAGGGAAAAAACTAATAAAACAACAAACGGAAGATATTAACCAAAATGACAATAAGGCAAAGATAAAGGCTATTAATATAGGTAACAACGAACCTATAAAAATATACTAAATATTAAGAAAGAGCAATAAAAGGATAAAGAAAAAATGACAAGACTCATAATTAAGAATAAATGCATATCACTGAACACTACAACATGGAATCTAACCATTTTTTAGATTGGAAATAAGAGCGTCTAAAAGAAATTAATGTAAAATATAATTTTTATTCAAATTCATTGTGGCCTAATCTCATATAAATATTTTATAGAACCTAACATTCACGTAGAGCGTACCCGAAAAAAAGTCAAATTTGTCCCAAAAGGAAAGTACATTTATATATATATATATATATATATATATATATATATATAATATATATATATATATATATATGATATATGAATATATATATATATATATATATAATATATATATATATATTAATGTGATATTAAAAGTCTGAAGTGCGCCAATCAATTAATTAGCTAAGTAATTAATCAATTAAACTTATTTAAATGATGCAGTTAAGATTCTATCACAATATTTAATTCTCTTATCTCAGGGTTATACTCGTGCTTCAATATCTATACTTTACATATGATTGGTAAGGTCCAAAGAATCCTGGAATAATAAAAAACATATATAATACAACATTATATTGAAATAAAATTCACACTCAAATATCTTCAACAATTAAAAAAAATCTCAATGATTAAAATACAATGATTCTCAAAATTTTGTTCTACGTACGTGAGCCTTCAAAAATTATTGGTACATACAATATAAATTAAAAATTTAAAATCAAAATTGTTGTTCTATATCTCCTGATCAAAATATTCCTATCTTTTCTAAAGTAATTGTAAAATTGTGTTGTTAGTTAACTAAAAAACTGATGAAGAGTAAAACTATCTCTCTGATGATGAGTTGTCCAAATCCTTGTTCCTTGTAGCTACTATCTATTCACTGTCCACTATCTATTCTTAGCACTCCCCTAGGTAATCAGCAATCTTACAACAAATTGTTGCGAGCCTATCGTCTTTAATGATCTCCTTCAAATGCACGTATCGTTCAAATTATGTTCGCCTCTTCTCCTCTCGATAAACTGAATCTCTTGTTCTGGCTTGAACAGTGACTCTTGGAATATAAGTAGAAAAATATAACTTACAATATTTTACTGGATCAGCTTCTGTCAGATACACTAACTCCACGAAACTCACAAACATTAACTTCTGCTGCTTCCTACCTCTGGAGAACCACCAGAGAACAACGGATGTTCGCCTTGCACACTTGGAAAACAACTGATTTTCTTTTTTCCCTTAAAAATCTAGCTAACTCTCATTCTTACAAACCATCCCACTTTTTTCAATCTCCTCCAATCAAAGCTCGTCATACATATCCCCATCTCTTCATTCAGATAACAAACAACAATTTTTACCTACAATTTCAGATAACAAACAACAATTTTTACCTACAATAAATTTTCTAAAACATGCTAATCGGTTTCTACAAATTCTTAAGAACTAACGGAGAATCATATTTTCTAAATATTCTATTGTATTGTCTTATTCACTGTACAAGTCTATTTGGAAAACCCTCTCGCATTGTTCATAGTTTCACTAATTTTACTCACCTCACTTTATAAAGAAAATAATTTATGCATATCTTTAAAATTTTGTTTACTACTGGTAATCCAGGATAATGGACTTTCATTTCTTTGAAATATCTTTTATATTTTATTAGTCGAATTTATTTGAATTATTATATTTTGTACTTTGAAATATATTAAGCAAAGCAATATTATTTTCGATTTAACATAGCATAACAATATATATGTATGAAACCTAGAGCTAAGATTAATACTATTACAAAAATTAATATTAAACTCACCAGCCTTCCGGGTTGAACCGTGTCGATATCCATTTTGCCGAGCTTTCGACATCCTCTCTGATGTCTTCCTCCGGGCTTCCGAGGTCTCAGTCTCCCGAGCCCCCAGACACTACTACACTGGTCACTGATCACTACTTCACTGTCACTACTGAGTAAAGGATATCGACGCGGTTCAACCCGGAAGACTGGTGAGTTTAACATTAATTTTTGTAATAGTATTAATCTTAGCTCTAGGTTTCATTGTAAATATTTTTTTTTTGTTAACTCGCCAAATAAAATTAGTTTTTTTTATATAAAACTGCTGCTAACATCTTATTACAAAAAATATTATTACAAAAATGTCCTATTCTAATAAATGTTTCTCTGAAATCAATTTTGATAGTTTCTTAACAAAAACAATTGAATTTGTAAACAAAAATTAAATAGCTACAAATAATCCTTAATGTCATAAATACCAACAAAAAATTTTATTTTTGACATACTGTCAAAATCAAAATTTTGTTTAAAATTCTTTTTTGTTTAGTAACAAAAAAGAAGAAGATTTATTCACCATTGATAGATGCCTGAAAAAATGTAACAAATACATGGAAAATTCAAAATGTGATATTTTACTGATTGCATATATAAACTACATAGAAATAATATAATTATAAATTTTGCTTAGATTTTGAATTTCTGACCTTTTGTTTAAATTATTATCACTTTTACTAATACAAATAATTTCCAAAAAAGTTCTTTTAAATTTATTACTTTCACTATATAAAATTTTAGTATTATCAAAATCCATAATATGGTCTTTGTCTATTACATGCTCTGCCAAAGCACAAGATGGTTTCTTAATTCTGCAATCACTTTTGTGAGAAATAGTGCGATTTGAGAGATTTCTTCCAGTCTCACCAACATACTCAGCTTCACACTGAGTACAACTATTGCTGTATACTACATTTGTTTGATCTAATTTGTCTATAGGATATTTAGTTTTGGAATATAAAGATGAAATGGTTTTGATATTCTTTGTTGCTATTTTCATATTGTCAATAACATTTTTGTAATAATATTTTTTGTACTAAGATATTAGCAGCAGTTTTATATAAAGAACTAATTTTATTTGGTGAGTTAACCAAAAAAAAAAAATTTATTTCTAGTTCAACTTTGTAAGATATTTTGTATTTTTTAGAAGCTCTTGATAATAACTGTAATCACAATTGAAAGGTGGAGTAAAAAATAGTCAACAAATAGCCCCTTTTATTGACTCCAACCCATCCAGAACAGTTTTATATTTTTTCCAAACGAGTCACAATTACTTCTTGTTTCTTACTTATGATTTAAAACACATATGATTTAAAACACACCAGTAAAACATGCCATATACTAAGGTTTACTATCTTTACCCTAAATTTTTTAAAAAATTAGAATGTGTTTTGTCCATGATTTTATATTTTAATGTGTGTTATAAATGTTGAGTGTCAATGCTTTTGTAAATAATCTCAACGACTAGTAAGTTACACTGAAGAATTGTGATATTTTTTAAATATTTATATATTTGTCTTATAAAAGTGTCTTGAAAAAGGAATAAAACCATTCCGAAAGCTAGGACACAAAGTCAAAAAAGTGTTTTTTTTTTAACATCCGGGCCAATAATCTGACTGCAACCCTAATAAACTGTGTAATTTGTTTATATCGACAGTTTGTATATATATATATATAATATATATATAATATATATATATATATATATATATATATATATATATATATATGTACATATATATATATTATATATATATATATATGTATATATATACTTCTAGCGGTTAATATGGGCTCCGTACTAAAACGGTATTATACTAACTCCAGGAGAATATACGCCGTGTATATTATTATCTGAGTAGCGCTTTATGTAGACTCCGACCAATACATCGGATCAAGTGGACTCCGTAATAGGATCAAACACTTTTGGGATCCATATATAACTTTTCCCGTACACTTCTTAACTCCTGCGATGTTGCCAATAATTGTATTAGTAGTAGATGTTTAAATTTTATAGGTAGTACATTTTGGAACCTATTAATATGAACATCGAGTCGCGTAATCGTCTAACAGTTTAAGAAACTCTTCTGTAAGATCTTTATAATTTTTCAATTACTGCAGTTTATGGCGTGTAATATTTATTTCATGAAGTAGTTAAAATTAGACTATAATAATTTATAAATTAATCTTTAATATTATAATTTTTTGCTGTCTAATTTCAATATGTTGATTTTTAATTAACAAAATATTTGATGCATTAAAGTCGCGTAGCTATTTTCACCAAACATTCAATTTTAAAGCTATTAGTATAAAAGTCTAAAAAAAAGTATAAAAATCTAAGGAATTTAATATGGATACACACGTCAGTGTGCTTTTCTCAAGTCTCAAGTTTCTCGAATCCATCAATCATTCATTGTATTTCTTATACTTTCATTTTAATCCTCTCCAATCAAGATTTTAAAGCAGGTTTGCTCCATTAGTCCATTTTTATTACTTTTTGTCACTATTTCTCCTTTTTCATTATCATCATCATTACGTGGCGCTACAACACTGGGTGGGTCTTCGCTAACTACAAATTTTCTCCAAGTTCATCGATTTTCCACGAATCTGTAATCAAATGAAATGTTAATATTTTAAGATATAATTGGATGTTTTCTCTCCATTGCTTACTGAGACGCCTAAGCGGCATTCTTTCTTCTGTGCTAACTTCCTTCCATACCAGTTTTACAAGTTTGATATATTGGCGTCTATGCATGTGTCCGATCTACCTTAAGCGATTTATTTTTCTGAACAATATCGTTATAAAAGCTTTCTTTATTCAGTATGGGTTCTTATTCTATACGGATTTGTAGCGATATGACGATTAAGAATGCTGAGAGGCTATGTATTTAACACGCTATTATACGGTGTAGAGGCCTGGACTCTCAAACAGAACAACATGAAAAATATTGAAAGTTTCGAGATGTGGTGCTACCGTCGAGTGCTGAAGATTAGTTGGGTTGAAAGAATAACAAACTGTGAAGTAATACGAAGAATAGGAAAAGACCCAGAGATTTTGTTAACGCTAAAGCGAAGAAAACTCGAATATTTTGGTCACCTGATGAGAGGACATAAATACGCATTACTTCAAAATATAATGCAGGGAAAAATAGAAGGAAAACGGAATCCAGGCCGTAGAAGAATGTCATGGTTGCGGAATTTGAGAGAGTGGTTTGGCTGCACCACTAATGAACTCTTTAGGTCAGCTGTAAACAAGATCAGAATAGCCTTGATGATTTCCAATCTTCGATAGGAGTGGCACAAAAAGAAGAAGAAGCGATATGATAATGAGGTTAAAACATTTTTCTAATTATTTTTATTTCAAATATTCGTACTTCTTCCTTATTTTTTTAGTCAATGTCAATGATTCGCATCCATGTATTAAAATAGGTCTAAAATTTGAATTATGCTAAAAGTATTTAGTTATTGACATTATTATTAACAGTGATTATTTATCTAAGATATTTAAAGTGTTCCATATTTTTGAAATTGTAGTTGTTAACTTTAATATTTTATCTAGATTTATTAAATTGGTCTTTTCTGTTGATTCGCTTGTATTTGGTTTTCATTTCGTTGATTTTTCGTGCTCTCTTTACTTTATTGAAGATGTTTGCAGACGGAAGAGTTTCTTATGAGATCTATGTCATTAGCATATGCTAGGAGTGCTTTGTACCTTGGGCCTTTAATGAATTACATCTTAAATAGGCGATATTTCCACTTTAGTAAGCTGTTCATTAATTTTTTGACTATTTGAATCGACAATCTGTATTTTATTCGACTGTTATATCACAGAGTTTCTTGGCGCATATTTCCATTCTTGGTTTTCTGTTTCCCGTATCATTATTACAAAGATTTTCTGGAGATCGATATAGGGAACCCGGTGGTATGTACATGATGTTTTCATAACCAACATCGAAAATTTGTCTTACTGTAAAGTCATAATGATTTTACTAGGAAATATAGTGTTGTTTAATAATAATAAAGTTCAAGCAACAATTCCTATATGCAATACCTTGGTATGATATTTCTGCTCCCCGATACCAAGTAGCAGTCCCGAAAACATTAAAACTGCTACACTCATGTTTCCTAATATCCAAAAATTAGCCAGTCCAGGACTATACTGCCCTCATAAGTGAATAGAATATGTACGGAGGTTTTTGGCAATTTAATAGGATTTTGTGTGTTAGAGTATTATTTCTCCGAGAAAGTAAAGAATATTTATTTGCTATCCGAATATAATCCATAAATTAAATATTACAATGCTATAAAATAATGCTACTAGCAGCAAAAACGGTATAATAGTCACTAATGGGAAAATCAAATAAATGTTTTTTAACATACAAAAGAAAGGATGTAGAGTAAGGCATAACGTAAAAATAAAGCTATATAATTTTGAAAGATTGCAGCGTTTTAGATATCGTAGATAACGTTGTCACATAAGAAATAAAAGGGAAAATTCAGGTAGCTAACTGATGTATATAGAACCCTTATAACACTTTTAAATCCAGAAGCCTAATATAAATCTCTAAAATCAGGATATATAAAACAGTGAACCAGTGCTAATGTGTGGATATGTAACGAGAACGTATTAATTAGATCAGGATTGCTAGAAAAGCCATCAGAGGTATTTCCCGACTTACAAAGGTCCGAGTACTAACCAATACCGAACGAAACTAATGCCAAGGTCAAACACATATATAAAGATAGCAACGAGGTACAAGAACCTAAATCTCAACTCCAAAGTTGCGCTGGCTTTATCCAAAGGCTCTCTCATTAACTGCATTCCCAAGTTAAATTGGTAGGATGCCCCAAGAGAAAAAATGCCCTTACTATGTCCACGGATGAAGGGCGCAGATTTAGGAATAATGAGACTACTTACCGACTCATCATATTTATCAACACCTGCTATCCTACCTACAATCAATACATATCTGTTGAGGACTATCAAATCAATTACATGTAATCAAACGAACTAGGCTTAAAAAAAGTATCCTAGGAAAGGCACTTCGGCAATATTGACATATATTTTTAAAACTCCATTTATGTGGCTGAGTTTTCAATAGGAATGAGGAGACAAAAAGGAAGAAATGGTAATAAAATCTTGTTGCGTTCCGACTATACGATGACGATGATCTCTATATAACATATAGGAAGAAATGGAGAATAATGTCGATGTTCAATTTAGAACTCGTTGGTTTTCTCCCTTTCGAATTGGGTATGTATATGTATTACCATAGAAAAAATCAAAAAAAAACTATAATTATGAAACTATATCTAAAATAGTAAAATCGATAAACAAATTATATAAACAAAAAGATTATATAAATCCCTAATATTTAAACAGACTGCTTTACAAAAGGTGAACTAATAAGCATAAATAAATTGTCAACAAAATAAATCAGAAGAATATGACACAGTATATTGCTTAAAAAGAATTCTTATGTGACTATGCTAAAATATGATACGATCG
The DNA here is from genome assembly GCA_918026665.1 of Diabrotica balteata. Classification (NCBI taxonomy): domain Eukaryota; kingdom Metazoa; phylum Arthropoda; class Insecta; order Coleoptera; family Chrysomelidae; genus Diabrotica; species Diabrotica balteata. The sequence goes on along the minus strand of OU898281.1, from coordinate 84,769,431 downwards.
GAAAAACGGCAATGACTTTTACAGCTGATTGGCACATAAATATTAATGTAACGCAAATATGATGATATTGCCTCGTACTGTTATATAGCAATTTGTTGTCACATTGCTAAAAGTTACTTGATGGAAATTCATTGTATCTAATAATAAAACAAGTATGCGTTTACACGTTATAGACGGTAACTGAATAAGTTGAGGAGGGGACAACTGTTTGTCCCAAGTTGGTATTCAGAATTATGTCTGTATTTTGTAATTTGCCAATTTCCATAGGTTTAAATTTTCATGGATACCACTAGACTCGAGAGCAGTGTATGATTCCTTAGTTATGTTTTTAAAGGATAGTAAAATAACCATGTAAATAATTATGCATTAGTTAATAACGTAACCTTTGTTTCTAACCCAATTGTCAAATTCCTTTCTTACCGTGGCCTAGTGTTGTACGTCTTTTTAAAAAATACCTTGATGGGCCCTTAGGCGAGAAGAGAGTGACCCTGTTTACCTGTCTTTTGTTTTGTATATTTATTAATATAAACTCAAACAACTATTTGTACCATGTTGAGTCTGGCTGAATGACTAAAAGTCTATGCCAAAAAAATTTCATAGAATCTAAAGACAGCTTAAGGCCTTTATTATAAATATACTTTTTAGTAATGAAAATAAGTAAATAGAACCTAGAATATCCATGTAAAAGAATGTAATCTTTGATCTCTGGGATAAACTCATCTCCTGAACAATGGCGCCGATATATATATGTAGTTAAACTTTTGTACACCTATTTTAATCTGTTTGTTTCCTTATTATCCATATATGAGTTGTGACCGGCTACAGTTATAACTATACAAATCTGACTCGAAATATCGTCTAAAAGTAACAGTATGTAAAATTTAGATTTTTAGTCAAAAGTAAATACTTTGTCATTTTTTATGGAGTTCAACGTAGAAGCCTTCACGAAAATTTAAGTACTAATAAGACCACCGCAATCGGGCGTGCCTTGGGTAATGAATAATTAATTAATTGGTTAATTCTTCAATCACTCTTCCAATATGAGTTTTGTGAAATCGGTCCTTTTTAGGACCAACTATTCTATAGAGATAAAGTAAACTATATCTAGAGATAAAGACAATTCATAAGCCTGATGAAAGGTGTAATAAATAAAGCAAATACTATATTGAGTAATTATATAAGCAAAAAGTATATTAACTTTACATTAACATGAATAATATGATTGTCACTTAACTGGGTATTATACATACGCTCTACTTTACTTAAGCTTATCAGACATAAACGCTTAACTGATCGCAGAAGATTACATAATAAGTGCTGGCAAAGAAGCAAAGAAAAACTTAAAATGAGAAAGGACTCAAACTAGTCACTGCGGGAACCATTTAACTATGTTGAGCTTGGATCCACTATCCACGTATAAAATAAACAATATTACGGCTCCCGATTGAGGATCTGAGCACAAAACTAATTATAAAATTTTGACCAAAAATACTACAATGGCTAATATCTAAAGTCTGTAGACAAGCAAAGCAAAGACAAAGTTATCACTATGCTTTAACCTGGCAAAAACTCCAACGACCACAAAAGCTATCGGCCAATATATCTATTTATTTTGTCAGCTATACAAAATAAATCTGCACATGATCCTTAATATAAACCGATAATAGAAGAATCACTCAACGGTAAGAATAGCAGATGGAGATCGTAGAAGAACGGTCTTCTTTGGGGTACCGTAATCGTACCTACGCTGTATAACATTTACACAACCCATACCGGTAAATAGTAGGACTTTTATTATGTAGACGATACATCTATTGTTGCATAACCAAAAACTTTTGTTGCTAAAGTAGAGAAAAATCTAAATCATACCTTAAACAAAATAAAAATAGAATCTGGATCAATTTTAAGCCACACCCCGGAAAAAGTTAGGTATGCTCCTTCAATATTCCTAACAAAGACGCTTTCACAAATCTGAACATATACCTGAACCAATAGTGTCAAGAAATCCTTAAACTCTGCACTTGCTATCAATACCTTGAAGATAGTTTCTGTCACACTTTATTATTCACAGAACTTTGTTTAAAACTAAATGAAAACCTAATACTACTATAAAAATGAAATGAGAACCAAAAAAATAATATTCTCCGCAAACTTGTCAGCTAAAAATAGGGAGCACATTCTTCCACCCTTAAAACGTAGACTTGAACTCTATGCTTCTGCCGAATATACCTTGCTAGTATGGGTGACATCAACACATACTTAATACGTAGATTTAGCTATAAATTAGTGAGTCAAATTCAGAGTACCTATATTAAGACTCACATCCATAAGCTCTACAATATCGTAGCTATCAATCCACCTAATATCCGAAGATAAGTAGCTAGAGAACGAAAGAAACAAAGTCCAGATACGTAACATCAACTCCACGCATACCAGCCCATTTTATGACTAGAATCGAAGAAAAAACTGGCCAGATCAACACATCTGCAGGATATACAAAAAAAAGTAAGCTGCTCCTCGACATCTGAATATTCGAAAGAAACTTCCTGATGGTAGTTATCTTCATTAAATCTGCCAGGAGGACTCCGGTTAACCTATGTGAATGTGGGGTAGTACAAGATTCATCACACTTTCTTAGTTGACTTTATCATCCAAATCGGTCTTTTCTGAAGGAAAAGGTTAATTTATTTGAACTAAACATGTAAAGTACAGTCAGTAAGCTATTACGTATAAAGTAAAGATCATTGGAAATTTGACACTACCTCCACTTATATTGATTACATATTACCCTTAAATACTAGATAAAATATTCAGAAATATGTAATGATCGTAAAGTGATATAATTCTTGTTAGATAAGTTAAGCATTTTTCCCTTTTTAGTGCACTACTACCCATTTTTACACAAAAATATCTATTTTAGCACTATATTTCGAGATAACCGTCTATCCAGAATTATATGTAATACACAGATACAACTAGAAATAAAATAATAAAAAAGCTGTATACAAGATATCATAAAACAAGAGATGAAATAAAAGAAGTTTTTATTAAGAGGGTTCTTAAATAAAACGTATAAAGACTACTCACGTTAACAAAATACATTAGGAAAATTTCCGCATATGAAACAAAATCCAATTTGGTAATGAAATCCTTTTGTATCTATAAAGCTATTTTTAGAGAAGCACGTACCTACCAAAAACAGGTAGTTATTAGTATACATATCTGTTACACACTGTAATGCGTATGAATGATAACAAAAATAGGAAGTCCATATAAACATACTTTATTCAAAGAGGTAAAAGTACACTGCTAAGAAAGTACATTGTATTTCTTATACTTTTATTTTAATCCTCTCCAATCAAGATTTTAAAGCAGCTTTACTCCATTAGTCCATGTTTGTTGCTTTTTGTCACTGTTTCTCCTTTGTCTTTATCATTATCATAACGTAGCGCTACAACACTGGGTGGGTCTTCGCTAACTACAAATTTTCTCTAAGTTGATTGATTTTACACGAATCTGTAATCAACTGAAATGTTATTTTTTTTTTAGATATGGCATTTTCTGTGCTAACTTCCTTCCATACCAGTTTTATAAGTTTGACATCTTGGCGTCTATGCATGTGTCCGATCTACCTTAAGGGATTTATTTTCCGGAACAATATCGTTATAAGAGCTTTCTTTATTTAGTATGTGTTCTTATTCTATGCAGATTTGTAGCGATATGATAATGAGGTTAAAAAATGTTTATTATTTTTCTTTCAAATATTCGTAATTCTTCCTTACTTGTTTTACTCATTGTCCATAATTCGCATCCATGTATTAAAATGGGTCTAAAGTTGGAATTATTCCCTGTATTTTTTAGTGGCATTATTATTAACCGTGATAATTTATCTTATAAGATATTTAAAGTGTTCCATATTTTGGAAATTGTGATTGTTAACTTTAATATTTTATCTAGATTTATTGAATTGGTCTCTTTTGTTGATTCGCTTGTATCTGGTTTTCATTTTGTTGATTTTAAGTGAAAAAATTTTCGTGCTCTCTTCACTTTATTGAAGATGTTTGCGGACGAGAGAGTTTTCTTATGAGATCTATATCATTAGCAGGAGTGCTTGGGCCGGTAATGGATTACGTCTTAAATAGGCGATATTTCTATTTTAGTAGGCTGTTTATTAATTTTTTGACTATTTGAACCGGTCCTGCAAGTGACAACAGTAGGTTCATTTAATTTCGCTTCGTAATAACCTTAAAATTATTCGGGAATTACAAGTTAGAAAATTCAACCGAGTTCAAAAATAAGTATCAAAAGTTAAGTGCATACAGGTTATAGTAGTTAATAAAGAAAATACCATCAGACAAGTAAGATAGAACTATTTTAATAATTTTAACAAGTCTTAAGTAAATGAATAATTAAGTTAAAGATTAAAAAAGTGGTTTTGGCGAATGTTCGAAGGGTCGACCTGCTTAGACATTCCTACGCGTTTTTTGTTTTTGTTTTTTTTTTTTGGCAGATAAGAAAGTAATTAGTGCTGACAAGAAATTAATGATCAAAATAAAAGCCACATAATTTTATTACAAAAATCCAGATCTAGCCTTAAAATAGATTTGATTAAAGTTGGGATTAGAATTAAATTAAATTAAAATAATAAATTAAAAGTAAATGTAATACAATAACTAAATCGAATGAACAGCAAAAGAAATAAGCCAGAACACGATAACTCATTCGACGAGGAGGAAGCCTTCAAAAGAAGCAAAGCCACGTTAAGAACATCTCCAAAGGATAACATAAAAAATCGCGAAATGGTAGAACTAAAGAAACTACTAGAAGAAATAAATAAGGAGATCAAAACGGAAATAAAAGCGCTGAAAACAGAAATGAAGAAAGAAAATAGGGAGATGAGAAGATATATAAATGAAGCTAAAGAAGAGATAAAACAAAATAACGAAGAAATAAAAAGCATAAAACTGGAAATAGAAAGGGTTAAGGAAGAATGGACAAAAGAGAAAGAAGAACTGAAAAGAGAAAACGAACTAACCAAAACCGATAACAAAAAGATAACGGAAGCATTAAATGATCTAAAACGCTCATTAGAAAGGTTGGACAAAGAAAAAAGAATATAATCATCAGTGGATCAAAAATAGACTCTGAAGGCCCAAAAACATTGAAAGAGGGAATGACTACTATATTAGAAAATCATCTTGGAGTCAAAACCAATATTAAAAGAGCACAAAAAATAGGAACAAAAACATGCTTAATTGAACTTGAAAGCGAAGAAGAAAAAACAACGATCTTAAGAAACAAATACAAACTTAAGAATGTGAAGATCGAAAAAATATGGATTACAGAGGATCTCACAAAAGGAGAGAGAGAGAAAATGGAAGCTTTAAGAGATAAAGCAAGAGAAATGAGGGAAAATGAAAAAATGGTCAAAATAGGATACAATAAAATCACAGTAGACGGCAGGGAATGGAGATGGTGCTATAAAGAAGAAAAGGTGTTGGAAATAGCGTGTTCAAAAAACTACCAGAGCAACATAAAAAGAACCAAGGAGAGGCCAAGCAACGAGTAGAGAAAGAAGAATTACTAAATAAACCGGACAATGATGACAAATGTTTAGTTTTAACTAGTAATAGGAATAGGATTAGAAATAATAAAAATAGATTATAAATCAATTTTAAGCCAAACCCCGGAAATGTCCCTAATAGAGACGCTTTCACAAATCTGAAGATATACCTGAACTAATAGTGTCATGAAATCCTTAAACTCTGGACTTGCTATAAATACCTTGAAGATAGTTTCTATCACAGAACTTTGTTTTAAAACCAAATGGCAACCTAGAACCAGAAAAATGATATTCTCCGCAAACTTGTCAGCTCAAAATAGGAAGCACATTCTTCCACCCTTAAAACGTAGACTTAAACTCTATGCTTATGCTGCCGAATATACCTTGCTAGTATGGGTGACAAAATTACATACTTAACACGTAAGTATATTTAGCTTTAAATTAGTCAGTCATCAGATCATCACATCTGCAAGATATACAAAAAAATATAAGCTACTCCTCCCCATCTGAACCCTCGAAAGGAACTTCCTTATGGTTGTTATCTTCCTTAAATTTGCCTGGAGGACTCTTGCCTACAAACACCGGTTAACCTGTGTGAATGTGGGGTGGTATAAGATTCATCACACTTTCTTAGTTGACTTTTCTGAAGGGACAAGGTTTATTTATTTGAACTAAACATGTTAAGTATAGCCAGTAAGCTTTTACTTATAAAGATCATTGCAAATTTGAAACTAACTTCACTTATATTGATAACATATTACCCCTAAATAGAAAATAAAACATTCAGAAGTATGTAATATTGGAGAAGTGGTATAATGCTTGTTAGATAAATTCTTTCTTTTTTTGTGCACTACTATCCATTTTTACACAAAAATATCTATTTTTAGCACTTAAATATTTATTTTGAGATAACCTTTTATCCAAACTTAAATGTAGTACATAGATAAAACAGAAATAAAATAATAAAAAAGCTGTATACAAGATATCATAAAACAATGGATGAAATAAAAGAAGTTCTTATTAATCGGATTCTTAAATAAAACTTATGAAGACATATTCACGTTAACAAAATACATTAGGAAATTTCCGCATATGAAACAAAATCCAATTTGGTAATAAAATCCTTTTCATCTATAAAGCTATTTTTAGAGAACTCGTACCTACCAAAAACAGGTAGTTAATATTATACATATCTGTTACACACTGTAATGCGTATGAATGATAACAAAACTAAGGAGTCCATATAAACCGTCCAGACTTTACGCGAGAATTATACATCTTATAGCAGAGTTGCCAAACTATCAGAACTTACTTAAACCGATATACGTATGGTTCCAATATACAGTGAAAAAGATCTGAACGACCCCTATAATATATACACGTGAACTAAGCGATATACATTTATGATACAGGGATAATTATGGGCTCCAAATTTTTTTTAAAAATTATGAAACTATACATGTTGACGAATCGACAGAGCCAATATTATGGAATGGTCAAGTGAGCTCCGTATATCGGTGTCCACTTGACCACGGAGCTCACCTGAACCTGAATTTTAACATGGGCGGAGTCCACTTTATGCCGTAAATATATATATATATATATATATATATATATATATATGTACATATATATATATATATATATATATATATATATATAATATATATATATATATATATATATGTATATATATATATATGTATATATATATACATATATATATATATATATATAATATAATATATATATATATATATATGTATATATATATATATGTATATATATGTACATATATACATATATATATATATATATATAAATATATATATATATATATATATATATATAATATATATACAAACTGTCGATATAAACAAATTACACAGTTTATTAGGGTTGCAGTCAGATTATTGGCCCGGATGTTAAAAAAAAACACTTTTTTGACTTTGTGTCTAGCTTTCGGAATGGTTTTATTCCTTTTTCAAGACACTTTTATAAGACAAATATATAAATATTTAAAAAATATCACAATTCTTCAGTGTAACTTACTAGTCGTTGAGATTATTTACAAAAGCATTGACACTCAACATTTATAACACACATTAAAATATAAAATCATGGACAAAACACATTCTAATTTTTTAAAAATTTAAGGTAAAGATAGTAAACCTTAGTATATGGCATGTTTTACTGGTGTGTTTTAAATCATATGCGTAGGGAATAGAAGGTAAAAACACTGTAATTAACATGTAATTAGGTGTACTTGATGTTATCTTTCTTTTCAAGAAATACTAGAGGCCCATCTTAGGTGATTATACTTTTTTAAACCTGTCTTAATGGTATGCAACATATTATAGATACAGGTGTAATTTATGTACAGGTAAATATTTATTTTATTTTTGGTGTTTTTCTAGTAAATAAAAATAAATGTTGCTTAGTTTATCTATGTCAGACTTTTTATTGATGCAAGATGTGCTAGAATTTGTGAAACACATTTCCAAAAAAACACACTTTGATTATGAGAGTAGTTGAACGGCCCTACGTGGTACAGATATAACGTAAATTTTATTAACACAGCATGTGAAAAACATTATGGGATAATTTTATTTTAAATATTAGATATCTATGGGATTAAGCCACAATTATTAGTTGTAATCAAAATCACATTTTTAACTTATTAGTGTTCGGTGTTTCGACTGCACTCCGGAAATCGTGTTCAAAAAAAGATTAAATAAAAATTCTAAACAAATGTATAATCAATGTAACGATAAGACTAACAAAGAGAATTGAAATATTATTATGAAAATAATACCTCAATCAACCATGGGAGCTTATCGTCTATATTTCGCCTAGCTCAGTCTCAGTCTCTCAAATGTGAAATTGTCTTGTCTTAAACTATGAATTAAACCATGACGCTTAGCTAGTAGCAAATAAAACAATTACCTAACTAATGATATTTATTAAAAATAAAAAATAATCAACCCTGCCAATGCTTTACAGTAAATACATTTGAACGATACTGATGGCATCGATGGGTTGCTTGCTACTAAATATGTGTGACCTCCCAATTAGATAGTTAGGTCTTCCTGACAGCTGAAGTTATTCCATATTATATTTGGTAGTTCCAATTGGTCCCAATTAGGTGATTAGGTCCTCCTGACAGCTTCAGTTGTTCCATAAATCCTCCAATAAAATGGTTCAATACAGGCAATAACCTAAAATACAATAATAGCCTGTATTAGAGAAACATAAAAGAGGGTTTAACTTCCATGCCATTTTACAAAATTACAATTAAGCAAATAGCAGATGGTAAGGATAAAATGAAATATAATTATTATTAAACGTAATTAAATTCTGTTCGATTACTACATACATATAATTGAAAACGTGACTTTAAAAGAAGTGAGGTTACGAATATTGAAAATGTTGTCAGAATTATAGAATGAAAGATAACAATGAAAGTACTCACCCCAAGAGAATTCTGTAGACCATAAAATAATGCTTATAATAATTTCTACCTTCTTTTATAAATTTAGACAAAACCGACAAAACATAATCCCACCATGAAATGTGGTTGACAGAAAGTAGGAAGGGACTGCAATGAAGTTAGCACAGTTGCCATAGGATGTATGCCTATGATAGAATTAGCTCTTCTATCAACATAGAACAGAATATTTAGTCTACCGGACAGAGAGAGAAGGCAAATATTTATTCTACCAGAAAGAAAGAAAAAAAGGGCGCCAACTACTCTTTTGAAGAAAAAATAGTAAAATGAAACTAAAGGTAAAGGAATTAATAAATTAATAAACACATTAAAATAAAATAATTATTTAAATATAAATGAATAAAGTTGTGACGTTTATACAGTTACACCAAAGTTATTTGTTATCGTTTTGTCATTATAAAAAAAAATATTTTTTGACCTCGTGTTGTAGGTAGCAGCATGTAAATGGCTAAAAAAATCTAAGGGTGGTGTAATGTGATTTGGAAAGGTCAATTATGCACCTTAGATTTGTGTGTTGTGTGTTGCAAAGGTATTGTGTATAAGATTGTAGGTAACTTTTTTGTACGTCCTGTTACTTTGCTATTGTTGATACATTCTTGTTGTTGACTTCTTTTTTTAATATGGGCAACCAAAGCCTGCTACATTTTGCTAATAGATTTGCTACACATTCTTCTTCTTTGAGTAGGATAAGGGCTGCTTCTTTGACTTTTCTGTTTTTCATGCCAATTTAAAAAGGATAAGATTTTTTGTACCTTTTTTCTTTTATGAAAATATTTTTCTACCTTCTACATATCTTATTTTTACATTTTCTCATCTAATTAAGGTCCAAGTTTATTCTAGTTTTTATAAGGATGGTATACTACTTTTATACCAGTTCGTCCTAGTTAGAGACGGTCATCCTAATATAGAGTGCTCATCTTATTTTCAATATTTCCATGGGAAATCCGTACATGTCGGAATACTTAGAAAATTATTGTATTACCTAACCTATTGTAAGTACTTATCATTCACACATTCTATAAAGGCCAGGTCAAGTGCTATATTTTCTTCACGTTAAGAAACTTAATTAGCCATATAACAGACAAACTGGATGTAATTACATTGTAGCGTTTAATAGTTAAAACCTATTTTTCATTCTTTTTATTATTTGATATTATTTAATTAATATTTTTTTATGTAGTCTCTATTTTAAACATCTTTAATAGAAAAGGAATAACTAAACAATAAATGTTGTGTTCTTTGTAAGTATTTAAATAAATTTTCTAATTGAAATGCATGTTTCTTTATTTTCAACACAACTTATCCGTTGCAAAGAGAACTTAGGTTAGTTAAGATTGTTTTCATGATCTAATATGCGTTTACAATTTAGAACCTATTTTATGTACATAGACTTTATGATAGTTGATATTTTAGATATATTTTTTATATAGTGAATTTTACCATTTTTTATTTGTGTGATATTTCTATTAAGCAAATATTTTCATTCCATTTTAATATCCATATCAGTCTTTTTAGTATTTATTTTTGTCTGATAAATATCCCATTTCTGTTTTTTGGGATGCAAATATTTAAAAACAGCGTTGCCCTTTTTCTGAAAGGGTCGTTCTCTTTCCAATTCTTGTTTGTTTTTATTTTGTATCTAATCTACCAAGATGAGTACCTAACTGTGCCTTCCAGCAAATAGTGTATCAGTGCTCAGGTTTACTTCATTTAATTTTCTATTTATGGTACAAGCTTTAAAAATAGTTCAATCTTAGTGTTTATTCTAAATAGGATTTCATGATTGCATCCTGAATTGGTAGTAATATTTAGTTAGTATCAAAATGTTTTAGTATATTTTAAATTAATGCTGCAACATAATAAACTCAATACGATTTTTGCATTCCTGCAGAATTGCACGTTATGTCAGTTCTTTCAGAAATAAATTAATTTTTGTTTTGCGGGTAAGATTTAAGCAACATCATTCGAGTAATTTTAGTCTAATAATAGGTAAATACTCGTGATAATTTTCTTGCGGCTGTCGCCATATCCTCCATTGTGCAAGTATTATTTCATTGAGGTAATTATTATAGCTTTTGCTTATGTATGGCCTACTTTATATAATTAATTCATGTCATTGAAAACGAAATATATTTCACGCATTGAAATGATAATGAAAACAATAATCAACAAAAATCACTTGACAAAAATACAGTTTTTTACTATACTACGCAAAAAAATTGTCTTTGACATGTGTTTAGATACTAGGGATCCAACAATTATCTACTAATTTTAATTTTGTTGTGAAACACTTTTCTTGTGGTATTTCTATCTTATCTATTTAGTATTCATGTGGAGTCAGTCATACGTCGCCATATTATCAAATCCACTGGTAATTTTAACATCATACTATTTAATACCATATAATGTAAACTAAATTTAAACAAACAATTTTTACCGGGTTTTTACCCACATATTTAGTGGCTCAATACATGTACACCTAGACACTGATGATGGAATATGGATTTAGAAATACGTTTTGTGATATAGCCCGATTGGGTTTTTTAAATTATATACCTTTTATAAAGGATTTTTAATTAAATTTTTTGTGATGTATGGTATACAGCCAACTACAGAAACTTAGATTCCTTGTGAAAATTAAAATACTTCCAATATTGATGTTAAATTCGAATTTTGTATATTTATTATTTTCAACCATAAATGACATATCCTGAATATGTTATGGATCTTTTATTTAGATGAAATTTTAAGATCATTTAATAATGTTAGAATAAATGAATAGTGGCTGCATTCAAAATAGACACGTGTAAGAACTGTGAAACAAGAAATATGAAAAAATTCATGTTATTTTACCAAGTCCTCTTGAATCAACTTCCAATTCAATTCATTTTGGACAGAGGCAGAGTGCGGGATCGGAGTCACCTCTCTGCTCGTTCTCGTTACGATTTTATTTATAGACTCACAAAATTTACTTATTTTTTATTATCATATAGTAAGATAATATCTTCACAAATTAAGGTAGAATAGTATTATAAGTAAAAATTATATTACAGTTGTACGTATCAGATACTATTATATTACCCACACTTAGAGTACATACCTTAGGCATTTAGAGAGATTAAACTCACTTTCATCCCTAAACCTGGAACAAGAGGACAAGAAAAGAAAAATAAGTCTAATGTCATTCCTACAAAAGATATTAGGGAAACGCTAGACAGGTGTATTAGGGATGAAAAATTGGTACACTCTCCAATTTTTACACATATACATATAAAGCAGTAAATTTAACAGAGCACTCCACAGACTCGTGGAAAAAGAAGTGAAGAACACAATGAAAAATAATGACGTGATTCTGGAAGCCTTTTGAGATATAGGGAAAGCTTTTGACAACACTTCGATAACACCCATAACCAATGCCCTGAGATGTAAAGGAGTCAAGGACATATGTTTGAATTAGATAGAATCTGTGGTCAAAAATAGAGTGGTAAATACCACTATCCGGTTGGCTGGGGTCGATAGAGGATGTCCACATGGAGACTTCTCTTCTCACTGCTGTAGAATCTGGGGATGGACAAACGTATAGGAATTTTAAAGACAAATTGTTATAAATGATTATATATGCGGATAATCATCTCACAAAGAAAGTACAATATGGTAGTTAGAAATTGCATAAACGAGGCCCTAGAACTAGTAAGACAATGAGCATATAGAGAGGGGTCAAATATAAGTTCCCACAAATCCACCATAGTCTCGTTCACACGCAAAGGGAAACTCTAAGGCTGCAGGAACAGTGAAGCAACCAAATCAAGAGGTAAAGTATCTCGGGGTTTTATTAGACTTGAAACACCTGGAACTGGCAATTAGAAAAAATAACAAGCAGTGCAGTTACAACACTTATAAAGGTCATGAGTATGTATGACAAGAAATGGGAATTAAAACCTAACATGGTGCACTGGGTGTACACCATGATGATCAAACCTTATGCAGCGATGATGTGGTAGACTTAGACTTATCAAACTGCTGCAAAAGCCAAACTTAACAAGGTGCAGTGACTTGCGTGCATGGTAATAACTAGTGCCATGCATACTAATTCAACATAAGCTATGGATGCTCTACTAGGCCTGCCTCTTTTGCATTTGATAATACAAGGAAAAGCAATATTAAGAGCTTACAGAATAAAACAATCACTGAAACTTTGCAGTAAAGGAACAGTTTGCAATGAGTATTACAAGGACTGTAAAGAAGGACATTTTTAACGAAAATTTAGATCACAACAAAAAAAAAATACAATTTTAAGAATTCATATAGGGTATTTATTCCTGATAGCAGACCTGGAAAGATACAGACCAATCAGTCTCCTTAACCATCTTTATAAATTATACACCCGAATAATAACGAATAGATTAGAGACAAAGCTGGATTTTTACCAACCTCGGGAACAAGCTGGTTTCCGCCCTAATTATGGCACAAACGATCACCTGCAGTGCCTAAAAAACCTTAATAGAAAAAAACTAACGAATATAACCGTCCCTTGGCATTGATATTTGTGACTTTAAAAAGGCGTTTGGTACAGTGGAACTACCGTCCATCTTAAGAGCACTACAAGATTGCAGGATCGACCATAGATATTGTAATATAATTAAAAATATATATGAAAATGCCACAACAACCATAAGTCTATATTCTGCAACTAATAAAATAAAGATAAAAAGGAGAGTCAGGCAAGGTGATACCATGTCACCAAGCTGTTCATTACCGTTCTTGAGTATGCATTTAAAAGACACATGGCAACAGAAAGGAATATCCATCGATGGAGAAAGATTAAACCATCTACGTTTTGCGGACGATATCGTGCTTCTGTCAGATAATCTGGAGAGATCAAAGACATGCTCCAAGAACTGAATGACATACTACAAGAAACTGGGCTGGAGATAAATTTTGAGAAAACCAAAATGATGATCAATATGGTTCTCAGCGAAGAGATACAGATCAATAACAACAAGGTAGAATTAATCGATAAATACACATACTTGGGTCATGAAATTAGAATAACCAGAGACAACCAAACCTGCGAGCTAAATAGACGAATCATGTTGGATGGGCGGCATATGACGGATGAGAGACATTTTTAAAACAAATATCCCAATTCACCTGAAAAGGAAGGCATTTAACCAATGCATCTTACCATCTTGACCTACGGCGCAGAGACCTTAACTTTATCGAAAGTTACTGCCGAAAAACTGAGGGTAACACAAAGGCGAATGGAGAGATCAATGCTGGGCCTAACCTTGAAAGACCGCGTAAGAAATGAGGAGATACGCCGACGAACTGGCGTAGACGATATTATACTGCGAATCAATAAACAAAAGTGGAGGTGGGCTGGACATGTTGCTAGAATGCAAGACGGAAGATGGACAAGAGATTATTGGAGTGGAGACCAAGAGCCGACAAGCGAAGTCGAGGCAGACCACCCACCCGATGGACCGACGACCTAAAGAGAATAGAAACAAACTGGATTGCAGCAGCTAGAGATAGAGAGAACTGGAGACGTTTGGAGGAGGCCTATATCCAACAATGGATGTGAAAATTCGGCTGGATGATGATGATTTATTCCTGATAAGAGTGTATGGAGAAACAAAAAATATCACAATCAACAGGGTAAGATCTGGTATACAGATGGAACCAAAACAACAGAGTGTGTAGGGCCAGGAATATTCTCCAATAATTCAAGAAATAGCGAAATCTTTGTCTTAAAGAGGAACTGCACAATTTTTCAAGCGGAGATTGATGCGATACTGCAATGTGCGAAAAGGTAATAATGAGAGAGATCTTGAAAGGGAGCAGATCTATATATTGCCTGACAATTAAGTGACACTAAAGGCACTGGCATGTCACGAAGTTGGTCTTGGTTGGTGTAAGTCTGTATCAAAGAACTAAATTAACTTGGAGAGAAGAACAAGGTTCAGTTTATCTAGAAACCAGGATATCAGGGCATCGAAGGCAACGAAAAAGCAGATCAACTTGCAAAAGACAATCCAATAAATCAAATAAACCAACTATAACTATGGGGATATTAAAGGGTGCCGTTTATAAGGCTATAAAGGACTGGATCAGAGAGAGTCATAAGCGATATTGGAACATAATTCCAAAACAAACACATGAAAAAACTTCAATGGAGCAATTGGTTTTTTATTTTTTATTCATAAACAGGAACGTTGACCAGGCATGCACGGGTTATAAAATTGCTAAATAAAATAGGCATTTACAATGAAGATGCAGAATGCTTAATAAGGAACTTAAAACCCATTACGCTATTGCGAGTAGCTGAATCGTAAAAGGGAAAAACTGTATAAACAATTAAGGGGAGACCCTATTATACTTAGGACACACCAAGCAAAAGACCTTTACAAACTGCTACAGGTACAAAAATTCTAGACTAGGTGTAGAAAACAACAATGGGCAGCAAACACAATAAGCTTCAGTTTCAGTGATAACAAAGCTATTTTTGGTCAGACGGGCCTAGATAGAAAAATCAAAAAAAAAATCATATTACCTGTACAAAACTATGACAACCTCGATTCGTATAGGTCCATCTTTGTGCTTAACATACTTGGCATAGTTTTTGAGAGAATTTTTGAGGGAGGATCTGTTGAATTTGCAACGAAAACTACATCCTTCTTTAACTTCCGATGCTACTTTCGAGAAGGTCATTCCGCTATAATTGCGTTGTCTAAAATCATCGCAAATATTACACAAAATATTAGTGACAAAAAGCTCACTCTAGGAATCTATTTCGACCTTGGAAAAGTCTAGATCAAGTCTGACATGTCGGACTTTTACAGAAAGTCCTAAATATTGGCATATTCATCCCATTTGTCAAACTGATCGACTCATATCTTCTAGAAAGCAGTTTTAAGATTAAGGTTATAAATCACCTCTCAACCCCATTAATTTCGTAGAAGGGTAAGTAAGGTTTTATTCTTGTACCAACATAATATGTCGATAAGTGGTGACAAAGATAAAGAGTGACACCTTGTGTAAATAAATAAAAATGTCTACTCTTTAGACACCCAAAGCTTAGTGGCCCTCATACAGAACAGTCGAAAAAAACTTCTTTTTCTTTTTGTGTAGACATAACTTTGTCTGTTTTTGAATATGCCTCCCGTAAGTTGTCGTTCCATCGTTTTCATCGTTTTCGTGGTCGTTATGCTAATTGTGTTCCTAATGGGAAACCGTCTCTCGCCGTCTTGACTACTCGGTTTGTTGTCATTCGGCTTATATGATCCATTTTTGGATCATATAAACACAAACCATATTTGTCCCATAGTGTCTTACCATATAGTTTTTAAAGACTCATCATCAAGGGAAAAAAAACTTAGTTATTGAGAGACTAAATTCGTAAGCAACCAAATCAAGTAACTTGAAATAGGGTCCAGTAGAACACTGCCGGAAGCCCCTACAGTAATGGGCAAATATGACAAAGTTTTAAGGCAAATTCAGATGAACGTAAAACAATCACTATTTTCATCTACAAAACGTCTATCCTTTTCTTTTTGTTCCTCTTTATAAGCAATTCTGCTTGTTCATTGGCGGATTAATACCTCTATGGAAGGTTGCCACTACATCTTTTGCGCAGTCGCCCGATACTTGTTCTGCCGATTGGTGATTTATTTCTTGCTATTTTGACAACACAGTCTCCTCCATTCTGCTTATGTAGTTATTCCATTTTTTTCTATTTTGTATCCATTTATTTATACACTGTACGTAACATTTTCTTCTAATGGCTTCACTTCTTTTTTGATCTCTCAGCGTATTTCTTGTAATACTTCTCAGTACTCTCATCTCTGCCGTTTTTAGCCCTGTATATGTTATTATTGGTCTTACATTGGCTTTATAAATTCTTGACTTCATTTCAGTGTTAATGTATCTGTTTCGCCATATAGTCTTATTAAGGCAACCTGCCAGTCTATTTGTTTTTTGTACTTGATCTCTCAATTCTTTGTCTAGGTCTCCATAGCAGACAGTGTAATTCCCAGGTATTTTATTTCTATTATTTGTTCAATACTGATGCCATTAAGTTCTATGTTACATCTGGTTGGTTCTTTGCTGACTACTATTGTTTTAGTTTTCTGAGATAAAATTGTCATATTAAATTCTTTTGCTTTTATGTTAAATCCGTGGACCAGTCTTCGCAGACCATCTTTATCTTGGAATATCTTCCCGTCTATGAGAGATTTCTTCCCGTCTCATTATTTCTCACAAAAGTGATTGCAGAATTAAGAAACCATCTTGTGCTTTGGCAGAGCATGTAATAGACAAAGACCATATTATGGATTTTGATAATATTAAAATTGTATGTAGTGAAAGTAATAAATTTAAAAGAACTTTTTGGAAATGGTTTGTATTAGCAAAAGTGATAATAATTTAAACAAAAGGTCAGAAATTCAAAATCTAAGCAAAATTTATAATTATATTATTTCTATGTAGTTTATATATGAAATCATTAAAATATCACACTTTGATTTAATTTTCCATGTATCTGTTACATTTTTTCAGGCATCTATTAATGGTGAATAAATCTTCTTCTTTTTTGTTACTACACAAAAAAGAATTTTTAAACAAAATTTTATTTTTGACAATATAATTGTCAAAGATAAAAATTTTTAAGTTGGTATTTATGACATTGAGGCTTCTTTGTAACTATTCAATTTTATTTACAAATTCAATTGTTTTTGTTAAGAAACTTTTTCAAAATTAAAATTTCAGAGAAACGTTTATTGGAATAGAGCATTTTTGTATTAATGTTTTTTTTTATAATATGTTAGCAGCCTTTTTTATACAAAACTAATTTTTTTTGTGAGCTAACAAAATTTTTATTTTAGTTCAACTTTGTAAGATAATTTGTATTTTTTAGCAGCTCTTGATAATAATTGTAAACACAATTGAAAGCTCGAGTAAAAAATAGTTAACAAATAGCCCCTTTTATTGACTCCAACCCATCCAAAATAGTTTTATATTTTTTCCAAACGAGTCACAAGTACTCCTTTTTACTTATATATATATATATATAATATATATATATATATATATATATATATATATATATATATAATATATATATATATATAAAGTAGTTAGGTATTATTGACTGACACGTTATGTAAAATGAAATTTTATTTTGAGGAAGCAGTCATTTAAGTAGGGTAGGATAAGTTAGCTATCAATAACAAAAACTAACACGAGTGTCTTTCTGACATAAATCAAACATCATTATAATAATCAATGTCATAATATTTAAAATTAAAATATTGTACTTACATAAAAGTATAATTTAGATAAGTTAAGAATGTTTTGTGAATTTAATAATTTAATGGTTTAACCTCATGTTGTAAGTTTTTATATTAGTTTTATACAATGTTTTTTAATTCTAATTTCATTGTATTTACCATAACATATTTTAGCATATCCTGATGAAGCAAATAAATTTTGCGAAAGCTTGATTTAAAAACAAAGAGTTTAACTTATCCTACCCTACTTAAATGACTGCATCCTCAAAATAAAATTTCATTTTATATATATATATATATATATATATATATATATATATATATATATATATATATATATATCCGCTAATTGGGTACAAAACCAATATTGTCAGCTCAGTCCTGAGATTTCTCATAAGCTTTTAAATTTTGGAAAGAAGAATTCTGTGTAAAGTAAACTAAAAAAGAACAGGCTATCATACATAAGAGACTTTTCTCCGTGGACCTTAAATATATTGCCTAAATAGATGAACCCACAACGTCCTAATAACTTTTAGCCTATCTTTCTGTATCAGATACTCTTAAGAAAAAATTACTCTCTATCAAATTACTTATCTTTGTCAGCAACAAATTCACCGATGAATACACTGACATTCTAGAAAAATCGCAACTTTTTTATCGTAACTAGTTAATTAGCTAACATTGAGATTAACAAGTAAGAGTCTGAGAGGAAACAGTTCTTTTTGGTTTTCGATCCTATTGCACAATTATACCTTTTTATAACGAGGTATCAACTACTCATGCCCTCAACGTATTTCACACACAAAAAGAACATCATACATATTCACTAAACAAAATAACATAAAAAAATATATTTTATGAACAATGTGTTCTCTCTTCTTTATTCCTCCTACATTCTATTTAAGTCTCCGACTAACCAACCATTAGAGGTAAAATAATAATAATAATAATAATAATAATAATAATAATAATAAGGCAGGGTCGTTGAGGAGGCGGGCCCCTGTCATACAATCAGCTACAGCCCAACAACAACAAGAACCACATGAAGAACCACCAGTGAGCCAAACAACAGCAAGAGCTCTACTCGCTGAAGGTGCTGCGCTGGAACATCAGCCGCGCTCACTCAAGCGGGACGACCGAGGCAGCGCATGAAATGGACTGTGTCTATAAACGAGAACATTTTGCGCTTTTATTATAAGGTGACAAACCTCGGTCAAGAAACGATCGGCTATCGACAACAACTTATGCCGAATTTTGCAGGAGTACCCAGAAATCCAAGTATCTGAACAAAGAGTAGCAGACCAATACCGGTAATTATCAGAAACAATCTTATCCCAGAGAATAGACGCGACATGATCAAAAGCGAAGTCGAACGGGAGATCCATAACCTAGAGCAAGTTGTAGACCAAGTCCCTAATGAAATCATTAATGAGCAGATTCCTGAGCTTCTCATCCAAGAAACTCCACCTGATAATATACAACAGGAGAGTAACGAATTACACGATAGTCTGGTAAACGAGATGGCACGTGCCGTACAAGAGTTTAGTGGAACAAACCCACTTAGCAGACCACCGCTACCAAAAATAAACTCTTCGAAGAAACTAGGAGCGCTGTTACAAATTGTGAATACTGAAGTCCTACCCAATTATATCGTGGAAGCCCATACATTGGAATATTTGCATATGCTGATTTACTGTGCGGCAACAGCAATTGCTAATGTTATGGGCATTAAGATCAGAACACGACGAGGAACTAATATCGGAAGGACTGAAAACAGAATAGCACCCTGGGAACAACGACTGCTGAGAAAGATTGAATTACTGCGTAGGGACATTGGACAAATTACGGAATACATTCGAGGAGTAAGAACTCAAAAAGTAGTTAGAAGAACTGAAGAAATAATTCTGAACACTGGAAGACACTCACAACATGATCCAGAAAACAACACAGCTCGACACTGCCTGGACACACTAAAACAAAAACTCTCCGTTTATTCAGGTCGCCTTAGGAGATACAAAGTGAGTAATAACCGGAAATGTGACAATATACTTTTTGAGCATGCAGAGAAGTCTTTCTATAGGAAACTGAATTCCACTGTAGAAAATATAAATAAATCCTACCCAAGCCAAGAAGAAATTCATGAGTTTTGGGGAAACCAACTTTCGACACCAGCTACTCATAACAACAATGCTGGATGGATTGAAGAAACGACGAACAACTGTCAACACTACGCTAATGTTCCCTATGAACCTTTCACCACTGAAGAAGTCTCGAACATTATCAAAGAGCTTCATAACTGGAAATCTCCTGGCCAGACGGAGTTCAAAACTTCTGGCTAAAGAAGTTTTGGAGTATACACGAGCATTTAACAGTATTAATTAATCATGTTATTTTTAATCCGCAGGAAATACCACCATTTCTTACTCAAGGAACCACTTATCTAATACCAAAGGATCAAAATAACACCCAAGATCCAGCCAAGTACCGCCCAATTACTTGTCTTCCAACTTTGTACAAATTGGTCACATCCTGTGTAACCCAGCGTATCTACCAACACTGTTCTCTAAACAATATCATAGAGCCTCAACAGAAAGGATGCGCTAAGGGTTCCATGGGCTGCAAAGAACAACTTATAATCGACTCAGTCATTTCCAACCAGGCGTACAGCAAAAAAAGGAACCTTTTTACCGCCTTCATCGACTACAAGAAGGCATTTGATTCAGTACCGCATCAATGGCTGATAGATATATTGAAAATATATAAAGTCGATGTTAATATAGTGACCTTTTTAAAGCATATAATGACGGAGTGGAAGACTAAAATTCACCTTCAAATACCTGGTGAAAAAAACATCGAAACTGAAGATATCCCAATTAACCGGGGCCTTTTCCAGGGGGACTCCTTGAGTCCTCTTTGGTTCTGTTTAGCGATGAACTCACTATCTCAGCTACTGAACTCCACCGACTCAGGTTTTAGTATCAAAAATAACAACACTGTTGTGGCGAAGCTTAATCATCTGTTGTATATGGATGATTTGAAGTTAATGGCTTCCACTCGAAACCACCTAGACCAGATGCTAAAAACTGTTGAAAATTTCTCAAATGATATTAGTATGCACTTCGGTCTTGACAAGTGCCGTGTCTTAAATATAATCAAAGGAAAGGTTCAGCCCGGCGGATTCGATATGCAAAACGGCCAGAACATCGAGGCCATGGGTGAAAATGATATGTATAAATACCTCGGAATAAAGCAAGCGCGGAAGATTGACCATAAGCAAATGAAAACTGAGATAACAACTGAGTTTATACGAAGGGTAAAACAGCTGCTTCGTTCACACCTTAACAGTAAAAATTTGTTTAAGGCACTAAACACCTACGCATGTTCCGCGCTTAGCTACTCATTTGGTATTGTTAAGTGGACAAAAACGGATATAGAAAATCTTCAGCGAAAAGTACGAACGCACCTCACAAAGGCACAAAAACACCATCCTCGAAGTGCAGTAGAAAGAACAACATTACCGCGGTATTTAGGAGGTCGAGGACTTATGGATATAAGCGAGCAATTAGAAAAACAGATTACTAATTTAAGAACTTATTTTCAGGTGCAGGCGGAGACATCTACTCTTCATCGCGCGATTTGTGCAGTAGATGACACAACACCGATCAAACTGAGGGAACCAGAAATGCGCATAAACCACCCTACTAAGAACGAAAAAATGCGCACCTGGATGGCAAGCCTCTGCACGGGCGACATCCCAATGAGTCAGTCAAGACCATGTCGACAGTATAGCGTCGAACTATTGGCTGACATCAGGAAGGATGTTCCCCGAAACAGAAGGTTCACTACTGGCCATTCAGGATCAGGTTATACCAACCAAAAATTACCTGAAATATATCGTCAAAGACCCTCAGGTCCAAAATGACAAATGCCGATATGGGTGCCAAGCTCAGGAAACAATTCAACATCTTACCGGGGGCTGTCAGGCATTTGCTGCAACTGAATATAAGGAACGGCACGACTCAGTAGGAAAAATCCTTCATCAAGAGATAGCTATCAAACTGGGACTTCTTCAAACTAACCATCTTCCATATTATCAATATGTTCCTGAGAGTATACTTGAGAATGACAACTACAAGCTATACTGGGATCGCACGGTGCTCACACGACCAAACAGTGGCACATAATAGACCAGATCTCATACTAGTCAATAAACTAAAGAGACAAACAACATTAATTGATGTGGCGATACCCAACAACAATAATCTTCGTGTTAAACAGAACGAAAAAATCTCCAAGTACAGGGATTTGGAAATTCAAATACGAAGACAGTGGAAAATGGAAAGTACCCAGACAATACCTATTATTCTCTCTACTACTGGAGTCATTCCAAAGAACCTCCTAGAAAATATAAAACAGCTAGGTCTGAATGAACATCTCTACAAGACCATGCAAAAAGCTGTACTACTCTCAACATCCCGATGTGTACGAAAATTTTTGGGAGATACTCCAGCATACCAAGTCACCTAGGGCTCGATAACACGGAAAGAGTCCCACCAGAGCTCAATCCTTTTGATACCGTAGGTATCTGGGATGAGTGAATATTCCCCTTAGAGGGAGTGTGAGCCGTATGGCTAAATCTGGATAATAATAATAATAACAACAATGCTGGATGGATTGAAGAAACGACGAACAACTGTCAACACTACACTAATGTTTCCTATGAACCTTTCACCACTGAAGAAGTCTCGAACATTATCAAAGAGCTTCATAACTGGAAATCTCCTGGGCCAGACGGAGTTCAAAACTTCTGGCTAAAGAAGTTTTGGAGTATACACGAGCATTTAACAGTATTAATTAATCATGTTATTTTTAATCCGCAGGAAATACCACCATTTCTTACTCAAGGAACCACTTATCTAATACCAAAGGATCAAAATAACACCCAAGATCCAGCCAAGTACCGCCCAATTACTTGTCTTCCAACTTTGTACAAATTGGTCACATCCTGTGTAACCCAGCGTATCTACCAACACTGTTCTCTAAACAATATCATAGAGCCTCAACAGAAAGGATGCGCTAAGGGTTCCATGGGCTGCAAAGAACAACTTATAATCGACTCAGTCATTTCCAACCAGGCGTACAGCAAAAAAAGGAACCTTTTTACCGCCTTCATCGACTACAAGAAGGCCTTTGATTCAGTACCGCATCAATGGCTGATAGATATATTGAAAATATATAAAGTCGATGTTAATATAGTGACCTTTTTAAAGCATATAATGACGGAGTGGAAGACTAAAATTCACCTTCAAATACCTGGTGAAAAAAACATCGAAACTGAAAATATTCCTATTAACCGGGGCCTTTTCCAGGGGGACTCCTTGAGTCCTCTTTGGTTCTGTTTTAGCGATGAATCCACTATCTCAGCTACTGAACCCACCGACTCAGGTTTTAGTATCAAAAATAACAACACTGTTGTGGCGAAGCTTAATCATTTGTTGTACATGATGATTTGAAATTAATGGCTTCCACTCGAAACCACCTAGACCAGATGCTAAAAACTGTTGAAAATTTCTCAAATGATATTAGTATGCACTTCGGTCTTGACAAGTGCCGTGTCTTAAATATAATCAAAGGAAAGGTTCAGCCCGGCGGATTCGATATGCAAAACGGCCAGAACATCGAGGCCATGGGTGAAAATGATATGTATAAATACCTAGGAATCAAGCAAGCGCGGAAGATTGACCATAAGCAAATGAAAACTGAGATAACAACTGAGTTTACACGAAGGGTAAAAACAGCTGCTTCGTTCACACCTTAACAGTAAAATATTGTTTAAGGCACTAAACACCTACGCATGTTCCGCGCTCAGCTACTCATTTGGTATTGTTAAGTGGACAAAAACGGATATAGAAAATCTTCAGCGAAAAGTGCGAACACACCTCACAAAGGCACAAAAACACCATCCTCGAAGTGCAGTAGAAAGAACGACATTACCGCGGTATTTAGGAGGTCGAGGACTTATGGATATAAGCCAGCAATTAGAAAAACAGATTACTAATTTTAAGAAGTTATTTTCAGGTGCAGGCGGAGACATCTACTCTTCACCGCGCGATATGTGCAGTAGATGACACAACACCGATCAATCTGAGGGAACCAGAAATGCGCATAAACCACCATAATAACAACGAAAAAATGCGCACCTGGATGGGCAAGCCTCTGCACGGGCGACATCCCAATGAGGTCAGTCAAGACCATGTCGACAGTATAGCGTCGAAACTATTGGCTGACATCAGGAAGGATGTTCCCCGAAACAGAAGGTTCACTACTGGCCATTCAGGATCAGGTTATACCAACCAGAAATTACCTGAAATATATTGTGAAAGACCCTCAGGTCCAAAATGACAAATGCCGATATGGATGCCAAGCTCAGGAAACCATTCAGCATCTTACCGGGGGCTGTCAGGCATTTGCTGCAACTGAATATAAGGAAAGGCACGACCTAGTAGGAAAGATCCTTCATCAAGAGATAGCTATCAAACTGGGACTTCTTCAAACAAACCATCTTCCATATTATCAATATGTTCCTGAGAGTATACTTGAGAACGACAACTATAAGCTATACTGGGATCGCACGGTGCTCACAGACCAAACAGTGGCACATAATAGACCAGATCTCACACTAGTTAATAAACTAAAGAGACAAACAACATTAATTGATGTGGCGATACCCAACAACAATAATCTTCGTGTTAAACAGAACGAAAAAATCGCCAAGTACAGGGATCTGGAAATTCAAATACGAAGACAGTGGAAAATGGAAAGTACCCAGACAATACCTATTATTCTCTCTACTACTGGAGTCATTCCAAAGAACCTCCTAGAAAATATAAAACAGCTAGGTCTGAATGAACATCTCTACAAGACCATGCAAAAAGCTGTACTACTCTCAACATCCCGATGTGTACGAAAATTTTTGGGAGATACTCCAGCATATCAAGTCACCTAGGCTCGATAACACGGAAAGAGTCCCACCAGAGCTCAATCCTTTTGATACCGTTGGTATCTGGGATGAGTGAATTTTCCCCTTAGAGGGAGTGTGAGCCGTATGGCTAATCTGGATAATAATAATAATAATATCGTATGGCTTTTTGCCGGCTAGATCCTTCCGGATTGTTCCGGTGCCAATTGCATCTTTTAACCCTGTTTCAAGTAGCTCGATGCACACTAGCTCAGGGAAACCGACCGCTTTACGTGCCCTTCGAAGCATGGTAAACGGCCCGTATCATTCTTAGAAATGAAAATCTCGTGTTGGTGCCGAGATTCAAACTCATACACTCTGAAGGACCTAAAGAGCCAGTTACCCATAAAAAGAAATAATTATAGATTACAAGAACATGGGACATTTTAAGAAGTACCTTTGACCTAGAATGAATCACATATAAATCAATGCTATAGTATGTAATAACAACTTTAGAAATTATGCTGTCAATTTTTATCAGCATAGGTGACTACAGAGATAAGGTAAACTGACCACTTAAGCGTTGTGGAAATTTTGGCCAAACATGTACGCCATGTATAATTTACGTAGGTAATACAAAAATAATGAACTGCAACCTAATGCCGTACAAAAATATTGGTATGATTACCTGGTAAGGAGCGTTATTTAGATCACTATTTTTGCAGAAATGGGCACTGCTTGGCGATTTTTCATATTTCCCACTGTGATATGATGCATTGTCTAAAACAATAACTGCTGTATTTTCAGGTAAAGTTGATAAAATTCTTTGTAATCACTACTCGAAAAAATCTGAATTTATATCTTCGTGGTAGTCACGAAGTCGTTTTTCTTGGACTCGAACAAGAGCAATCCATTTTTGACAAACCCATCTTTAAAGCCGATATGTAAGACAACGAGTCTTTTTCCTTTTCCAGAAGAATGTTTCAGTCCCGTAGATAGACCTTCCACATGCGCTTGTCGAGCACTGGTAATTGACATATCACTCTAAACTTTTTTGATGCTTTTTTATAAGTGTTCATTATTACACCTTTTTCCTCAACAGTTAAATGTGTTTTTTTAATCTTTTTCTTGGGGTTGAAAGAGTGTTTACAACCACAGTTAATAAATGTAGCACATAATTAATAAAATCGTTAATAGAACTCACACAATAATTACTACAAATTAATATACGTACGCGTGAACTTTGACGGTGTAAACAGTTTCTCAGAAGATCTAGTTTTGACCGCCTGTCGATGCTTGCATTCAACGATCATGCGGCCTTGGATTCCATCTTTTAAGCGGTCTGGGTATAGATATTTTATGCATTATATACTACTTAAACTAGACAAGTGCGCCCTCTGCAGCCCGGTGTAGCCGATATGGACGGCACTGCAAAAAAGTAATCTAAATAAGAATCTGAACTATGTGTATGATCCGTGTGGATGTGGTCTGTCGCCCATCGGATGCGTCCCCAGGTAGTGATAGGGGAACGCTCTAACCAGTCCTAGGACTGGCGGGTAGGTGGGAAATAAAATATCACACGTGAACCAAAACAGGCTGTTATGGCAACCCAACAGAGTCCCTGGCCCTCCAGGTTGGGGGTTAGGCTAGAGGCTAACAACCTCTTCCTGCAAAAATCATATGTTACGGAACCTCAAGAACTATTAGCCGGACGGAACTTACGACGACGACTCTGCAAACGAAAATGGAATTAAGATTAGGAACGTGGAACACCCGAACCCTGTAACCGAGCTGGAGCTCTCGCATCTCTACTAGACATAGTGAACATGTACAGAGTAGATGTTTTGACACTGCAGGAAATGCGATGGAGGGGAACAGGCATTCTTGACAAGAGAACCCATTCCATATATTACAGCTGCAATGAAAACCAACACATAGATGGAGTGGGATTTATAGTAAATCAAAGAACAAAAGGCCTAGTTATTGATTTTAAGCCTACAGTCAAAGAATGTGCTATTTACGTTTAAAAGGTAAATTCTTTATTTACAGTTTAATTAATGCACATGCCTCGACCGACGACAAACTAGAAGACGTTAAAGAACAGTTTTTCGACGACCTAGAACAAGCCTATAGAAGATGCCCCAGAAATGACATCAAGATAGTTCTAGGTGACATGAATGCAAGAATAGGACGAGAGCGAGTTTTTATGCCGACTATAGGTAGGCATAGCCTACACAACATCAGTAGCGATAACGGATTACGACTGATAAACTTAGCAGCAGCACTGAATATGACCGTCGCTAGCACCTATTTTGAACATAAGGATATACACAAGGTAACCTGGACCTCCCCTGATGGAAGACCAACTAGTCAGATTGATCACATCTTAATAGATTCAAGACACGGAACGGATATAATGAACTGCAGAAGTTATAGAGGCGCAAACATAGATTCAGACCACTGTTTAGTGATCTCAACATTAAGGGCTAGAGTTTTAAATTCCAACAAAGAAAAAAAAATAGATACAAAGAAATGGAATGTACCGAAGCTGAGAGATGCAACTACTGCAAAACAGCACTGGGAAAATATTACCAATAGGTTAAGAAATCAAAGTCCAAGCGAAGAAGACCAGAGAGATATAGATTCCTACTGGAACACGATAAAGAAAGAGATTGAGTCAGCAGCACAAGATGAAATAGGAACAGAAACTTGTACCCGAAAAAATTACTGGTTTGACGATGAATGCAAAAACGCAACACAGAAAAAACATGAAGCTTATGCAAAAATGCTTACCCGCCGGACTAGAACAAGTGTAGAGAATTACCAGACAAAGAGAAGAGAAGAAAAGAAAATACACAGAATGAAGAAACGAAACCACTTAAAAAAGGAACTTCAATATATAGAAAACCTCAACAGAGAGAAAGAATTCAGAACAGTCTATAAGAAAGTTAACATCACCAGAAAAGAATTCAAGGCAAACACAAATCAATGTAGAAGTTTGAATGGCGATCTAATAACAACAAGAACAGACGTACTAAATCGATGGACGGAATATTTTAACCAAATACTTAATATAGAGGAAGAAGAAAACCCGGAAGACGAAAGCTGTGAGGTAAGCGGAGCAGACGAGAGGGAGGAGAACCCACCAACGATCCTGGAAGTTAAAGACGCTGTCAATAAACTAGCCAGAAACAAATCACCCGGAATAGATAATCTTCCAGCGGAATTATATAAAGAAGGTGACCACGATATCAGAATAGCGCTACAGCAGCTTATAAAAGAAATATGGATACAGAAGTCCCTCCCCTGTGATTGGAATATTGGAATACTTTGCACCATACAGAAAAAGGGAGATATCTTTGAATGCTCTAACTACGAGGAATTACGCTCCTAAATGCAGCGTATAAAATATTCTCCAATATACTATGCCATCGTATGGCACCGTATGCAGAGCGAATAATAGGACAATACCAGGCTGGTTTCAGAGGTGATAAATCAACAATTCATCAGATTTCAACCCTGAGACAAATTCCAGAGAAAACACTGGAATATGGTGTAGACACGCACCACATATTTATAGACTACAAGGCAGCCTACGACTCTGTAAATAGAAGAGAATTGTTTAGAGCAATGATAGACCTGGGAGTACCAAATCAGTTGGTAAGTTTAACCAAACTAACCCTTGAAAAAGTTGAATGCAGAGTACGAATCCAGGGGGAACTCTCTGAACCTTTTAATACAAATAACGGGCTACGTCAGGGAGACCCACTCTCCTGTATACTATTCAATCTAGCTCTGGAAAAAGTAATACGTACGTCACAAATCACAACTACCGGTTCAATATATAACAAATCTGTGCAAATCCTAACATATGCTGATGATATCAATATTGTTGGGAGAACGGAAAACGCAGCACGAGAGGCGTATGTAGCACTAAAGGAAGCGGCTACAAAAATGGGTTTAATAATAAACATTAATAAAACGAAATACATGAAAGTAGGTCCGCAACCACAAATACGACGGCCACTTGTTATAGAAAACGACGTCATCGAAGCAGTTAACGAATTTGTATACCTGGGAACGCTCGTCAATACTGAAAATGACATTACCGCAGAGATAAACCGCAGAATTTGCACGGCTAATAGATGCTATTTTGGGCTTAATCTCCTTTTTAAATCTACAGCTATATCAAGAAATACAAAAGTAAAACTCTACAAAACAATAATACGCCCAGTCCTAACATATGGTTCAGAAACCTGGACTTTAACAAAAAGCAATGAAAACATGTTAGGATGTTTCGAAAGAAAAATACTGAGGCGAATCTATGGAGCGGTAAATGAAAATGGTGTCTGGAGAAGACGATACAACTTCGAACTCTATAGAATATACCAGGAACCAGATATCGTAAAACACATTAAGATAGGACGTCTGAGGTGGGTAGGCCATGTAATGCGGATGGAGCAAACCGACCCAGCTAGAAAAACTCTCCTTGATAGACCTATTGGTCAAAGAAAAAGAGGAAGACCCAGAACAAGATTCCTAGATAACATAGACCAAGATATGAGAAATATGGAAATACGTGCTTGGCGGAGGAAGGCGATGGATAGGGATGACTGGAAGAGAATTCTTGGGAGGCTAGGACCCACACAGGGTTGTAAAGCCAAAATGATGATTATGACTATGTGTATGAATGCCGTACGGTCAATATTTTTGTACAGCATTAGGTCGCAGTTCACTATTTTTGTAGTACTGAGCATAATTATAAATGCCATACAAAAATATTTGGCCAAATTCCTCCTTTCTCTTGAGTGGTAAGTTTACCTTACGGGTGTAGTCACCTGTACCGACAAAAATCAACGTCATAGTTTCTAAAGTTGCTATTACATATTGTGATATTAATTTTCATGTGATTTATGCTTAAAAATGTTCCATGGGACTAAAAGTAGCAAGGCAAAGCATAAAAATTTAGCTCTGCCAAATTTTAATTGAAATATAATTTTGAAATTTTAAGAGTGTTTTTTTTTTCAATTGTACTCTAATATCATTAGTTTAATGCTATGAAATACATATCAAGGATATATTTCATATTTAGTTTTAATAAATCACCTTATTAGTTATAATTATTAGTACCTATTTTAAAATTTTTTAATTAGCCCCCATGAGCCAAACTTCTAATAAAACCTTTCTAATCTTCTATTTTCTTTAAAATGTCATATTATTTTGGAAATTTCATATTACTCTTTGAAATATTATGACGTCTCAACGATGAGGAAGAAGTAACTACTAAACAGCATATAATTGCATGATGCGATTTCGCTAGAATTGGTTATTGTGTCTTCGAGGTCTACGTTTGTCCACAAGGTTATTTTACGGTAGTTGTAATTTTTTATTTAACAAATAAATAGTATTTTAGAAATAGTTGATTTCCTCAGTACACAATTAATGTTTGAGCAATAAAATTTCATTATTCAGCAAACAGGGTTATTTTACCAAATTCCCATACGGTATTTCAACAGACGCATTTGTGTTAATAAGTAATATTATTGCTGCTAACAACAAATTACACATGTACTCTCACAGTTACTTTACACTTTAATACTAATATCATGTATGAATAAGTATAAGAAACTACTTGAAAACAGCAAGTAGTATGCCTAAACTTAAATATACAGGGTGTCCCATAATTAATTGGACATTAGCTAATGGGTGATAGCTGACATCGGAATAAGGCGTTTGAGCTCAAATTGCTTAGGAAAAATGTTGCTAGTTTTCGTTCTACAGGGAGATTCATTAATATTTTTTTATATTATTTTTATGGATATATTGAAAACTATTCAACCGATGTAAGTGAAATTTGGTATCTTGCTATTATTTAGTATGCTTAATAAGAAAATGATATTAGTTTTACCATTGACACTAGGTGGCGCCACCTACTGTAACATTGGTTCATTAATGGGGCCATAATTTTTTTGTCCGCCCTGTATAAACATTCTAGGAAAAAAAACATGAAATAACATTCAATTCTACACAAAAAAGGTATTCTTGTTTCAAATCAAAAAAGTACACCGTTTTCGAAATAAACGTATTTTGTTTTTCGCAAAACAAGCAGGTACCTAAGTATGCTGTGAACTTAATGGCAAAGTCAAGGCTTAACTACGAATTTATTTATTATTAGTTATCAAAGTGCAGTGCGAGTCATTATTTGTCAAAGTGCTATTAAGTTTTTATAAACCACTTAAGATAAAGGAAAAATGCCACGTCATAGTGAATTTTCTAATGTAGAAATGCGCGATATGATCTGTTTGTATGCCCAGGAAAATTTTTGTTCTCGTAAAGCAGCTGAACTCTATTTCGAACTTTATCCCAATAGAAGGCAACCAAACCATAAAACTATTAGATCATTGTTCGACAGATTAGACGAAACAGGGTCATTTCATCCCAAAAACAGGAATGCTGGAAGACCGAGAGTAATTGATGCGGATATGGAGGATGAAATTGTTGTGCGTGTTGCAGAAGATCCAGAAACCAGTACAAGGCTTGTTTCTGCGGCCACTGGTATAAGCAAATCTACGGTGTCAAGAATAATACGGACAGAAAATCTGTATCCGTATCGTTTACTCCAGTACAGAATCTTTTACCACAGGATTTTCCAGCAAGGCTCCGATTTAGTCAGTTTATGATGGGGCGGCATTTAGACGATCCAATGTTTTATAATAAAATTTTATTTACCGATGAAGCCACATTTACTAGAAGGGGTGTATTTAACTGGCGCAATAGCCATACCTACGCGACAGAAAATCCTCATGCATTTCAAGAACATCATTTTCAACACGAGTTTTCCATAAATATCTGGTGTGGCATATTTGGGGATTGTATTGTAGGACCATTCGAATTACCAACTAGGCTTGACGGAGTAACGTATCGATAATTTTTTGAGAAAAGATTTACCAACTCTTTTAGAAGACATACCTCTAAATTTGAGACGGAACTCTTGGTACATGCATGATGGTGCACCACCACATTATAGCCTAGAAGTTAGAAATTATCTAGATGAAATTTATCCTCAAAGGTGGATTGGTAGAGGTAGTGTATACCCATGGCCAGCACGCAGTCCCGAACTAAATCCCTAGACTTTCACTTGTGGGGCTACCTAAAGTCACTTGTTTATAAAAAAAATAAATAACCGTCAAGAGTTATGGCAAAATATTGTAGAGGGAGTTAACGTAATTAGGGCCCAAAGAAACTCATTATTTAAAATAAGACAAAACTTACACAAAATATTTAGATTATGTAGTTTATCTAATGGTGCACATTTTGAACACTTATTGTAATTTTTTTTCGTTTCGTTTTGAATTATTCACTTTGTTAATTGTTTTATATTCACTTCATTGTTTAATTTAATTTCTGATTTTTTTAAAATTTGTTACTGAGTCAAAGGTTTAATAAAAATAATTGTTTCAATCATATGCATTTTGTTTGCAAAAATTATCTACTACTAATACATTTAATATTCACTTTTATTTAAGACCTTTTGAATAATGTTTGAATTTACATAAGTTTTGTAAATTTTTTTTATTTTATGCACGTCTCTAAAAAATACTACGTTTATTTCGAAAACAGTGTACTTTTTTGATTTGAAACAAGAATACCTTTTTTGTGTAGAATTGAATGTTATTTCATGTTTTTTTCCTAGAATGTTTATACAGGGCGGGAAAAAAATTATGGCCCCATTAATGAACCAATGTTATAGTAGGTGGCGCCACCTAGTGTCATCGGTAAAACTAATATCATTTTCATATTAAGCATACTAAATAATAGCAAGATACTAAATTTTACTTAAATCGGTTGAATAGTTTTCAATATATCCCTAAAAATAATATAAAAAAATATAAATGAATCACCCTGTAGAACGAAAACTAGCAACATTTTGCCTAAGCAATTTGAGCTCAAACGCTTTATTTTGATGTCAGCTATCACCCATTAGCTAATGTCCAATTAATTATGGGACACCCTGTATAAATAAAATATTAATTAAAATTAATAAAATAATCTTTTACTTATTCGAGGTAATCGGTAAATCTGATGAATTGCCGACTTACTTGATTCTTAATATTGTTTTTAATAGTTTCCGAATATGACTAAATATAATTAGTACAATGAAACAAGAAAAAAATAAAATACATAAATTCTGGAGTTATATTTTAGGGAATAATACGACTTAAGGGTTTGACTGTAAAATAAACTTATTTTAAAGTGAAATTGTGGCTTATTCCCAACAAAAATAGTAAATTGTACTAAGATACCAGAAGAAAAAAACAACTTCACAACAATATTAAGAAAAACCATACTTTTGACGACATTTCACGTAAGTGTGCGCAAGATCACGCAAGGTCACACTTGCCATTGTCAAGTCAGATTAATTCTGCCTCTACATGATGTACGAGGAGAACTGATTTCTAGGCAGAAGCAACAGTTTACTAAACCCAGCCGGAGAGAACCGAATAGCCTCTTAGAATGACATTCGAGTGTTACAATTCATTGAGACGAGGTGGATTAATTCGTAGAACCATAAATCACTCCACCACGCTCCAATACTCCAGACCATCCCTTTCCTACTTATAGCACTCTGATGCACGATAGAGGCTCTCTATCAGCAAAGTGCTTATCGTGTGGGAGTTCTGGGTACAACTGAAATTGCTGCTCGAGACTCAAGTCTCTGCTCCGGGCTACGCCCAGTTCGGCGACATTTTTTTTTGTAGCATTTGTCTCTTTTGTTAATATTTTTTATTTTTTTGTGGTTAGTTCGTTCTCTTAAATTTTAAAAATTGTTTTTTTAAAGATTTCTCTGAAAATAAATCATTATTATTAAACTTACGACAGTGCTATGTGTTGTCTTCTTTGATAGAGCTACAAACTTATCTACTATTTACATATTGGCCAGAATTTGATGCTTTGTTCTTTTGTGCTTCCATCGATGGAAGAATTATTATTATCTCTCGCAGACTTGGACTTTTTCGACAATCCTGTTTGTCAACCTTACTTGTTGGAGGTATCTGAACAAAAATCGTTCAGCGACATATCTGAGTATATTTACCACTTCTCATAAGCTGCTGCTGTGAGCTGCTTATATCTTTTTTTATTAGTATTATTATACAATGTTATCGAGAAAAAGCAGAGCTTATGTGGCCCAAAGTGCAAAATATTTTGTAGCTATCAAACTAAAAAATATATCATAAATAAAAATTTTCTAATTAAGTAAAAATAAAAAATAAAAATAATATCCAACAGAATAAGTTCTTAAAAAAAGTTCGTACAATAATAGCAAATTACAAAAACCAACATTATAAAGTATACATAAGATTACAAAATTTAATACCCTAATTCTAATATACTTTTTATATCTATTGCTGATATGTCTGTGCAAGACATACATATGTCAGTATTGGCAGTATGATGTTTATCAATCTTAATTTGGTTTTTATTCTTAATTTGCTTTTTCTATCTGCGAGTCCTCCTATTGCAGCTCTGGCTATTGCTGCTTTTTGTAGTTCTATCTACGTGCTGCGTGAATGTTAGTCCCTTGGTCCATAGTGACTCTGTGACTGCACCTTTAGCTGTTTTTCTGGTTTCCTCTTCTTTTTTAAAGAGGCCGCTTGTGTTTTTTGGAATTGGTGGCTATTTTCTATTACATACTGCATTCTTCTATGTTATCCAATGCTGTCTGTAGGTTGTTGACAACGATATCTATATTCTTATGTTTACCTGTATCATTGTATTATCTGCATCAAGGCTGAGTACTATTCCAAGTGTTCTTGAAGTATTGACAGTGAATATTAAATATAGTATGGGTGATAGAACCACCCCCTGTGGCACGCCAGCCTCCGCAGTTTTGAGTTCGGACAGGACTTGTCCTATCTGAACTCTATAGCTTCGATTGTTCAAATGCGAAGAGATCAGTCTAGTCATGTCTTTACTGTATCCATACCCTCTCATTTTGTATGTAAATCCTTTATGCCAGACTCTGTCAAAGGTTATGTCATCCAGGAAGGCTGCTTCAGTTATATACTCTGTTAATGTAAGTACTTGTAGCTTACTGGAATGTTCTAATCTGAATTCAAACTGAGCTTCTGGGATTAGTTTTAGCCTGTCTATTTCAGATCAAGATCTGCTAAGTATGACTCTTTCTACAGTATTTTTGATTGCTAAAAGTAAGGGCCTGTAATTTTGTGGGAACGTGGTGTTCTTTCCTGACTTTGGTTTCATAATAACGTATGCTTTCTTCTATCGGCTTGAGAAGAGCTTGTATGTAAGTATCGCATTTGTTATATTGGTTAAACCAATAACACCAAACTTGTTGTTTTTGGTAAACTATTTTTGATTGATTTCCTATGGCGATAGGTTCGAATAGAAGTATGACTTCTTCGATAAAATCTTTATCTTTTTATGGGTAATAATTTAGTGTGCACTCTCTCGAGAGAGTCCTTCTCATGTCTCCGGAGGCGTGTCAGGGAGAAGCTGACCGCCGTGCCGGACGCATTTAGAAATTCGGAGAAATACTTGGAAATTCCAAGTGTGGGCAAATCCGAATTTCTAATTGACTCGATGTAGGGAAATTCCACTTTTACTAAGTAAAACAAAGGATTTGTTTTATATAAAAGCAGACGGAATTTCTCTCATCGGTCAGTCGAGCTTGCCTCTTCTACTGTAGACCTAGTCGGTGCTATTATTGTTCCAACTAAGTTATTGTTTTATTTCTGATTTCCTATATACCATTTTTTTATTTTAGCATTATTGTATATTCAGACCTTTTCAGGTTAGAATATTACACATTGTTCATGTACTTATTGTTTGATATTTTATGTGATTATTGTGATTGATTATTTTCTTGTATTTGTATCTAAGCTGTTCTTTCCGGTAAGTCAAAGAACTCTTAGAAATATTGCTTTGCTATTTTATTCGACTTGTTAATTTGTGTGTGTCTAAGTCGTTCTTTTCCGGTGAGTCAAAAGAACACTTAGAAGTATTTCCATATTTGCATTCTTATTTCTGATATTTCGTATACTTGTCTCTGTTCTTTTCATTTTCACGCTAAGTCGTTTCTTCCGTAAGTCAAGAAAACACTTAGCTATATTTCTATATCTTTTCCGCATTTTATTTTTCTTATGTTCTATTACAAGTTGTTTCTTCTGTAATTCAAGAAACACTTGTAAATATTTGTATTCTTATTTCTGCATTTTATTTTTCTTATTCTATATTACAAGTCGTTTCTTCCGTAAGTCAAGAACACTTGTAGATATTTATATTCTTCTATTGCATATTTGATTCTCTTGTTGTTTTTCTGTTCTAAGTTGTTTCTTCCGTAAGTCAAGAAACAAACACTTAAACATATTTTCACATATTGTTTTATATTTACTTATTTCATTTGTTTATATTCCTCTCTTAAGTTGTTTCTTCCGTAAGTCAAAAAAAAACACTTAAGAACATTTCTGCATTTTTCTATTCTGTGATCTTGTACATTTTTACTTTTCATTCTAAGTTGTTTCTTCCGTAAGTCAAGAAACACTTAGAAACATATTCTTTGCACTACATTTATCATACCATTTTATTTTATTGTTTACCAAGTTATTCCTTCCGTAAGTCAAGGAATACTTAGATTATTTTACCTGTTCTGTTTTCTATTTTGATCTGCTATTTTGTAACTGTTCCTTGGAACTGTTACCTATAACAGATACTTGTCACGGTAACTGTTATTTTATACCAGTAGCAGTATTAACACGTTTTACCAGTGACAAGCAAAGATGGTCAACACCGATCAAATTCCGGGGACAGGAAGAAGTCCGAAGAGCCGGCGATGGGTCCCACAGGCCCAAATGCCCCCCTCCCGGCAACACTCATCACCTTGGCTTTTTCTCGATGAAGTAGATAATTTTATTTTCACCGTATAGTGGAAGTAAGGGTTTTTTGTAACTTCTCAGTATTCTTGATAATTTCCAAATATTTAACCTATTTGGGCCTGTTCCTCTATCTCTTTAAAGTGTTTGTTCCAGTTTCGGCATCTATGTTCTTGTAGCGCCCTTTTAACCTCTCTGTTTATCCGATTTGTCCTGTTTTTGTCTCCTGGTTTCTTCTTCTTCTAGCTCCCTTTTTTACTTTGTTCTTTTTTTTATCATGTCCTTTTTTTCTTGTATATGTGTCTAAACCTTCCCATATGTATTTGTATTTTTACTATAGTAGCGGTTTTGTAGTTTGACCTCCCATGTTTTTATTTCCAATGGTATGAAATTGTGAACTGCTGTTTCCTTATTTAGTGTTCGGATTTATGATTGCAGTCCTATTATTTTAGCAACTACTATGTCAAGATATGTAGGTTGAGCACTTTCTGGAAAATGGGTCGGATGGAATGGCCCTGTTGTCATGGTGTCCTCCATAATTTTCTAGATAATTGTTTAGAAGTTCTTCATTTCTGTTCGTAGTTTTATTGTTTCATTTTGGGGATCTTGCATTTACGTCTCATATTATTATGGACGGCTTTTCTATATTTCTAAACGAATTTAGATCGTCATATAATAAAGGATTTCGTAAACTTACGTATACTGAGGTGATTCTGACGTCTTCTTGCCTCATTTGTATTTTAATTGTAGTGGTTTTCATAGTAGTTCGCTATGGTGTATGTATTTTAGTATGTGATATTTTTTTCGCAACAGGATAGCTGTACCTCCTGATCTTTAACTATGGTTGTTTTTGTAGATATTATAACCAGGAAACGTTATATTTATGTTAACTTTGTTTCCTGTATTACCATGACATCCATTTTGTAACTGTTTATGAGTTCGTCCAGTACGTTTTTATTGGTCCTTATGCCACCTTCGTTATGGGGCCTATAGCATGCTAGCCTTTGAAATGCTTCCTTAAAGGCAACAGTTGATATGTGTCATTAGAAAATTAAGGTTTATTTATATATTAAAATATTGATGAATGAAATTTAGTAAAGACTGTCTGAAATTAAGTTTTTTAAATTTTGGTTGGTATATCACCATATTGAATATTATGTTCAAAATTGACTGAAGGTCAAAGTAGGTTCAGTAAAAGTCCCAAAACAACTTATTTAAATACAAAGAAGAAACTAGATAGTAATGTTTCTAAGTGTGTTTTAAAGGAATAACTTGTTAAATAATTAATTACAAAAATACATGTTATAAATTTATTATTATGATTTACAATATAAAATTCTTATAATTTCAATCAAGAGATACAATTTTTTAATACACTTAAGTATCATACTTATATCCTATAAATATATTGGAAAAAAATGTAAGGCAAAATTTATAAAACAGCATTAGACTAATAATGACATACGCGGAAGAAACATATTGACACAGAGAAGACAAAAAGGATATTAGAAACAGCAGAGATAAAAAATGTATAATATATATATATATATATATATAAATATATATATATATATATATATATATATAAGTACATATGTATATACGACGTAGATGCAAGGTGGAGAACATCAATGAAAAATCGAACTACAGCTCACTGAAGGCACATTGAAAATCAGACAGAGTCATGCCTGCATAAAAGAAGAAGAAGTATCATACATAGAAACATTACAATCCAGTTTCTTCTTTATATTTAAATAAATTGTTTTGGGAATAACTTGTCGATTGAACCTACTTTGACTTTCAGTCAATTTTCAACATATTATTCATTAAGATGCCATGCAAATTAAGATTTAAAAAAAACTTAATTTTAAACAGTCTTTGAAAATTTCTTCTTTCATTATGAATTTATATTCATAAATTTTTTGATAATTAATTTGCTTAATAATATTCTTATAATATTATTCTTCCATTGACACCTTTGAGGAATCATTTAAAAGACTGATTCGATTTCCCTGATTCTATCTGCTGCTGCAACTCTAACAAATAATCGAGTTCTGACACCCGTACCATAAACAAATTTTTTAATGTTTTTTTTTGTGAAGTCCAGTGGATGGTCTATTTTATGTTTATTTAGGTGAAAAATTTGTATTTTTTACCTAATGAAATCCCTCCTAATAGTGATACTTCAAATATTTGACGTAGGTGAAACATTGTAAATTTTAATATATTTAAATCGTTGTTCTATTGTAGCATAGCCCTAAAGACGGCTTTGTAAGGCGAAAGTGGTTAGCTAATAAATAAATCTTTATATACTTAATATATATAATATATATATATATATATATATATATATATATATATGTTATATGTGAAAATAGTCACCTTCAACCACTTAAGGGTTACCGATACTTTGGTTCCGCAATATCAGTTCCTATTTACGGACATCAACATCTGACCAAAGCAGATCTTTCGTGGGAAATGCCGACACCACATTTTAGAAAGATTATAAATTTAGGACTTTAATATTATTGTTTCACCCGTCCTTTATGTTTCTTGCTAATACCCTATTTGTATTACAATTTTATTTGCTTCATTTTATCGTAGAACAAAGTGTAACTTTTAATTGTGAAATAGATCTTTTTTAAAAAGTCAAATAAGAAGTTAGTGATTTAACATTTGGCGTAGTCAGTAGGATCCGGTTAACTTTGTTAGAACAAAGAAACTTACTAGCAACGGTGGATATCTATTCCTTAACGGAAAAAGAACCTAGAGCCGTCATTCAACTGGATACTACGGAAGGAACACCTGGTGAAGCCCCTGGTAGCAGATCCTGTTAGAAAACAAGACGTACTCGATGTCTCTGTAAGTTATTGAATCATCTCGTTTTTACTATTTGAATATTTGCAAACATACCGTACATACATCATAATATTTTCAATTGATAATCTTGACTATACAGAAAGTCGAGCCAAGTTGATTATCTAATAAGGAAATACCTTTTTATTACATACTTTTATTATTTTATCATTCTTATTTACGCATTTCATTGATTTCATATTATATTTTCACCGATATTTTACTATATTTTACTTTATTTTACTACATTTGACTTGATTTTACCATATTTACTTTTCTTCGTATATTTTGTTTTATACTTCCACTAACATATTATTATCAAAATGCCTGAAACACGTTCACAAACGCAAGTTAAAATTGAACCCTACAAGCTTTTAGAAATATTTTCCATAATTTCTGAGTTTTAAGGAGACCCAATCTCTTTTCCCACATTCTTAGACGCATGTGATTGCGCGATTAAAATGTCTTCGGGAGACCAACGTATTTTATTAACGATTCACATTAAAAACAAACTAAGAGGTAAAGCAGCTCAATTATTAAACTCTAGAAAACCAACCTCTTATCCGACATCAAAAATCTATTAATCCTTTATTTTGCAGATAGTAGAGATCTTACTTCTTTAATTCACGACCTACAAATACTTAAATTAGTTACAGTTATCAAACGAATCACCCTTAACCTTTTTCAACAGACTACAAGTTCTAAAATGCAAACATGCACGCCTCAATCCAAAAATCAGGCCTCACACAAGACCAAAAGACCGCCCAATGCACGTTAATTGACTCTATGGATTTGAATACTCTTTTAACTGGACTAGAACCCCGTTTAGGACAAATAATTAGGGCCAGTAACCCTAAAGATCTTATAGAAGCCAGTAACCGTATCCGACGTGAACTTCAGTTATCGTATTTCAAATCACAAAAATCAAATAAAGATAGCGAAAATAATTCAAAACCTTCCCAACCGATGAGAAGAACCTCATATAATTTTTCCAAATG
Organism: Diabrotica balteata; assembly: GCA_918026665.1. Classification (NCBI taxonomy): domain Eukaryota; kingdom Metazoa; phylum Arthropoda; class Insecta; order Coleoptera; family Chrysomelidae; genus Diabrotica; species Diabrotica balteata. The sequence continues at coordinate 84,728,370 of OU898281.1, read as the reverse complement.
CACAAGTTGTGGTCGTATTGGCCATTTAAGTAGCGAATGTCGCTCATCACGGTTTTCTTCTTACCAAAATCAATAGAGCGGCAGACCACAAAACTACCAAAATAATCGAAACCAATACTCTTCCAATCAATATAATGGTGAATCACAAAATTACCCAAGTAATCAAAACCAATCTTCTTGCAATCAACAAAATTATCCACAATTATACGAATATCCAATTATAGACAGGGAACAAATAACTAAAGAACAACTAGGAATTGACCACTTAAACTCAGAAGAAGAGGAACAAATTCTGAACATTTGTACGGAATTTTCAGATATATTTTACGTAGAAGGTGACAAGCTAACATTCACAAATGAAATTAAGCACGTGATCAAAACGAAAAACGCGAAACCGATATTCATGAAATCTTACAGATATCCACAAGTTCATAAAGAATAGGTAAAGGCACAAACCAACAAAATGCTAGATCAAGGAATAATTCGGCATAGCATACCGCCCTGGTCAAGTTCAGTGTGGGTGGTACCCAAAAAACTTAAAGCATCTGGCAAACATAAATGGAGAGTAGTTATTGACTATCGTAAACTTAATGAAGTTACAATAGAAGACCGTTATCCACTTCCACAAATTTCAGAATTGTTGGACCAACTAGGAAAATGGTAGTACTTTACAACATTAGATTTGGCGTCCGCATTTCACGAAATTGAAATCGATCTAAAAGATATCGAAAAAACAGCATTTTCGGTTGACAACGGATATTACGAATTTGTTCGTATGCCTTTCGGATTAAGGAATGCTTCTTCAATATTTCAACGAGTAATGGATAACATCCTCTTAGAAATTCAAAACGAGAGATTTTTGGTATATATGGACGACATAATCATCTATTCAGCCACCATTCACGAGCATATGTCACGACTGACACAAGTATTTAAAAGATTAAGGAAAGAAAATCTGAAAATACAACTAGATAAATGTGAATTCTTAAGAAAAGAAGTCGCATACTTAGGACACCTCGTAACTAAACACCGAGTAAAAACAAATCCAGCCAAGGTATCATGCATAAAAAGTTTCCCAGAATCCAAGACAACTAAAGAAATAAATCATTTTTAGACCTAGTAGGATACTACCGTAGATTTATACCGAATTTTGCCAAAATTTCTAAACCACTGACTAAATTACTTCAAAAAAATGTCCCTTTTGCTGTTAATACTGAATGTAAGGAAGCATTCAACGATCTCAAAAATATTCTAATGACAGACCCAATTTTCATATATCCAAATTTTGACCCTGAAAGGGTAAAACCCTTTTCACTCATTACTGACGCTAGTGCTTTCGCAATTGGAGCCGTTTAGTTACAAGGTCCATTAGGAAAAGATCTGCCAAACGCTTATGCCTCACGAACATTATGCAGTGCAGAAACCAAATATTCCACAATAGAGAGAGAATTACTAGCTATAGCATGGGCAGTAAAACATTTCAGACCATATCTTTTCGGTCGCAAGTTTACTCTTATCACTGATCATCGACCTCTTACATGGCATATTTTCAATCAAAGACCCAGGAAGCCGTCTAGCACGTTGTCGCCTAAAACTTGAATATATTTACCAAAATAGAGCACCGTTCAGGAAAAATCAACAGAAACGCAGATGCACTCTCAAGAATAAAAATAAACCATTTTAAAGACTATGCAGATTTTTAATCAAAACTTGCTCTGCACGTTTCATCTAACAGAGATGAAACCGAGACAGAAGAAGACCGAGAAGAAAAAGAAGACACAGAGGAAGGAATAAAAACGATGGCCTAGAATTCGAAAAATTTCTCAAATTATATAGAACGAAATCCATTATCGATTACTCCAAAATAGAAACGTCAAACGCAGAACTGTTAGATAAATCTCACAAGAATGTCGTTACCTTTTCTGGCCGAATAAACTTGAGGACCTACACGAAAAATTAATGAGTGATATATTCGAAGAAAATATAGAATACAGTAACCGAAGAATCAATTTCGTATCTAGTAAAACCGTTAAAGATCGAAAATATTTCATTATCCCGTTACCTTTTGATCCACAAAGATTAATGTCATACTTATTTCTCATACTTTATGCGAACCAAGACGAATCAAAGACCTATTGCATAGAAAATAATCTCGAACTTCCCATTCTAGAAATATTTTTAAATGTAGTTAAACAATCTGCCAAAATGTAGTTAAACAAGCAAGTGAAGACGAAACCCCACAAAGCCTAAAACATTACCATTGTGGCAAAAATAACTTGCACAGAGGAATAAACGAAACCGTTAGACGTATAAAAGAAAAATATAATTGGAAGAACTTAGCAAAAGATGTCGAAAAATATATAAAAGCCTGTGAAATTTGCCAAAAGTTTAAAATTTACAGAAAAAATCTAAGTGCACCATTAGTTATAACGGAAACACCAAAAACGCCATTGAAACTATGCATTAACCATTAGAGATGAATTAACTAAATTCACTCAAGTATACTCACTCAAGCATACTGACTCAAGCATTCGTGAATCTCCTTTATCCAGGATATGTTATAATAATACAAAAATCAAGACACATGGTTTTACGCCGTACGAACTAGTTTTTGGACATTTTAATTTTTGTTATTATAACTAATAAATAAACAATCAGAATAAAACAATGCATTCTATAAAGGTGCGTCCAGACATGCAACAAAACATCGTATCGTAACACCGTCACGCAACAATTGTTGTACGCATCGAAGTTACGGCATGATCAAAAATACAGGCGCAACAATACATCATCGCGTATCTTAGCAGCAGAACATACTGCCGTTCCGTCTGAATTGTCGTTTTCTAGTTGTGAGGTACAATTGGTACGAAATGGAGGTTGCTGCAGCAGCTTACATATTTATGCATTATTTCGTTAAGAAAAATAAAAAAAGGCGGGTAGAAAGGCGCTGGTGGCAGACAAAGTTGTATACTGTAAGAAAGGCATACAGTGGAAGACACTTACTACAGGATTTAAAATTTCAGGCAATTAGTGGCCTCTACAAAAATTTTACTAGAATGTCTCCAACAGACTTCGAGTATTTGATTAATGTAATTGGACCAAAAATAGGACGAAAAGATACTAGATGGAGAAAGGCAATTTCTGTCCAAGAAAGATTGGCAGTAACAATTCGTTTTTTGGCGACTGGTGATTCCTATACCAGTCTACAATATCTTTTTAAAATGTCTAAACAATCGATAAGTACTATAGTTCCTGAAGTGTGTAAAGCTATCGTAGAAGTATTAAAAGAAAGTATAGAGGTAAGAAACTATTTTATTAAACAAGTATATTAAACACTATTTCTAAAAATATTTTTTTATAAATCCCCTAATTCAATGTCGGGCATATCCAGTAATTGGTGTGGTAAAGAGGTAGTGACTGGAGTAGTGCGACTTGAATGAATCGAAATACTAGAACTATCATAAGTAGATGCTGGAGATGGTGACTGTGATTGTTGTTGAATAAAATTAGATCTTTGGCTATCCTGGTAGTGTTCAAATTGAGAATCTTGTGGCATAGAATTTGTGAAGTCTGACTGAAAATTATGAGTACGGTATGTTTGTAAATAATCCGAATTGATTGAAGTTTGCTTGAGATGGATCCTGTCTGCTTTAAATAAAACATTCATAATTTCTTGTTGTACATCACTTTGTAATTGAGAAGAATATTTGGCCAGTTTTTTAGCCACAAGATTTCCAATTATCTGACATTCGTTTTCTTCCCGTAGGTTATTGGCATTTGCTGATGCTTTGGACAATATTTTAAAAGCTTGATCTAGTTTCTCAGAATCTTCACTCTTCTTTTGGCGTTTTCTAGGTGTTACCTCCGTTTGTTTCCTTTTCGGTCTGTTTTCTATATTCTCTTGAATCTCTTGTGAAGCAGAATTTTTATCGCTATCCGCTAATGTAGGTTCTTCACTCGGTATATCTTTTTCACCTTCACCTTCTTCATTATCTTCAATCTAAAATATTTAGTAGTATCATCTAACTTTTTTAAAATAAATATTAAGTAAAAAAGTTTAGTTAGGTAATAAAAACATTGCTGAATTTTTGACACAGTTGTTTATTTCAATTTTCAGATACCAACAACACCAGAAAAATGGATAGAAGTGGCAAAACAATACGAGAAAACCTGGAACTTTCCTCATTGTCTGGGTGCCTTAGATGGAAAACATGTTGTTTTACAAGCACCAATAAACACTGGAAGCGAGTTTTTTAATTACAAATCAACATTCAGTGTAGTTCTTTTTGCTTTAGTGGATGCTAATTACAACTTTTTGTATGTCAATGCTGGAGGCCAAGGAAGAATTTCAGATGGTGGTATCTTTAAAAATTGCTCTCTTTACAAAAAATTAGTACAAAATAATTTAAATTTTCCCGAACCGGAAGCTTTGGATGGCATGCCACGGAAAATTCCCTACTTTTTTATTGGAGACGAGGCATTTGCTTTAACTGATTCATTAATGAAACCGTTTTCGGGAATACATGCGAAAGGATCACCACGAAGAGTGTTTAATTATAGATTATCTCGCGCACGAAGAACTGTCGAAAATGTATTTGGCATTACCTCAGCCGTTTTTAGGGTACTTCGTAAACCAATGTTGCTTGAACCTAAGAAGGCCGAATTAATTATAATGGCAATAGCTCATCTACATAATTTTTTAAAGAAAAGTTCCACATCTGCTGCTCTGTATACGCCACGTGAAGCTTTCGATACAGAAAATGAAGGAACGCTTATAGAAGGAACCTATAAAACTATAACCAATGGAACCATGTCCTCATTACTTCCAATTAGAAATGTTCCCAGAAAACCCACCGCAAATGCAGCACTAATTAGAGACGAATTAGCAGCGTACTTTCAAAATAATCATCGACTTTTGTGGCAAGATAATTATAATTAGGTATACGTAGTACTTAATTTAATACTCACAGTGCTTTGTGTTTCTCGAACCTGATTCTTGTTCCAAAGGAATTGCATACTTTTAAATGCATACCAACTACTTTCGTAGACATCTGAAAGCCCTATAAATAAAAAAACAATTTGTAATTCAAAAATACCTAAATAAAAATATATCAAAAGTAAATTAAAATTCACTCATTCAAACTTACCTTTTCCAGTACTGTGACTCTTTTTAATTTTGGCTTTCTCTCGCCTAAGTGCTGATAATAGAGTATTTATTTTTTTTTACATTCATCTACTGTCGTTTTAAATTCTACAGCAAGTTCTTCCCAAGCATCATGCTTTTTTATTTTATTATAATATTTCGGATGTTTTGTATCCCACAAAATATCTTTATTTTGGTAACTATTTATAAAATTAATAGAAGATTCTTCCGTCCACTCCATTACAATTGTTTCAACTAAATAAATACAACGGAAGATAAAACGCGAGTATGTACGCAGACCCGTCCAAACAAGCAAACAAGCGGTGCAACATCAGCGCGTAACATTCCTTTGATGCGACGGCAGAAAACCGACAACCGATGGGACGCCTCGATGTTGCGGTGTTGCGCTGTTACGCTGTTACGCAGTGCGGTCTAGACTTGATACGCGACGGTGTTACAATACGATGTTTTGTTGCAATGTCTGGACGCACCTTAATGTGATGAGTTTAGGTCCTGTCCCTTGGTTCTGGCGTGATGTGCTCCCCTTCAGTTAGAAAAATGACGGGTCCATGTTACTGGTCTGTTGGCCAACGTCTCTTTAGTCTTCTGATAACTCGATGTTGAGGTATTACGGAAATTAATGGATTGGAGTGTGTGTTTCACTTTTTGAATGTATTGTAATTTCTTTTGCTGGTATACTTCTTTTACTGTTGAGATATTGAGATCCTCATAGATTCTTTGGTTGGTTACGTACCAGGTGCATCAACAATTGCTCTTAAGATTTTTGATTGGCATCTTTCCATAATAGCAATATTAGATTTACTCCTTCTTCTTTGTCAACCATTTTCCATCCACTCCTGAATGTAGGTCTCTCCCAATTGCTTCCATCTTTCTCTATCTTGCGCCAATCTAATCCACTGTTTGCCTGCCACTGCTCTTATGTCATCTACCCATCTTTTTTGAGGTCTTCCCATGCTTCTTGTTGTCGTCCTTGTCTCCATTCTAGAATTCTCCGTGTCCACCTGTTGTCATTATATCGGGCTACGTGACCTGCCCAGCGCCATTTCATTTTTGTAATTTCTTCCACAATATCCTTAATCTTCGTTCTACGTCGTATCTCGGTGTTTCTAATTTTGTCTCTTAGTGATATTCCAAGCATGATTCGTTCCATTGCTCTTTGCGTTGTTTCTAATTTTTTGGCAGATTTTTTGGTAAGTGCTACTGTCTCCAAGCCGTAGGTACAAACAGGTAGTATGCATGTGTTATACACCTTTTTCTTAAAGTTTATAGGAATGGAGGTGTTTTTCAAGATATGTGCTAGTTTGCCGAAAGCGCCCCAAGCTAGTTGTGTCTTCTTTTAATTTCAGCATCTTGATTTGGTTTTCTAGTTTGATAACATGACCTAGATATACATAATGTTCCACATTTTCTATGGTATGATTTTTGTATTGTTATATTTGTCTGGTCTCGGCTCAGTATTTTTGTTTTGCAGTAATTCATTTGTAAGCCTACCGCTCCTGAAACTGCATTTAATTGTTGTAACATATCATTTAGTTCTTGGATATTATCGGCTATTAAAACTATGTCATCTGCGAATCTCAATGGTTTAACTATGATCCGTCGACGTTGATACCCTTATTGTTCCATTCCAGTTTCTTAAAAATATCTTCTAGAGCAAGGGTAAATAGTTTGGGAGAGATGGTGTCTCCTTGTCTTACTCCCCGTTGTAGTCTTATGGGATTAGTTTTTTGTGCTTTCGTCCAGCTTTATATGCATGGTGGCATTTTCATATATGTTTTTAATTATGTTAATGTATCTTGAATCTATGCGTGCATTTTCTAGAGATTCAAGCACTGCCCATAATTCGATGGAATCGAATGCTTTGTGGAAATCGACGAACGCCATATGAATTGGAACATTATACTCGGTGCATTTTTCTATCAGTGTTCTTACGGTGTGCAAGTGGTCTATGGTATTAAAATGTTTTCTGAATCCAGCCTGCTCGATAGGTTGATAGAAATCGAGCTTATGTGTTAGGCGGTTGGTTATGATTTTAGTTAGTAATTTATACAGATGTGATAGCAAGGATATTGGTCGGTAATTCTCGATGTTTGCTCTGTTTCCTTTCTTGAATAATAAAATGACCTCGGAGTTGTACCATTCTTGAGGAATCTTTCTTCATCAATTACTTTATTAAATAAAACATTTAATACCTGTTTCCATTTTTCTGCCACCGAATTTTCAACATTTCAACTGTAATCTTATCCTCTCCCGGACATTTATTCGTTTTAAGTTGATTTAGGGCCATTCTTATTTCATAGTCGTTATGTCCGGTATTTCTTCTGAGCCGTGTGTAATTATTGTTCGTTGATTGATTTACTAATTAATGATTTACTCCTACAGCCCCACATCTCTATGCCATATGTCCGTATTGGTTTGATAACTGTTTTATAAATTAGAATTTTATAATTTATTAACAGCTTGGAGTTTTTTTCCAATTAACCAATTGATTTCTTTTTGTCTTAGTCGAATTTGTTTTCTTTTTTTTTTGTGATGTGTTCTTTACAACACAGGGTTTGGTCCAGGTGTTAGCCCTAGGTATTTGGTTGTTTTAGTCTTGGGTATTTCCTCATTGTTAATATATATTGGTGGTGGTGTTTCTCGTCGTAAAGTGAAAGTTACGTTGGTTGACTTGTTTCATTTATTTTTATTTTCCATTGTTTTAGCCAGTTTTCAAGCTCATACAAATAGTCTTGCAGTTGTTGTGTAGCTAGGTTAATGTGTTTGTGACTTGTTAGTGCTACTGTGTCATCTGCAAATGTGCCAATTGTTACGTTATGTATAGTTAGTAGATCAGACGTATATAATATAATACTATATAGATATATATATATATAATATATATATATATTATATAATAAAGGTCCCAGGACGCTGCCCTGTGGAATTCCCGCCTTAATGGGATGCATTTTCGATATTTCTCCATTTACTTTTGTTTTAGACTGTCGGTTTTCCAAGTATGATGTAAGATATTCGAAGAATGTGGTAATATTTGTATAATTTTATAAAGAAGTCCTTTATGCCAAACCTTATCAAAAACTTGACGTACATCTAGTGATACCATTGAGCAATATTCCTTTTCTCTAATGCGGAATTGATTTTATGGTTATTCGGTGGCATTGCTGGATAGTTGAGTGTTCTCGTCGGAAATCCAAACTGAAAATCTGGTATCCAATCAGCGCCTGTAAGCTCTGGATCTATTCTTTTATTAAAAGTTTTTCTAGTAATTTGGAGATTGTTGATAACATACTGATAGTCGATAGGATGAGATTTCACTTGAATCCTTTCCTGGTTTTAGAATAAAAATATTTCTGTAATTTTTAGATTGTTATAATATTGCGATAAATATATAAGTAAGGATTAATATATCCTGTTTTGGTAATGTTTTTAGCATTTTTGGTGTTATTAGGTCAATTCCTGGCGACTTTTTGATATTTAGTCTTAAGATTTCTCCTTTAAGTTCTTTGGATGTTTGTTAATTTTATTGGATTTTTCTTTATCGCTTCTTGCCCATTGGTTCTGTGTGACTCTGGTGTTTCTTACTGGTGGCGATATTGCTTGAGGATTTAAGGAAGATTTGATTGGTTTCCATATTGAATGGTCGTATCTATTAAGTTGTCTTACATATTTTTTGACTGACTCTTCTCTTGCAATTTTTTCTAGTGAAATAAACATTTCTAGTGAAATGTTATTCTATTCTCGATTTTATTTTTATCTGCATCATTCGGTGTCGCTTCTTTTGCAGCATTTTGCAATAATGTCATAAGGTTGTTTGTTGCTGCTTCTCATTTCTGCAGGCTTCTTAGTCTTACATTTAGTTTAATGTTTCATCCAGTATTTTTCGGTAAAGATTCCAATTTGTTCTAGGTCCATGCAGTTTTTTAGTAGGTTGTTTGTTAATAACGCAGGTGCTAATTGTTGCAATAATTGTGAATGATCTGAAGATAGATTATAACTTGGAACTATGTCCATAAAGGTGTTAGATATTTCTTTTATGATGCAAAAGTCTAAGAAGTCTGGTCATTTTTTGGGTCCGTTGGCCAGTACGTTGGTGTTCCTGTTGATAAATATGATTATTTATTTTCTTGCATTAATCCATAGAGGTCTCTCCCCTTTGTTGTTATTAATCCTTGATCCCCAGTAAGTGTGTTTACTATTAAAGTCACCAGCTGCGATAAATTTTGGACCTAGAGTATTGAAAAAGGATCCGAAATCGATTTTTTTAATATTGTGCTTTGGAGGGCAATATACTGCTGCTATTGTTATTTCATAAGGTAAATGAGCACACTTTAATTACTGTAGCTTGGATACAGTCTGTTATGTAACTTCCATCATGACATGTTTAATTGATTGATCAAGATTGCTGTACCTCCATGGGCTGTCTTGTCTGGTGGTTAGTATGGTACGTTAGATAATGAGGTATTTTAAAATACGATTTGTCTGTAAAATGGGTCTAACTTATTAATAATATATCCATAAAATTTTGTAGTAGAAATATTATCACCTCGTTCTTATGATTCAGCAGGCCATTGGCGTTCCATTCTGCTATTCGTAGAAAGAATTTTATTTGCATACGAGATTACTTAGCATGTTTATTACCATGCTGTTTTGTTGCAAGATTTGATTAAACATGGATTTGAATTCTTCTAAAAACTTCATAAGAATAATGTTTGAATCTTGGTTATCTGAAAGAGCAGCAGGAGGTTGTCTATTACTCGCTGAATTAGCATAGCTTACATTTGGTCTTACTGTGTTGGGTATAAAGTTCTCTTACGTGCTTGCGACATATTTTGGTGATGATTATATGTAGTTTGTGCTATATTTTTATTTCTATTTAAATTACGATAATATTCGCATCCTTTATAGTTAGCTGGGTGATCTCCTCCACATAAAGCATATGTAGCTAGTGTGTTCTTATTCTTTTTACAGCTGTTTGTACTGTGCTGCCCTCCACATTTCACACAGACATATGGTCGATTGCAATATGTTTTTGAATGGCCATATAATTGACATCTCATACACTGGATGATATTTTTGTTTTTTATAGGTGTTATTGTTTGATGGTTTAAGGTCAACAAAGAACATATTACCGGCTCTTTTGTAATCCTATGTTTATCATTAATTATGTTTCTTACCTTGTGACCCAGTTTTGTCAGTTCTTCTTTGATATCTTCTGTTGCATGTGAATAGTGAAGGTATTTAATTACGACTCTATATGCCTTTTCTTCCTTTGGTTGATATGTGTGATGAATAATGTTATGCTCTCTACAAATACAAATACAAATTATTTTGACTGTATTATTTGCCATAGTCATGGTTTCGTATTGTTCAGCTTTAGCTATTTCTGTAAATTTTCCTCATTTCTGGAAAGTCGCTTACACCGTAAACAAATATGGTGGTGATTTAGGTTTCTTGGCGCTTTTTTATTTGATTGGTTCATTTTCTTGGTATCCGTTAGGGTATTATCTTTGTTCGATAGTGGAATGGTATCATCTTCTTTGTCTGTTTTCTACATTTGATCTGATTTTCTGCGTTTTGTAGTTTTAACTACTTGCCATGAGTTTTTGTTGACACATTTGCACTTTCTGGTTCGTCATCTCTTGTTGATGACATTCTGTAGTATTGCTGGCTATTTCTGTTATTTATATTGCTATTGTGTGACGCGTTTTGGTGATTTATATATTGTTCTTGATTGGGCGGAAATATCATATTCATCGAAGAATTGGTGGTTGGTTGATTTATTTGCATATTGTATATACCCAGTATTTGTGATGAGATTTGTGGATAACCCTGTATATTGTTGATTTGTGATTGACCCTGTGTGTTGTTTGGAATCTGCATTTGTAACAATTAATTTGGTTTGATGGATACTGGATTGGTAATGGCTGACTGTTTACATTTTGCATTTGTTGGCTAACTATGTAGTTGTCGAACCCTGGTCCGTTCCATGTTGGAAACAGTATAAATAAATTACTGAATTGTTTTAAATTTAATTTGTGTGTTTATTGTTTTTAAGGCTATTACTAATTGTTTGCTTTTAAATCACTAAACATTTATCTGTTCAATTCGAGAAAACCGGTCGAATGTTGATAACGGAGAACCATTTAACGTCCGCTCAGTTTGGAGTATCGATGTGAACTGATTTTAAAATCAGTGAAAAAGTATACGTAAAACAATCCCAAATAAAATCAAAATCTGAAAATTTATTTAGTGGACCTTCTTCAAATTCAAGAAATATTTACAAATTCTGCCATTATCCTAAATCCCCAAACGAATCAAACTTCTAAAGTAAATTATGACAGGATAAAACCATACTTTAAATAAATTTCTTCTTTACAGATTCTAAGGACTATTCTCAGTCGCCTACTCCCAATTTTACCTTTTGCCTATTAATAATACAGTAGGAATCTTCTACCACAAAGAAGGTATCATTCGAATACCCAACGATAAATGGACATTACTTGTTTACAAGGAATTGTTTCCTATAAAAACTGCCATATCTAACAACGACAGAATTTTAGAAAACTTGATAGATAAATTTACTAATGCCGAATACATCAAGAAAACTTGCATTTCAATACGAAGTACAATTACATATTAATTTGATAAGACAAATTTCTAATTCCGTAAATTTAAAATATAGAGAAGTAATTGCCGACACACGAGTCTATAATCAACGCCAAAAACGAGGATTAATCAATGGTGTTGGAAAGTTATGGAAATCTATTAAGTGGAAATTTAGACGCATCGGACTGTGAATAATTCAATCAATGTATAAATAGGATCATTACAGATGAAAATTAAATAGAAACACTCCTAAAGGACCACATCTCTGTTACAACTTTTGTCATAAAATCTTTTAACACTACTATCCAAAAATTACAATTAGACGAACAAACTTTTAACAAAGACCTAAACGATATCGAAACCACTCTTATAGACATCGCTGACGACATATCATTTTACCGTGCACAATTACAAACCTTAAATTTGTGCGAATCATTAATGGAAAGCTACAAATTTTTAGAAAATTATCTCAATTACATTTTTAACCCCATCACTTTTTCTGGGTTGCAAATTTTACACAGTTCAATTATTTCGCCCAATGATCTACTAGATTCGTTGAAAACTATCTCACAATCATTACAAAATAATGTATTCCCATTGCCCATTTATATATAAAATATAGCCCAGTATATTGATATAATAAAACTTCAAGCATTTCAACTCGATTCAAAAATTGTATTCGTCCCTAGAAATTTCACTAGTCGGCCCGAAATCTATACCTTATATCATTTGTATTCGATACCAATATGGTCTTTTTCATACACTTTCTACAATACTTAAGTAAATAGCGCGAGATGATGATTTAATTTCATATGTATTACCCCGAAACACAGACGAATGCAAATCAATTAGTCCAAACCAAAGAATGTGCACAGATATTCTTCCCTATTTAATAGACAGCGATACTATATGTGAAGCCCAGTTATTGAAACCAGTTAGCATTCTACCAAAAACTTGTCAGATGTCGACGTTTTTAGCATAAGATTACAATGTGCAAGAAATTGACCGAAATTTATGGTTAATAACAGTATTCGATCCATTACCAGTTACAGTCAAGTGTGAAAGAAAAGACATCAAGTACCCAGACAATCAAAGTAAACACAATTCAAGATTACTACCCGAATGTACAGCATTTATTGGAATACTAGAGTCACTACACCAGAGATCAAATCCATAAATATCCAAATATAACCTACAGAAGTCATCCAGTTGATGTTCCATACAGATGTTGTGACTATTTCGAAAGAAAAAACCATATACCAAATTTGAAACCATTACAACTCAATAAGATCAATGCAGACGATTTAAATATTGTACAAAACAAGCTGGACCAATATTCAGAAAAACTCGACCGAATCATGAACCAACCATTAATTGAAGAACATTTGCCTTGGTTCGCTGTATTGTCTTTATCATTAATTATCATTATAGTTGTTGTATACATCTTGTGCAAATGTAGACGCAAAAGATTTCTAATGCTTTGAATAAGAGAACTGATATAAGTAACTTGAGCCAAATATATCATGCTTTAATTTTGCAGAATTAGGCTTCATGATCTTTTCACTATATTAAATGTCATATTAGGTGTACTACTTGAACCTTTTTTCCATTTTTCATGAAATAAATTTAAATACATAAAATAGAAATAAAATACATAAAATAATTAAATAAAATAATTAAATATTCTTTACTTAACTCATTAATACATATGCAACTATACATAGCATTTTCATACACTGATTACATAGATTAGTGTGAACAATTTATACTTAAATAAAAATAATACAAATAATGTAATTGAATTCATAGAATCTCCTTTGCAAATTACAGTTCCAAGTACATGAACCTTGGGCTGGTTGGAAATTAATGTGTCGTTAACCACCTGTGGCTGATTATCTAGCCATAATGATTAACGTTATTACGTACATATGAGGTTGAATGAAAATCTCCTGTTTGTAAAATCTAGGCTGATTAATGAGAGGAGTTGCTATTACAATACCAATTTCTTTCACTTGTTTGTCTTTTGCAACCGGGTAGTCATCCAAACTCATTTAAACTTATAAATTGACCGCCCAATTATTTGGGTTGGTACCTCCACCTTGCTGATCTGTCAAAAGTATTTTGAACCTCAAGGTGTGCGGTCTTTTCGCGGTGTTAGTTCGTTCCGGTTCATCTAACGCCATTTTTCCGGCGACAACTGTAGGGCTTTGGATCGGTAACTTACTTTACACTACTTATATAAATTTTTATAATATCACTTATAATGCTACCTTAAGTTAAAATCAAAGCTTAATAATCATAAAATATGTAATTTCTGTAATTTTCGTCTTCTACTAATGTCGAACTGCTTTGCATCTCAACGACTGGTAAGTTGCATTGAGGAATTGTGATATTTTTTTAAATATTTACATATTTTGTCATATTACAGTGTCTTGAAAAAGGAATAAAACCTTCCGAAAGTTAGACAAAAAGTCAAAAGAGTGTTTTTTTAACATCCCGGCCAATATTCTGACCTGCAACCCTAATAAACTGTGTTGCTATATATATAATATATATATATATATAGTATATATATATATATATAATATATATAAAGTATCATAGTATATATATATATAAACCTTAGATGTGTTGGAGTCACTAAAAGGGGCTATTTGTTGACTATTTTTTACTCGAGCTTTTAATTGTGATTACAATTATTATCAAGAACTTCTAACAAATACAAAATATCTTACAAAGTTGAACAAGAAATAAATATTTTTTGTTAACTCACAATAAAATTAGTCTTTTATATAAAACTGCTGCTAACATCTTATTACAAAAAATATTAATTAAAAAATGTCCTATTCTAATAAATGTTTCTCTGAAATAAATTTTGAAAAGATTCTTAACAAAAACAATTGAATTTGTAAACAAAAATTGAATAGCTACAAATAAGCCTCAATGTCATAAATACCAACTTAAAAATTTTTATTTTTGACATCATTGTCAAAAATAAAATTTTGTTTAAAAAATTCTTTTTTGTTTAGTAAACAAATGAAAAGATTATTCACCATTGATAGATGCCTGAAAAAATGTAACAAATACATAGAAAATCAAAATATCACATTTTGAATTTTCCATGTATTTGTTACATTTTTTTAGGCATCTATCAATGGTGAATAAATCTTCTTCCTTTTTGTTACTAAGGGGTAACTTGTTGGGTAACACTTGAAATAGCCTAAAGTCTAAAAAAAAATAAAGAACAAATACTGCAATGGTTTTTTCATGTCAGACTTAAAAATGAAAATTATGTGGGATGTAGATACAGTTAATGGAAGGAGAGGTAGATAAAAACCAAGGAGAAGATGAATGGACTGTGTGTTAGAAGACTTAAGAGGGAAAGGTTTAGGTGAAGAAGATCCGATTAACATAAATGAGTGGCGACGAAGTATAAGGAACAGTGGCCCCTGAAAAGGGAAAACCTGAAAAAGAAGAAGAACTTGCCTTTTTATTTCAGAAAAAAATTTAATGTGTGAAAATAAATAAAGTTGACGGATTATATAAAATCTTTTTGAATTGATATGTAAAGCAGGAAGATAGATACAAAAATCATATATTCTGAGTAAAACCTCAATATGATAAAGATATTAGTTTTTTTAACTAATTATTGTTTACATTTTTAAAGCATGAAACCAGTAATAAATACTTGAAAAAATAAATATATACTTTTTAATTTATTATAGCATCGAATTCTAGATTTGTATTAAAATACTGCCCTTGAACTTATACAATGTTGTGGAAAGTTCCAGACAGGAAAAACCTGTCTGAATAATTAACCTAAGCCTGTTTGTCTTTTAAATTTTTAAGGCGTCAAAAAACCAGAAAAATTTAAATAAAACTGAATTAAATGATCTTACAATTTTTTATGAAGTTACTTTGTTGATTTTTTATTTTTATAGGGCTTATATCTAGATATCGTGAGATAGATTAGATATTTATTATAAAAAATCCCACGCAAACTAAAGTTTTATGTCAATGTTTTATGCATTAAGGTTTTTTTAAGTAAATTAAGACATTTTATATAGTATGCTTTAAAGATCAAAGAAAAACATCTACGAATAGCTTGAAACTTGAAACGAAATGTAAAATTATAACAGTTTTGTATACATATATTAACTGGATTATAAAACAAGACAATTAATCCCGACAAGTTGGACGCAGGGCGTGATCATATTAATAAGAAAAGTGTAAAATACAGTGAAAAAAAAAAGATATAGTATGTGAATCGTTTCACTTTTCAAAACAATTGATATAATGCATTGTAAGAGATCAGAACCACTGGAGAACACATGAGTAAAGTGTGTAACATGTAACATACTAACCTAACTTACATGTTTACTATTTTTTAATAAAAATGTATATGCAATATGTTTATAAACAAATTTAATGACATAAAAGTCATACACTGACAACTATGATTTGCAAAATCGTTAAAATGTCAATTATATCTTCATTAAGTTGTAAAATCTACAACCTACTTGATTATGGTTTTTTTAATTGAACTATGATTATAATGAGGAGAAATTAAAATTTTTTGTTATAAAATTTATTTAAAAAATTCCTTTATAAAAGTTATAATAATATACCCCTACAAACAATACAGTCTTCCAAGGCAGATTTGTCTGTTCTATTTGTGAATGTGTCAAAACTACCATGTCTGGCCAGAAACTGCGTCAAGAAGTAGTCGAGTTTCTTGAACTTACATTCTCACATCGGTCTCAGATTGGGAATAACCTCCTTCGTCCACCTTGCCTTTCCGCTATTATTCGCTCCCTCTTTTTCTTACTCATCTATTTATATTTCCATGCATTCTCCTCGCATACAGCCTCGCTCGCTCTTTGGACAACAAGACGATCGATATTACTGCTCCAATGACATACAGAGCATCATTTAAGGCCATCCTGTAGGTGCTAAATATCTTGAGGAGCATTTTCCCTAGACCTCCAATGTTCGGCATTAGCTGTACTAACTCCTTCAAACTTCGTTTTGCTTTTTAACTGCCATAAGAGGTTAGGGTTGTAACATAGAAGAGTTTCTATATAAGTGGCGCTACCTGGGTCACATAGTTGACAACACTCGATTCGTGATCTTTATTCAGGCAGCAGTTACTGTCGTATTATTTGTACTTGTACTTTAGTTACGTGGCGGCATAAAACAGTTAAGGCTGAGTATTACATAAAAAAGCTACATAAAAAAGAATTTATTATGCAATTCAAGATTTACTGCAAGAAGAAAAAGTTGGCGACAATTTATTATTATATTATAGCTTTATGGAGTAAAGAAATATCAAAGAAAAGAAAATGGAACATCTATAAGACAATGGTTAAAACTAGCCTACTTTATGGAGCTGAGACATGGAAAATATCCGAGAAATATAAGAAAAAGGTCGAAGCCACGGAAATGGATGCCATTAGAAGATAGATGAGAATATCAAGAGCCGACAGAATACGGAACGAAGTGATAAAACAACAAATGGCACTATAGTTGAGGATATTGAGAGAAAACAGCTCATATGGTATGGGCATGTGAGCCGAATGGGGACGAAAGATTGCCTAAAAAAACGATGATGTGGCAACCCCCAGAAAAGAGGAAACGGGAAGACCACCACAGAGCTGGAACCTGGAAGTTAGGAAAGCGATTAGCGCTCGAAATCTGGGTTTTTTGGCGATCTCCTTTGAAACATTATCTTTGATATGTGAATTTTTAATTTCAATTTTTAACAGTCAAATAAACAGAGTAATTTTTTAAAAACTTTTTAACTTACACCATTATTTGGTTGAAAGGTTTTTGGTTTAGCACGTTCTGCTGGGCGCCTATCAGATGTCGAAATAAGCCTCATACAAATTAGAATCTACGACAAAAGGACGCGGAAAACAGGACGCGAGACCAAAGGACGCGGAAAAAAGGACGCGCGAAAAAAGGACGCGCGAAAAAGGACGCGTGGAAAAAAGGACGCATATTATTAATGAATTACTATAAATAGTTTATTTTAATTGACATTAGCCATTACCCCCTTTTTATCCCCATATGTTATTACAGAAAATGATTCTACCTAACCTAAAATCGGTTACGGTAAGAGTAAAAAGTGAAAAATAATTATATGAAAAAAACTTGCCCTCACATTTTATCGAGGCTTAGGACTTAGCTCTTGCGTTTGTTCCAGACAACCATGTAGTCAGAGTGTACGAGAGTTCTCAATAGCGATTTTTATACACAAAATGAAGAACTACTAGTGCCGCTGATTAATTACTTTGAAGACACTTGGATAGGGAGATTAGCTAGAAGAGGAAATCGAAGACAACCCCTTTTTCCAGCAAATGTATGGAATTGTTACGATTTGGCAGACCAAGATATACCTCGAACTAATAATGCTGTCGAAGGATGGCACAACAGCTTTTCTTCTCTTCTCAATAGTGCACATCCGAATATTTGGAAATTTATTAATTCTCTAAAAAAAGAATATGATTTAAATGTTTTGAAAATAGAGCAGTACATTTCGGGCAATGTACCTCCACGCAAAAGAAAATATCAAGATACAGCAAACAGGATAAGGGCTATTGTTGCCGATTATGCTGACAGGCCAACTTTAGAATATTTGAGAGGCATTGCTCACAATTTTCAGTTGCAAACATAAAAAAAATACAAAAAAAATTAATATCAAAAATAAAACAAAAAAAAAATAAAATGACAAAAAAATTCCAAAAAAAGCAAAAAATAAAAAAAAATAAAAAAAAACTTGTAAACACGCCAGCTTCTGCTGCCAGTCCTAAGCCTGGATAAAGTGTGAAGGCAAGTTTTTTTCATATAAATATTTTTCACTTTTTACTTTTACCGTAACCGATTTTAGGTTAGGTAGAATCATTTTCTGTAATTATATATAGGGATAAACGGGGGTAATTGCTATTGTCAATTAAAATAAACTATTTATAGTATTTCATTAATAATATGCGTCCTTTTTTCCACGCGTCCTTATTTCCACGCGTCCTTTTTTCGCGCGTCCTTTTTTCCGCGTTCTTTTTTATGCGTCCATTTTTCCGCGTCCTTTTGTCGGTATACCTACAAATTATTACTGTAAAGTAATGATGTCTGCCGTTGCGACAACTGCAACTACCGTCGGCAGTTGTTGTCTGCCGGCTTGCAGTTGTGTCTGCCGTCTGCAGTCGTTGTCGGAATCGTATCTTTAAACCACCGAAACATGTACCACGGTCATTAAGGCCAGGTAAAAAATAGAACGGTTAGAAAAGAATTGTAAGAGTAATACCGATCTTTTTTGGTTACAGTAGAGAGAAAAAATAGAAATAGTTGATTTTGGGTGCATCTCATAAAAAACATAAAAGAAAGTACTTTCATCTAATTATTCAACCCAGACAACGTACTCTTCTCAAGTATTTTTAAGCGTCTCTTATAATCTGGTCATACTGCAGCCAATCAGCTTATTGCATTTTAAACAATATACCAATACATGTCTTAATTCCAGAAAGACTCTGATCCATCGCAACACTACCATTCGAGGTGTAAAAGTAGGTATATAATAAATACATATATGAAAATACTCTGTATTGGTCTAACATGCTGGTATTGGATTTAATCACAAATAGTTACATATCAAGAAATACTAATTTATATCTCCGATAGAGGCTACATGATCTTGACGTAAGTCCAGGGGCTTAAGTTGACTGTTCAGATAGGGCTTCAGTTTGGAATAGAAAGTGGAACAAGTATGTGTATGTGTGAATGAATAAAATCTCTCTAAAAATAAGTTCTTCGTTGAATGAATGTAGTCCTAGTGAATAGGAAGTTTAGAAAGTTGTGCAAGGACCACGCTAGAGCAGTTTCTGTCATCACATCGCCCTCTGGAATATCTGGGAATCTTTTCTAGGTAGTCAAGAGACTAAGAATCAATATACTGCTTAAGCAACCAAGAAGCAGCCTAGTGAAACTAAGGTGTGAGGTAATCATGTCGATGGCTGTATGATCACGTGTTTTAACCCTTTCCTAGCTACTCGGTGAAAACAACATGAATGTAGAAGAAAAAAAAACAAAAAAACCAAAACCAGATATCCCAAGGCTAAAATAAAACGTCTACATCAGCCTGAACCCGCAGTTGAGGATGGACAACAATGTTCACCTCCAATCTCGGCCCAAGTGGAGGCTGTACCAAAACATTAACCTCAGCTTGAAGCCGGAGATGAGGATGAACAGCAATATTCATCTCGAATTTCGGCCCGACGGGGAGCCCTCAGGAAAATCAGCCAAAGCGCCGCAGAACTTGTGGCGCCAAGGAAAAACGAAGGAAAAAGGCCAGAGGTGCGATGGGAAGGGCACCTAGGGGAGCAGTTTATCCTTCTTCAGTCTCTCCCAAAACAAAGACGAAGGTGCCCACATCAGAAGCTGACAACAGTTCCACCTCCAAAAGAAAAGGACAGGGGCCGACACCCCCCGGTGTGAAGCGCCTTCCACGGATGGAATGCCACAGAAGTATAAGAAGTCACTCAGTGGCGGGAAACGCCGCTGGTCCTTCGGAAAATTTCGTGGAAGCGGCCTTAAGACATTTTAATGTCGCTATTATAGATAAGGTAAACCCGTACGGAAAGGTGACTTAAGTCATATTGTGCGACCGAGCAAACTTTATCAAAGCCAGCGAATCGAAGAGTTCTACAGAGCAGTCTTGTCTATCTCCAGAATCCAGGTAAAAGCGTTCACGTTCAAATCGTGGACTTACTCGAATGAGATCATCAGAGTAGCCTGTGATGACGATAGGGCGTTTGCCTGAGTAGAAAAGTTTACATACAGCTGACCTTAAACCTATAGAGGTAGCATCATTGGCTATTGTCAGTCAGGATAAACTTACCAAGAACTTTCTATGGATCTCGGAGGATGCTACCACTGCCTCTGAGGACCCAGAAAGAGTGCTGCGAAAGTGAAGGTAATAACGCAAAATTTAGACATGGCAGTTGCGAGATAGTGCCCCTTCCACCATAAAATAAAAAAGGCTTGGATGACACCTGTTTGCCTCCAATACTTCCATGAGCACATGGCTGTCCTTAAAAAAGGCAATGAGGCCAAGCTACACGTTCACCTCATTGACTCTAAAAGCAAACATCAACAAAGTGGAGAATAACTCCTTCGAACCAGGAACCTCAGACACTCGGCAGTCAACGAGGGACTACTGAGACTGAGAGTCCCCTCGTAACTAGTTTTAGCAATCTAAGCAGCTAAATTTTGCAGCCACCCTACCACCCACAAAGGAAATCGAAGATTTGGTAGACCATTGTCTCAATCAGAAGGTAGAACTCATTATCGCTGTGATTCTAACTCCCACCATCTAGGCTGGGGCAGCAGGAATAATAACGATCGAAACAATCATATGTATCACGCAAGCAACAGCTGAAATATGGAATAAAATTCAGAACTAGCAGGTATCGGAGGACAACTTTATGTCTGACCACCGCTGTCTAACCTATAATATTAGTTGGGAAAAGGACCCTATTAAATCTCGCGCTCTTTAGAAGACGGATGTAGAACTGTACAACCGACTCTTAGAAGATGCCCTGCAAAATGAAATGGCTTCAACTCCATGAACTAATATAGAATTGGAAAGTTACACTGTATCTATCCAAAAGAAAATAATTTATACTTATAAAAAATTCTGGTTAACAAAGTCTGCAGAAAAGGACAAAGATCTGCTTGGAGAATCTACTGTGATAAAATCGAAGATTTCCCTTAGGCTTCCAGGCTACAAAAAGTGCTCTCAAAGAACCTACATCGGCATACCGGCATATTAACGTAGGAAGATGGAAGCAAAACTTCCAACCTTTGCGAAAGTATTGAAATCTTAATGGAATCACACTTCTTTAGTTTTAGCGCCTCAACAGCACCAAACTGAACTGAAGAAACAAGCATACCCTGACTGAACGACTGGCATCTCGCTAGAACAATGATTAATGAGGAAAATGTAGATGGACCATATTGTACTTTACCTCTTTCATGTCACCAGGATCTGACGGCATATGTCCAACCCTACTACGGCGAGACTGGATATCCTACTGCTGCACCTTGTGAAAATATTCAGAGCCACTTTGACTCTGAGATATATTTCTAGAGAGTGGAGGGAGGTACGTGCGGTCTTCATACCAAAACCAGGTAGGATGAACTACACCCTACCAAAGGCTTTTTGCTCAATTAGCCTACCATCGTTTCTCTTGAAAACTATGGAAGGCCTACGCGATAGATACATAAGGAATAAAGTTCTGGTTCATAACCTACTTTACTCGAATCAAAATGCATATACTTTGGTAAGATCTACCGATTCTGCAATGCATTAAGTAGTGCTGAAAATTAAAGTATCGCTGTATAATAAAAAATACACCCTAGGTACATTCATATACATCGAGGGAGCGTTTGATAAAAATACATTTTCAACCATCATCCAAAAGCTCAATGTCAGGAATGTTCCTCTGGCCGTAAGCGAAGGGACCACATCTCTGAAAAATAATTCAGAACACCCGGTTAATCAACCCAACAGCAACGGGTTCTACACAATAGCCTAGAGAGCTAATACTGCTGTCCTGTAAAGCGGTAAGTTGCACTATGTGAGAGATTACAAGTTGCACTTCGACTAATAGAACTATCTATAAACCTCTTCTCTAGAAAAAGAAAAATCACGGGATACCTTGATAGGAAGTTAACGTGGAACTCTCACTTAGATGGTAGAACTAAAAGGGCATATATTACCTATGAGCAGTGTCGACTAATGGTCGAACGCACTTGGGCCTTGGCTTTTAAACCATATTCAGTGGATGGGTTGCATAAATATAACAGGTGCCATGAAAACAACACCAACTACTACAATGGAATTGGTCATTGTCCTTACCCTTCTAGATATATATAACAAATAGGTGGCGCTGGTGACAATGAAGCGACTGCGCTACTGTCACTGCTTAGACTAACTATCAGCCCATCCATGACCAGATTCTACAAGAAATGAGATAAAGTATCATGCGAACAATTTTGGGTACCTGTACTGATATAGTGTTTCCTCCAGTAACGTTGCATATATCATATGGCTCATCAGTATGCAGTACTTTACCGTTGGTTTATTCCGCCTATTCCTTTCAGACGCATCCATAAATGCATCAAGCATCATTTCTTTGATTTTCCAAAATGTACTTACCCTCTGTTCGACATGATGCAGTACCGTTTCCGAATAAAGTCCTACTCTATACGCATACTTCCCCTGATGTATGGGACTTTTAACCAGTAGACCATCCCTATTAGTCCTATTAAGTAGTTTTCCTGGAGTATTCAGTACAAATAACATAATTTTGGCCTCTATATAATATTAACAATTGTCATCTTCCTGTATCTCCAATATTGAGATTTGTGAATTGTAACGTTGTGTTTTAACGCTTTAATCATATTTCTACGTCTTTGATGTTTATACTATTATCTTTAGTACTATTTTAAGCATTTTGTTGTCTTTAGTTTTGTATTAAAGGTATAGCAAATTTTTCTTATTTAAGGTTTTTTTGATTTTTTAGTAGGTTTATCCTTATTCAAATCTTCAATTTTAACGTAAATAAGCCACAAACTAAATTTGTTTAATAAACATTTGTTTACGTTCAGCCAACCAGAAATTTTATAAATTTGCAGCTACTTATTAGTTAATATAAAAACCAAATTATTTTTAAATAAATGAGATGGTTATAAAAAAGTAACAATTCAAATTGTTTACTTCGACAAAACAAACATTACTAATATTTGCAACACAGGCAAGTTTTACAAATTTTTTATCGTTATATAAGATTATCTATTGTACGCTTGTCTTGTCATTGATAATAATAACAACAGAGTATCGAGAAAAAATGTTCATTAGACCACCTTCTTTGTTTGTGTAGACTAAAAATTATTTAAAAAAATACATTAGCTAAGAAGAACATTTAATGACTTTTTAGAAAAATATCCAATGTCAGTAGTGTTTGTTTTGCAGTTAAGCATTAAAAGTAATTAACTATATTAAAAGGATATCATTTTAAAAACAAGTAAATAATATATTGGGTATTTGTGCTTTTATACAGAGTGTCTTCGAAAATAGTGCGTTCCTTAAAGGTATAGGTAGAAGACACCATGTAGAGCAAAAAAGTCATATAACATTTTTTTTTTCAAAATTCAACCGTTTAACCAAAAAAAAACGAAAATACATTTTCGTATGCAAAATGAAATCTGTTAACTATGTGCTGTACAAAAATCTAAACATAGAGAGTCACAACTTTAGTAAACAGACATTTTGGAACAATCGCGTTTAGTGTCACCGTGAAAAA
Organism: Diabrotica balteata; assembly: GCA_918026665.1. Lineage (NCBI taxonomy): Eukaryota > Metazoa > Arthropoda > Insecta > Coleoptera > Chrysomelidae > Diabrotica > Diabrotica balteata. The sequence continues at coordinate 84,704,238 of OU898281.1, read as the reverse complement.
ATTTCAATTCGTTAGTACTATAATATATTGATTAATTTTATGGAGAAGCGTAGTGTAACAGTAATTAAGCTGTCCAAATTTTTGTTCAGCGGTATCCCGAAAGGCGAACTCCTAAAGCTCGAACTTTTGTGAATATTCCACTTTCCACACTTTTGTGAAACAAAAAGTATCCGTCGATTAAATGTAGAAGGTGACATTTTGTATGCTGTGGAGAATAATGAAAATGAAAGTACACGAACAGTGGCTTAAATGGTTGGAATGTCGAAAATCGACATATATATATATATATATATATATTATATATATATATATATATATATATATGTATATATATAAAAATGGCTATACACCTCTGTGTGGGGTTAAACCGCAAATGCTTCTAGATCCTATTTCTTAAGTGGATCAGTCTTTTTTTGTTTATCTTATCTTCTTGAGACGATCTCTCCATTTTTTCCTGTCTCTAATTCTTCCTCTCCATTCACTGACTCCTGCCCTTTGGAGGTCTTCTTCAACTTCTTGCAGTCACTTTGATCTATGTCTTCCCCTTCTCTGTCTTCCTCCTGGATTCCATTCTATCATTGCGTATGTCACTGCCTCATCGCCTGCTCGCCAAATGTGGCATAACCATCTAACTCTGAATTGCTTTATTTTAGTTACGATGTCTTCCTTAAGTTCTTTCTTAATTTCTACATTTGTTCTGCTTCTATATTCATTTTGTTCTATTTTGATTGGTCCTAGTATGGTTTTCAAGGAAAATTTAGCATACATTAATTAGCTGGAATAATCAACAATCGTTTAATAGGCCTTAAGAAATAATTATATTGAAGGTATTTCCTAAGATGCCAATAACCTTGAATAGTAAATAAACAAGGGTTGGATTATGTTAAATACCCTAAGTCATAAACGAATTTTTATTTTACTGCGTAAGACGTTTTTAAATTATTTAATTTTCTGAAAATAAAAATTCACGTATATGGAAATAAATGTAATTTTTTTTTGGAAACGGTTAACTTTAAAACGGTTAACTTTAAAAAAACGTTATGAAAATATCTTATTCTAAATTGTGTGTTATATCAATACCTTAAAATAACGCACTGTTTTCAGGGACACCCTATATAATATCTCAATACATCTTAATATAGTATACATCATTTCTATAAAGTGGGGTTAAGTGTGCCTTTTATGTCCCCTCGGTACTTTAACGTTTGTTAGATTTTTTGGTGTGTTGAATCTACTTTTCGAGGGTACCAGGCTGAAAATCTAACAAATTAATTCACCACTTTTTTCAACACAACAAAAATTTTAACTACTACAATTTTTTTTATATAATGATTAAGTAATATACATCTCTGAATCTGAATAAAGTGCGCTTTAGAGAGCGTTATTAAAAGTTCCATAGCTTGGTCAAAAATATTTGTTAAATTAAAAATATTAATTAAATATTTCAGAATTTCAGAAAGTATCGCGGCTCTAATAATGGACATAGAAAAAAATCTAAAAAAAAAAAATTTAAAGATCATACAAATTTACGCCCCTACATCATCACATACGGATGAAGAAGTGGAGATATTCTACGAATCATTGACACAAACAGTGAACAAATAAGTACAAAAGCACCTACACAATCATTATAGGCGACTTCAATGCCAAATTAGGGAGAAAACTAGAAGAACCAGAAAATAAAATCGGCAACTTTGGATATGGAACACGAAACGAAAGAGGAGAAACATTGATGAACTATATGGAAACGAACGGTCTATATGCGATGAATACCTTTGTCAATAAAAAACCACAGAGAAAATGGACGTGGGTCGCGCCCAATGGTTTAACAAAAATGAGATTGATTACATCCTATCCAAAAAAAAGAACATAGTACAAGAATACATAGTACAGAATTGTTAGAGCCAAAATCAAAATTAACTCCACAACAGACAGACAAAAATTTAAACCATCTAAAAAAGAGATAGATACAGAACTTCTTAAAGAACGCAAAGGACAATACATAAACCAGCTAAAAAGAAGTGACATATCACAGCTAAAGGATTTGCAACTAGACGAATTAAAATAACAACAGAACTACTAGAAGTACATAAAACTACTAGAACTACATAAAAACAATAAGTCAAGATAGTATTTACCATGGAATAAAAATGATTTTGGAGGATATTATCAATAAATAATAACATCTTTACAGAATTTAAATCATTAAAAATTTTGCAATGGAACGCTCGATCCGTTGTTTCGAATAAAAACAGTTTAGTTCATTTTTTTGCGGTGCTATCGTTAAAATTAATACAACAGAATTAAGTTTTCTATCTATATATGGACCAAATAAAATTCCTACTTCCAAAAATGATTGGATAAATATCTTCTCACAAGTCAAATCACATTTTATAATTGGAGGAGATATGAATGCTCATAACTCACCGTGGGGCTCATTACAAAATAATTCAGTTGGTCACCAAATTGTTAGTAGTGTTGAGGATCTAGATCTTGTAATTTTGAATAATGGCGAACCTACCTATTTTCCAAGATATGGTACTCAAAAATCGATGATTGACATTTCACTCTGCACAGCTAATATAGCTAGTAAAATCACCTGGTCAGTTTTATGTGATACCTTAGGCTCCAGTCATTTTGCAATAACTATGAATTTTTCAATAACCAGCACATCGCCGGAAACAATTTATCTAAAAAGCAAATGGAATATTAAAAAGGCCAATTGGTCCCTGTATACATCCTTAATTGAAAACATGTTTTCCAATTAAAGTAGCTCCCTTAATACTTATAAAAAATTATAACTTTCTAATAGATGATGCTGCTATTAAATCTATTCCTCAATGCAAAATTTTTAAATTAAAAATCGATCCCCTCCGCCATGGTGGGACCCAGAATGTGATCTGATAATTAATAACAGAAAAAAAGCATTAGCAGTTTATAAAACTTTCACCAAGCCTTGATAATTATCTAAAACGTCAGAAAATTACTTCTGATACTAAAAAGCAGCTAAAACAAAAAACCAAAGCTAAATTGATCAAATGGTGTTCTAATTTAAGCAAAAATACTTCTAAAGAAATATGGTCACAAGCCAACAAAATGAACCGAAAAACACATAATAGTACAAAACCCTTCAATGATACCTAATTAGACGACTGCTAATAGAGTATCTCCTCTATGGGTTCAACATTCGCCTACACAGCCTACACAAAGTCATCATTCAAATAATCACTTTCTAAAACCTTTTTCTAAAACTGAATTAGACTTCGCCCTTAAAAACCACATTAATACTTCTCCTGGAATCGATCATATAAAATACCCCATGTTAATCAACCTACCAAAGGTTGCAAAAATCATCTTTTACATATCTTCAATGATATCATCCAAAATAACATAGTTATCGAATCCTTCAAAAATATCTTAGTCGTTTCTATCCTAAAACCCGGAAAGGATCAAAATATTGTGAGTTCGTATAGACCAGAACGGTGTTTTGCAACAACCGTCTAACCCACAGTTGTTTATAAATGAGGTTAGACGTGTCAAACTGTTGATCATAATGCATACTACATCAAGCAAAAATGATATAAGCCATATTAAAACTCATGGAGGTGTTTGTGAACGGAGTTCTAAACCACATTCGTCAAATAATATGAAAACAAAAATTTGTAAAAATAGTCTAGCCCATATTTTCATTATAAATATGTGGGTTAGACGCTTCTTGCAAATCTTTGTAAGAATCTTTTCATTGTGTGCACCAGATGCAAGATATTAAATTGAACAAATCTTAATTTTGACTTATTAAAAGACAAGAAATTTATTATTACGCTAATATCACAATTTTATTTAAATAAATAAAATTGCACCAAACTAGAGGCTTTATCTTTAACGGTAAAATACGAAAGTATATTATTTAAAACTGTGAATTTTCTGTGTTGTCATCTCGGCAATTGATTAAAGAAATTTTTAAATTCCTTTTATCGCAGATAGTGTACCGAAAAGGTAACATATTATGTTTTGCGATTACTCGAATGTTGGTGCCATAAATGCCGACAAAAAATCGCATTGATCAAATAACGAGACCGGTTGTTCATTATATAAAATATTGGAACTGTTGTTTGATAGTCAAAATGCTGGTCAGCAAAATATTGTAGGAATATGAAAGGAATATTCTAGGTATGATTTGGAAGGAATTGGGTTAAATCCTGATTTCGAGATTGATCAAGATTAAATGGAGTAGGAATTTAATCAGTAGCAGTTACTTACTTTTACTAATGAACTCGAATTCAAAGTTTTTTTTGTGTATTTACCATTTCGGAGGAATAGACGGTTATTGCAAAATGACCATTTATATTTTTACAATTTTGCAAAACCGTGTAAGCCGCTTTAAGTTATTTTTGCAATAAACTGGTTTTACTTATTTTGCTTTTGTACGGTTTATTAGATAGCCTGTAATTATTAAAATATAAAAATGTGAAAATAAAGCCTTATTTTCTACCAGTAAATTTCTTATAGTAGGTAGATACAATATGCTGATTTACTCTGAACCATGTATATGTGGCTTAGACTATTATTGCAGAACACCATCCTTACTCTCTTGCGTATTCAAAACCCTAGAAAGGCTTATAAAATTTAGATTAGATTGGTGGAAACAAAAAGAGAATTTACTACCAGTAAACCAGTTTGGCTACAAAAGATGTTTTGGAACTCTAGACGCTTTAACAACACTTGTTGTAGATGTACAGAACAACTTAACTAGGAATAACTATTTTACAGCCCTATTCTTGGATATTGCAGGAGCATATAAATCAGTTTGTTTGTCAATCTTAAAATTCAAAATAGTAAATTTCTTTCATTTGCCAATTGCTTTCGTTAAAACAGTTATCGGTTTCTATACAGACAGGGTAATCTACGTCAGAGACCATAATAACAAACTAATTAGACCTCGACAAAACTATCACGGCATACCACATGGCTCGGTATTATCGCCATATTTATTTAATATGTACACCTCTGGCATACATAATATGCAAATAAACAACATTCCAATTAAAATAATACAATGTGCAAATGACTTTTGTGTCTATACAGAAAGTAAGAAATATGAAAACGGTATGCAAAACCTAAGCAGAATATGTAGTTCTCTTTTCCCATGGTACTTAGAGAACGGCTTAAATTTATCAATTGCCAAATCAGCAGTATCCTGTCTTTACCTGTCCAAAAATTAATCGAATATTTAATATGTATGCATCATTCAATATCCAGTCGCTACTGGCTACAGGCTCATAACAAATATATAATATCATTATAGATTTCTTGCCAGACACATGCACGGTTCTAGAGAATTTATACGCGAGCATGGAATTTTTCATGATGGTGTGGAAATTTTGATTTGTATCCTTTGTTTCCCTAAATGTTATAACACCTTATCCGTGCTCCTGTTTTGTTTGTCTACTAAGAATGTATTGATGGTCCCCTAGACGAGAAGCAAGTGACCCTGCAAGTTTCCTTGTCCTATACAAGGTGAGTCATGAGGAACTTTACATACTTCTACCATATGTAGAGTCCTTCAGGGAGCATATTATGTGGCCACTAAAAAATGTCAACTCCTTTTCTTCATTAATTAACAGGGTGATTTGTGCAATTGACCATTTATTTCATTTTACTGTAGTGTTTATACGGTCCATTTGATTTTTTTAATTTTTGCATGATACAGTACACTAGTATAAAGCATTCGACTGGTATTAGCTAAACTAAAAAATTCCAGGACTGACTTTGGAAAAATTAATTTGGGGATTCGTATTAAATATTACACCCTGTATATATTTTTTTTAAATGCAATAAGTGATTTTCAAACTACATAAATAGCCAATGAAAACGACATATGCGACAATGTTGTCGCACTTATATTAAATTTTTAGTGAACGATCAAATCTTACCAAAAATAGAACAACCATAATGAAGTATCAAATTATAAGGTATTGATTTAAACAAATGTTATAAGTTTCAAACATTTTAATTAAAATGAGTTCCTACAACATAATCTATACGTAGAAAATTAAAATCTTTACTGTCACTTTGTATTATCTCTACGATAGAATCAATTGTTTTTCAATTTTAAATTTTTACTCATATATCGTATTGGGGCATTATTTTTGATAAATAATAAATTAAATTGATTAAAAAGTTAAACCTCTTGTATATGTTAGTTTTTGTTAATACATTGCATCAACTGTACTAAATAAAACTAAATCTAAAAAAGTTTAAAATGAAGGTTGGCGTTGACCGTTTGACGTTTCTTGATATTTTATACCCATTGTCATTATTGTCATTATCAATTGTTATTTATGTGTACAAGAATACATATTTCTTCTATCATATCTACGGTAAGTACATTGTGTTAGTTTTGGTAGAGCTTTTGTTACTTTCGTTCAACTTTTCGACCCCAGAATATGCAAACATAATATTTGTTTATGGATTCTGTAATGGGAATGGTAGGGCTACTAGTAGAGAATATCGCAGGAGATTTCCTAATCGTCGAACTCCCAGACATCCAACATTTGGGTCAGTTTTTAATTATTTGCGGGAAAATGGCACTTTTCCTAGTGGAACAACAGAGCGACATGTAGATGAAGCGCAGGAAGATGACATTATGGACGCCGTTAATATGAACCCTACAATAAGCACTAGACAAGTAAATCGAGAACTCAATGTTACTCAATAAAAAGTAAGTAGAGTCTTACAAAAAAATAATCTATACCCATATCACATTCAAATGGTTCAGCGACTACATGCTGGAGATCGATAGGTTGGAATTTTGTAGATGGATTAATAATAATCGACCAACGCTATACAGGACACTATTTACCGATGAAGCCCAATTTACCAGAGACGGGATAAATAATTCACGAAATTCACATGTGTGGGAAGAAGAAAATTTCCATGCTATTCGAGAACGGCGTTCTCAGTTAAGGTTTTCGGTTAACGTGTCGATTGGTGTCATAAATAACCAATTAGTAGGTCCTCACTTTTTTGATGGTCCTTTAACAGGGCAGGTCTATTTGAACTTTCTACAAAATATTTTACCGAATTTGCTTGCCAACGCAAACGTTGCTATCCGAGGGATGTATTTTCAGCATGATGGGGCACCCCCACACTTTTTACTGGCAGTGAGACAACATCTCAATAATGATTATGGCAACAGGTGGATAGGACGTGCAGGTCCTATTTCGTGGCCTTCAAGATCCCCTGATTTCAATCCCGTTGATTACCATATTTGGGGACGATTAAAGCAACTAGTTTACGCAGTGAATATTAATAACCAACAACAATTAATTGATAAAATTATACATTGTTGTAATACTATTAGAAACGATCCCCAGAGTATCCGCAATTCAATACGTCAATTAACAATTCGGCAACAAAAATGTGTACAGGCTGCAGGGTTCCATTTCGAAAACATATTTTGAATTATTTTTATTTTGTTACCATTATTGTATCTTTTCCAGTTCTAATTTATGGGTTTATCATAACTATGTACATATTTTTAGTTTTTTTTTTAAATTGTTCTTCGTTATTGTTAGTAGTTACTGTTTTTTGTTGTGCAGTGACTCAGTTTATCATTTCAATTAAAATGTTTGAAATTTATAACATTTCTTTAAATTAATGCCTTATAATTTGATACTTCATTATGGTTGTTCTATTTTTGGTAAGATTTAATCGTTCACTAAAAATTTAATATAAGTGCGACAACATTGTCGCATATGTCGTTTTCATTGGCTATTTATGTAGTTTGAAAATCACTTATTGCATTTAAAATATATATATATATATATATATATATATATATATATATATATATATATATTATATATATATATATATATATACAGGGTGTAATATTTAATACGAATCCCTAAATTAATTTTTCCAAAACCAGTCCTGGAATTTTTTAGTTTAGCTAATACCAGTCGAATGCTTGATAGTAGTGTACTGTATCATGCAAAAATTAAAAAAAATCAAATGAGCCGCATAAACACTACAGTAAAATTAAATAAATAGTCAATTGTACAAATCACCCTGTTAATTAATAAAGAAGAGGAGTTGACATTTTTTAGTGGCCACATGATATGCTCCCTGAAGGACTCTACATATACTAGAAGTATGTAAAGTTCCTCATGACTCACCCTGTATTCTTCTATTAATTTTCCGTTAGTTTTCTATTATGGATATAGTTGTGCATTTGTCTTATTGAAGATATATTGCAACTGGCTGAAAAACTAATGTCTATGCCATTAAAAAAAAACCAAGAAATTTTTTAAAAAACAAAAAATCATCCTTATTATGCATAGGTTTTCGTAATAGAGCTCACTGCAAATTCACAAAACCAGAAGTGATAAATATTTTAATATACACCAACATCAAACAAAAGTGATAATTTCAGAATATTCTACGATATCAAAACAAAATAAACAAATAATTAAAAATATTAAAAAAATACAAGTAACCTAACCATGTACACTGATGAATCCAAAAAGGAAAAAGATACAGGCTGTGCAATATTTATTTCCCAAGTACAAATCGAAAGAAGTATTAAATATATAAGCAAAGCTTAATTTTTGCAACAGAGGCATACGGAGTACTAAAGGATTGGAATATATATCATCACAAAATGAACATAAGAATATTACATAATAGTCTAATTCAATGTCGGTTTTAAAAAGTATTGAAAAGCCAGTGAACCTAACTTCTGATTTCACCCATATATTAGCCTAGATCAACTCCCAACTCTTAGATCAACTTACTGAAAAAAATCATAACATACAAATCAGCTGGGTGAAAGCTCAGATAGGTACAAAATATAATGCAAACGTGGATAAACTTACAAAAGATAGTATATAAACAGGAGAACTAGGAACTAATGAGAATTGTCTATAAGAATACATCATCATCATTCTGGCTTTACATCCCTGCGTGGGTCCCAGCATCCCTAAGAATTTCTCTCCAGTCGTCAATATTTTTATTGAACCTTGTTTTGGGTCTTCCTCTTCTTCTCTGACCAATGGGTCTATCAAGGAGCGTTTTTCTAGCTTGGTCATTTTGTTTCATCTGCATTACTTGCCATTCCACCTTAGATGTTCTCTCCTGATATGTTTTACGATATCTGGTTCTTGGTATAGTCTATAAAGTTCGAAGTTGTATCGTCTTCTCCACAATCCATTGTCATTCACTGCTTCATAGATTTGCCTTAGTACTTTCGAAACATCCTTACCTGTTTTCATTACTTTTTTTAGTACAGGTCTGTGACCCATTGTTAGGACAAAGCCTATTATTGTTTTGTTTAATTTTTGTATTTCATGATAAAATTGTAGATTTAAGGAGGAATTTAACTCCAAAATAGTATCTGTTGGCCCTGCAAATTATGTGGTTTATCTATGCGATAATATTACTTTCAGTGTTAAGGAGCGCTCTCAGGTATACAAATTCGTTTCCTGCTTCGATGACGTCGTTTTCTATAACAAGTAGTCGTAGGATTTGTGGTTGTGTACTTATTTTCATATACTTCGTTTTTTTGGTGTTTATTCATTTTTATAGCTAAATTCGTACTCTACATTCAACTTTTTCAAGAGTTAGTTTTGTTAAAATTGCCAACTGATTTGGTATTCTTATCTCTATCAATGCTTTGAACATTTCTATTATATATTATAAATATGTGATAAGTATCAATGCCATATTTCAGTATTTTTTCTAAAAATTTTTTCAGGGTCACAATCTGAAAAATTTCCGATTAATCACCTCTGAAACCAGCCTAATATTTTCCTACTATCCGTACTGCATATGGTGCCATACGGTGACATAGTACCGTGGAACATATTTTATACGCTGCATTTAGAAGCGTACATCCTCTGTGTTTAGAGCATCCAAAGATATCTCCGTTTTTGTGTATGGTACAATACACATAGTCTAATATTCCAGTCATTGGGGAGGGATTTATGTGTCCATATGTCTTTTATAAGTTGTTTTAATGCCATTATAGTATTGTGGTGACCTTCTTTATATAGTTTAGCTTAGATATTATCTATTCTGGCAATTATTTTTACAGAAAAAAATGTCTGTTCCCATTTCATTTTTCGCTGCTGCTTTAATGTCTTCCTTTATTCTTGCCCAATAGGAGTCTATATCTACCTGGCCTTCTTCATTTACATTTTGATTCCTTAGACTTTTGATAATATTTTCCGAGTACTCTTGAGTCCTGATCTGAGTCTATGTTTGCGCCCCTATAAATTCCGCAGTTTATTATGTCTGTTACATGCTTTGAATCTATCAAGATGCTATTAATCTTACTGATTAGTTCTTTTATCAGAAGAGGTCCAGGTTATCTTGTGTATGTTCTTGTATTCAAAATAGGTAATAGCAACTATCTCATTCAGTGCTGCTGCTAAGTTTATCAGTCGTAATCCATTATCACTACTGATGTTGTGTAGGCTGTGCTTTCCTTTCGTGGACATGAAAACTCGCTCTCGTCCTATTCTTGCATTCATGTTACCTAATACAATCTTAATGTCATTTTTGGGACATCTTCTGTAGGCTTGCTTCAGTTGGAGCATGTGCATTGATCAAACTGTAATTAACAGAATTGCCCTTTTAAGCGCAAATTGCGCGTTCTTTAACTGTAGGCTTAAAAGTCAAGAATAAGGCCTTTTGTTCTTTAATTTACAATAAATCCCACCCTATCCATGTGTTGGCTTTCATTGCTGCTGTAATATATGGAATGGGTTCTCTTAAAAAGAGTGCCAGATCCCGTCCACTGGATTTTCTGCAGTGCTAAAACATCTACTTTGTACTTGTTCAGTATATCCAGTAAATGTGTGAGTGCTCCGGTTTTGGTAGTTTCGGTAGTTCCGGCTGCAAGTATTCCATGTTCCTAATCTCAATTCCATTCTTTGTTTGCAGAGTCGTCCTCGTGAGTTCCCTTCAGTTAATAGTTCATGAGGTTCCGTAACATATGCTTTTTTACAGGAAGAGGTTGTAGGCCTCTAGCCCAACCCCCAACCTGGAGGGCCAAGGACTCTCCTGTTAGGGTTGCCGTAACCTAATCTGTTTTATTTTAATCCTGATCTTTCACATTGAGAACACCTTTGAATAACTGTTCTGATGAGACCTATTAGGTCTAAATACGTATCAACAGATACAAAGGCGCTGTTTGCGTGAAATCAAATATTTGCTGTCTTTTTCACTTTATTCGGATCTACTTTGTACGAGTACAAGAAACCAATTAGCTAAGGATTTCTGCTTAGGTGAAAAGACGTGTCGTGGAATGCAAATTTTAGATTCCCCACGTCTATTTTAATACCTTTATCAACGTCTGTTTTGCTTTGCAATTTTTAGAAAGCACAGATTAAAGCGGAAATCTGAATTGTGTTTCGAAACTATTTTACGGTTTTATTGTCAGATGTCGCTATTGCGTCCGTTTAGAAGCCATTTTAATGTTGCTTTTTAAAACACAGAAAATATTGATCTTTCACGTTGAGAACACCTTTAAATAACTGTTCTGATGAGACCTATTAGGTCGAAATACGTATCAACAGATACAAAGGCGCTGTTTGCGTGAAATCAAATATTTGCTGTCTTTTTCACTTTAATCTGTTTTAGTTCGCGGTTCGTATTTTTAATCTCCAGCTACCCACCGGCTCTAGGACCGGTTATGCGTTTCCCTAAACACCACCTGTTATAAATATGTTATGTTAAAAAGTATAAAGAAATACTAATGTCAATTCTGTATCCATCTTGTTACTTTATTTATCCAGTCTCAGCTTACGTGGAGGAGGGGCTGTGAACCAAGTAGGAGCATTTCACTACTGCACATAAGAGAGACTGGGTTTGGAATCACTATGATTTAGGAAATATTAGGATGTTATGACAAAGTTTATAATAAAAAAAATTAAAAACATAACAAATTAAAAAAGAAAAAATAACAACATAACAAAAGATAATAATAAAAAAAGTATGATGAACAAACAATAGAAAATGATTTCGCTATATTTACGTGTCTAGCATGATTGAATCAGCCAATCGATCATTATAATAATTATTATTAGTAGGTACAGAAAACCTAAATCGTGAGTCAACAATTGTGTCAGATATTGTTTATATGCTAACTAAACACTACAAATATCTAGCAAATTACTATTCAGCCTAATCAGTATTAGTAACAGTGTTCTTGGCTGTATGGATCCACTCCTAATGCCAAAAAATAAAAAAATACTGAACCTTCCATATAATATAATAACAAATGCCTATACTTCCATGACCTATATATTTTTGGAAATTAATTTTTTAGATGTTCTTTTTTTCTTATAGTGGTCCACTGTAATAAAGTTGCTTATTTTCTTATATGGGTATTTATTTGCTCTTTGTTTTTATCATTAATAACTGCTACGTTAATATTATGGTCAGCTCAAGATCAGACTAATGTAAAGTAAATTTTATATTATGTGAAAATAGGAGATATTGTATAATAATTAAATGTATTCATTAATTAAGAAAAAAAACGAAAGCAATTCTACTTATCTTTTTACATCCTAGTAATACAACTTAATTCTTGGAAGTGATGACATAAATTTTTATCCATCAATGTATGGTCAATATTTAAAAACTAATAAACTTAACATAAAAACTCTATTAAAATTAAGCTACCTACTCGATATTGGTTGACTTTGGTAACATATTAAAAATAAATTAATTTTTTTGTCACACTATTTACCAAGCAGATGTTAAAAGTATTTTAAATAGATTTTTTGCTTAGAATTTTGTCATTCTCATTTTTTCATGTTTGTCCAAACATGGTTATAAAATAGTATAAGAGGTAATAATTCACTTTTCAATATTGTCATCCTTTCACATTATATATGTACGATACACAGTGAATCGGACCAATGGTTTTCATATATTTATTTAGTTTATCCGTGATTCATAATATACTTACTAAGTGACATGAATCCGAACACCCATTATAAATTATTTTCTTTTGTTTAAATTCGGTGTTCGTTGGTTTTTGTTTTTTATTAATTTTTTTTACTAGATTTGTTAACCACTAAAAATTTTACCTTTTAAATTTAGTACTGATCAAAATTGAGCAATGTGCGTTTCTTGGTGTTTTAGAAAGTCGTTTACAATGCCTGAAGTACAAAGGTTCGACGATCAGTTGATAAAAATTTAAGGTTCACAGCAAAGATGAGAAAACTATAAAAGATGGAAGGCAGTCATAAATAAGTATTTCAGACTGACAAATCCTATTTTCTTATACAGCTGGTAGCAAATTGGTTCATCAGAAAATGAATTAAAAGTCTCAAATATTTTTGGGTATATTAGTTATATAGTTGCATAGTTTTGTTTATATAGTTTAAAAAATTGGATTGACCTGGTAAATATTTTGTACTCCTCGAAGTTGTTATATTATGTAGTATTCCTGTCTCATGAGATGTGATGTTTTATCTTTCTGACGTTCCTTACAACTTTCCATCCTGCAGTAACTATGCAGTCGTTAATTATTATATTGGTTGATATCTCCACAATTCATTTATGATATTAACAACTTTCTGTCTTAAACAGGCCCATCGGTTTCCTTTGAAAGAGGAGTTTAGTTATGTCTTTCATCATCAACATCATCATCATCAACCTGTATGCGTCCTTTGCTGGGCATAGCTTCCTCAGCTCTTTCCATCTGTCTCTGTTTTGTGCTGCTTGCATCCAGTTATTGCTAATACGCTTTGGTCGTCAGTGTATCTAATTGGTGGACGTACTCTGCTCCGTATTGTTTCTTACCTAATTCTCCACTCTAAAATACGTTTTTTGCGTTTATGTCTTTAGTCTCCCTAAATTATTAGTTTCTGTTAAACTAGAATCTAATTTTTTTAACTCTCTGCACAGTTCTTGTTCTCTTGTTTCGAAATCTCTTAAATATTGTTGCTTTTATACCTAATATTTTATCGTTTTTTTTAGGTGGATTGTTGTCTAATATATCTTGTTACACATCACCAATTTATAAATAAATGAGTTTTATGTAGTGATTTGAAGCTATTTTCTTGTGGCATTTTAAAGTATTTAATATTTAAATGGGAATAAGTCACAATTAAAGGTTAAAGTAAGTTTATTGACATTTTAATTTCCACCTAGGAAATCGTTCTCAAAATACAAACATTAGTAAATTAAACAAATTTTATTTTATTGTTACTTGGTGAAAAAATGCTTCTAATATTTAATTTTATCTGACTTATTTATATTGACAATTCAGACATAAATTATACATTTTAAGGTAGACGACTTTAAAATGATATCGCCAATATTGTTGAGTTGCGTTCCTGGGACGACTTTACTTGTAAGATAGTTCATTAGATTACATGAAATCAACTTTAACTCGAGAATATCCGTCAAAAGACAATCAAAGCATATAATTCCTCTTTAAAAAGACAACCACATTATGCCATGATGATGGTAAAATTATCTTGTTAGTGATTCCATATTAAATTATGAGGGAAAAACCCGGAAAAAACTCATAATACTATCCCGACATGGTCTTACATTTAGTTTCCTCTCATTACACACCAAATTCTGATTTTATATGTCTTATTTAAAAAAAAAACAAAATTTGTTTAATTTACTAATGTTTGTATTTTGAGAACGATTTCCGAGGTGGAAATTGAAACGTCAATAAACCTACTTTAACCTTAAATTGTGGCATATTCCCATTTAAATATTAATTATTTATATAATAATTATGTCTCAGTCGATAGGTTTCGATTTTTAAGTTACCGGTGAAGTGAGATTTTACCCTAAAGGATAAAAAAGGATAAAAAAGGATAAACATGATTGTAATAATTATAGAAGTACCAACTTAATTGATTCCAAATACAAAATATTTGCTAAAATAATCAATAAACGACTGCGAACTACATGTAATATTCTGATACCAGAAGAAAAATGTCAGTCAAAAAAGGGAATAATGCAATAATTGGAAAGAGACACGGGTATAACTGTGAAATCTTAACATATATCGGAAAAAAATTTAATTAAGATAACAACATTTTTCGAGTTACCCAAAATCGACAGTTATACTCCAGTATTATTAGTATGTTAGTAACCTTCATTAAATGGAGACTATACTAAAAGAAGAAGAAGAAGAGCAAGAATAGGAAGAACAAAAATATAAAAAAGAGTACGAATAACAAGAAAATGAAGAAGACGAAGATAGAGAAGTAGAATAAGAAGAAGAATATGTGACCTTGTAAGTAACTGGAATCCAGAAACGAACCATGGAATCTCATTCTCTGAAAATGCTCATTTAAGTACGCTATTATTTTCATATGACCAATTTGTAATCTAAGAAGATGGCTAAGTTTTAACAAACAAAAAGAAAACAATAAAATAATATCAACTAAGTATACAAAATAAAATAAAGTAGACAATAACAATAATGGAATTTTATAAAACAATATTCTGGCCAATTTCACTAACTGCCAAAAGTATGCAGATACATATAAAAAGCTTCAAAAAACAAAATTACTTAGGGACGGAATGGGACTGATGGAAAAAGGAAGATAATTTACTATGTTAAGAATAACGTGCAAAAGAAGGGAAGACCACAAGACGTTTAGAAAATATTACCAGCACCAATATACATACTGAGCACTCATTTTATAAAATAAAGACAATAAAACCAAAAATCAAAATTTAACTGAAGTAAAGGGCAAATAGGGATCACGTCAAACTGGAAAAAGAGACCAAAGAAATATACAGCCACAATATAATGTGTAATGAAATTTGTAAATGGTATATTAATTTGTAAAAAATATTGAAAAATAATAAAACGTTGTCTGAACATTTTGTACGTTTCGTATGTTAAACATCTTATACATCATTGATATATTTTTTTAGCTCACTTGGTATATATTTGAATAGATAATATATCACATTTCAGAATTTTCATTCTTTCCTATCAAATTTAAATATTAGTCTTGTCGTCTGATACTTTAAGTTAAACAAGTTTCTTGAATAAAATTTTATTAATTAATTAGTCACCCAAGAGCTGGATTTACTGGTAAAATTTCCTTGAAATTCAAAATGATACAAAAATAACAATTTAATCAGTTTTTTAGAATTAATAGAAACGTGGAACAAGATGAAAGAAGATTTTTTTTAAAAGGCAATATACCTACTGTACAATTTTTTTAATTATGTTTTATTTCGCATTGTCGTCATTCTGTGCTGTAAATTACATGCTATTTAACAAAGTTTATTGGTAGGTATTAGTTAAAATTTTATTGTTTTTGCCAATTACTGTTGTAAATTACAATAATTTGGCAAAATACATGTCTCAAATTTTCGTCTAACGTATAAAAGGTTTTTTCTATACGTAGATATAACTCTGTAGATATACCTACCTTAAAATATTCCAATTACATAATATGGTACAGGGTAGTGGTAGCGGGTAGGTACTCTACCACAATCCCAGTGGAGGATAGAATTACTTCAGGGATGCGATCCTGCCCTACGCGAGCCTTAATTCTCTCTCAACTCCTGTGGAGAGAAATCATGTCCTAACCCAATTCCTACCCAATACCTACTATCCTACCAATTTCCCAAACCAACTCACCAACCCGCCTGGCAAGCGTGGTGTTTAAATGCCAAAACCT
Organism: Diabrotica balteata; assembly: GCA_918026665.1. Lineage (NCBI taxonomy): Eukaryota > Metazoa > Arthropoda > Insecta > Coleoptera > Chrysomelidae > Diabrotica > Diabrotica balteata. The sequence goes on along the minus strand of OU898281.1, from coordinate 84,687,553 downwards.
CCTCAGCATGAATAGACATTCAAAAAACGACACTCAGTCCCCGGCAGCTCGCTAGTTCCCGACCAAGGTAGCGGTAGGACTCACGGACAGCGGGTAGAGGGTGCGAAGAATCCCCGGGATGTAAGAGGCTACCAAGAAGGATGAACGTTGCACATAATTACGTATAATGTAAGAACCTTATCTAAGGATGAAAAAATGGCAGAACTGGAGGAAGAACTGAAACATGTGAAATGGGATATTATAGGAATTAGCGAAGTCAAAAGAAGAGGTGAAGATCAGGTTAAACTAAAATCAGAAAACATATTCCACTATAAAGGGGAAACGGAATAGGCAACTGAAGGAATAGGTTTATTAGTACACAAAAAATTACAAAAAAAGTATTGACTGCATATCCCCAAGAGTTATGTATATAAATCTAATACTAAATAAGAGATACAATCTGAAAATAATCCAGGTATACGCCCCCACCAGCGATTACGAAGATGAAATTGTCGAAGCCTTCTATGAGAAAATCGAAAGAGCAAAAAAGCAGTAACCGGCTCATTACAATCTAATAATGGGAGATTTTAACGGGAAACTCGGAAGGAAAAAGAACGAACAAGAAGTGGCAATTAGAAATTTTTGGAATCGGAGTAAGAAACGAAAGAGGCGAAATGCTTACCAACCTTCTACTGCAACAGAAATGGTATGCAATGAACACCTTTTTTAAGAAGAAACAGAATAAAAAATGGACGTGAGCTAGTCCAGACAGAAGAACTAAGAGCGAATATGATTATATAATAACAGACAAAAAGCAAATTATTTAAGATGTCACTGTACTCAATAAATTATCAGTAAGAAGCGACCACAGACACACAGAACAGTTGCAAACGCATAGTTTGGAATTCACCAAATCATCCAGAAGCTAACATAAAAAATATAGCCGAAACTTTACAGAATAATAATCCCAAACCTCTAAGTATCGGCGATCACAATAAATTAATAACAGACTCGGTTAGAAAGACACATCTCAAATTTTGCAAGAAAAATGACACCAACAGTGAAAAGATTAGCAGATACAAAAGCTCTCATAGAAATACGACGAAATCTAAGCGAGAACGAAAAGGGAAACAAAAAAGAATATAAAACACTAAATAAAAGAATTTCAGCGGAAATTAGAAAAGATGTAAGAAGATATAATACTAATGTAATTACTCAAACAGACAAAGGTTTAAGGATAATGAAAAGAAAACTCACACGAAGTAAAAAAGAAATATATAAGCTGAGAGATTAAGATGGAAAGGCAACAACAGATAAACATAACATTCTGAAAATAACCAGAGTTTTTTATAAAGACCTCTATACCAACCAAAGACCACAAGACAATTTCCCGACACGAGTAAAGACTTTCATAAATCAGGGATCGGAAATACTTTTATCTATTACTGTGTCAGAAGTAAGAGCCGCTTTAAAGGAAATTAAGAACCATCGATCGCCTGATAATGATGGAGTCGTTATCAGGGCAATAAAAGCAGGAGGAGGAATTTTATTAAAATCAGTAAGCGAACTGTTTAATAAATGCTTACATGCGGGTACGATTCCAAAAGACTGGAACAATGCAGTTATAGTCTTGTTACACAAAAAAGGCGATATTACTAAATTATAAACTTATAGACCCATCAGCCTCTTGACATATATGTACAAACTCTTTACGAAAATACACTATTGAACAAAATTGTTCACGGCAGCTTACGAGTCAATATTTGAGAGCACTCAATGTGCATCAATATAGATGGAGAAAGATTAAATCAACTAAGGTTTGCAGATGATGTATTAATCGCAGATACCTAACTTACATAATACAGTTTCTATGATGCATTCGCTTAAAAGTCTGTCTGAAAGAGCAGGATTAAAGATAAACTTACAACATATCTCGTAATGAGTGAACATATAACTATTGACAATAATTCCATACAACAAACAGACACTTACAAATATCTGGGACACGAAATTAAAACAAGCAGAGACAATCAAACACATGGAATACAGAGGCGAATAGGCCTAACATGGGCAGCATTTGGCAAAATAAGCCATATTCTAAAAAGTTCAATTCCCATGTGTCTCAAGCGAAAGGTTTATAACCAATGTGTTTTGCCTGTACAAACTTATGGAGCAGAAACTTTAACACTCACGCAAAAATCTGGGAATAAACTCAGAGTTACACAACGAGCCATGGAACGTGCAATGCCGAACGTGAGCCTTCGAGATCACATAACAAACCAACAAATCAGCCAAATATCAGGAGTTCAAGACGTCATCGAAAGAACCACGAGGCTTAAGTGGAACTGGGCAGGGCACTTAGCCAGAACACAAGATGGACAGTGGACAAGACGTATTATGGAATATAGGCCCAGAAACTATAAAATAAGCCGAAGACGACCACCGACTAGATGGACCGATGATATAAAACGTGTAGCGAGAAACTGGCTACAAGCGGCCCAGTGTAGAGAACACTGGAAATAACTGAGGGAGGCCTATGTCCAGTAGTGGACGCGATTGGCTGATTGATGATGATGATGACATAATATGTCTCCTATTTGAAACGTAGGGGTGGGATATGAAATTTCTTGATATCTGATCTAGGTAATATGAAACAGGTTACCAAATTGTGAAGTTTTCTAAATGTTTTCATAGTCAAAGCTAATAATCAATAGATCAAAGCAATGTTATAGAAAGTTTTTTCAATAATAGTTTCCACTACAAATTTGTTTAATTTCTCTGGATTTCACTGTGGTCTAATTGACCGGGTTCTTGAATACTCACCATCTTGGAAAAAGGTGTTTTTGCAAGATGGTGATCACGTATGATGTTTGTATCACGTAAACTAGCGACCCTACAAAACATTTTATTTGACATTATTTATTTTGTAGCAAATTAAATTGTCTACTACTTTATTTCAATTACTTGGTGAAAAATGAAAAATAAAAAAGTTATTAACAAAAATATTTAAATTAAAAAAAAAGTTTTAATTTAGGCCCTATAACTTTTTTCAATCACTTTATGATAAAATGACATAAGAGTAATATTATAAAGGGTTTTTTAAAGAATAATTTTCACTACAAATAATTTGATTAATTTTTCTGGGTTTTACACTGCTCCAAAGATGAACGGGTTTTTGATTACTCGTAAGAATATAATAAAAACGAACCATTAAACTTAGTTTTCTATAATATACAAGTTTGATACAAGGTAGCGTAAAATGCTTAGAGTTGCCGCTTCTATTTGTTCATTCTTTAGGGAAGTTGAGAGCAATGGGAGATTGCTTTTATTTTTCAGATTTTTGATAAATGTAGCCAATACCCTTTGCATGCGAGAAAAACGCATGCGAAAACTTGAAATAAATGAATTCTAAAGCTTCATTCACTTGTATTTCAGGGGAGGCCGTGGTTGACGTAACTTGTGTTAACCAATTCTCGGGTAAGTTTCGCGTGATGTGAATAATCCTTAACTGATAAAATCGATAGGATGTTTAAGAAGAAACTCTGGGCCTGACAACCATAACATTAAGAGAAGGAAATTGCGTTTCAGCGGGGTGCTCTATATCTACAAAATTCTAAATCTGTGGAAGTTGACCAGACTCACAGAATTTTTTCACTAATCTATGTAACACCTTATCAGCCGAGAGGGGGGGGTGTCAGAAACATTATAGATATGGCATGCGATCAAATTATGATATTCTGTACTAATAGCTGAACTTGGGACTCTACCGAAGGTGCTTTGTGTTTATTTTGACCTGAGGTAAATATCCAGTAATATTTGGAATTAGAAAGCAACTAGCATTTAACTTGTGATCAGTAGCTGCCAAATAAGTCTGCAAATGGGAAACTTGGGTAGAAGTAGACGTGCAAGAGTTAACCCCATTAATTTTAATGGACTAAGATTCTGTGGCGATCTCTAACTGATGAACTAGGCCACTGGTTACAAGATATAGCTAGCAGCAGATTTGTGACGGAGATTTACTTCCACTGTACTGAGTAACAATATAAAATTGTTATGAGTAGGTGAAACAACATTTGAGAGTGTAACCACATTTGTGCTGTGTAGCACATTATCTACAACTTCTAGAAGTGAACGAGAAGCAGACGGGTAGTTGTCTAAAGAATCATCAGCATAAGAATTCTGAGGAGCAAAACTACAGTTACCATTGACAGAACTTGACGGTTGAGAGTGAGCAAAGAAAAGGGGGTTTCTGATCTCCATATGTAGTAGAGAATATAACTGAAACATAACGAGTACTGCTTGACAATCTAGAGATAACATTTTGGAACTTAAAATCTTTACAAACATAAATAGAATGAGAGTTGTTTTTACAGTATGCACATGACTTATTAAATGGGCTAGAATGAGACTATTACATATCTTGTTTAGCATCACTATGGGTATAGTACGAAAATCTTATATCTCTGCCAACTAAAGATTTAGACTTATCTGTGGTGACAGAAAGCATTTCTAAATGACGGATTAGATTTTTAATCGCACTCATCAATTGGGAAAAATTTGATTGCTCAAGTTTATGGTCTTGAGATAATTCTAATTGCCAAAGTGTAGCATTGTCTAATTTCTGGCTAAGATGTATGAAAACTAAACTTAACAACATTTCCTGCGATAAATTAACATTTAGGAGAGATTTTTACGCATTATAGACGGTTGTGTGAAATTGTCTGAGCTGGGTAAAAGTTGCATTATTAGGTAACCCTTTTGAATAAATAATCTGTGAGAATAACTGTTTGATGACAATATGATTATTGGAAATATATTAATTAACGTGTAAAGTGTAATGCTGTAATTAGACTCTTCTTCTTCTTCAGATGCAAATCCACTAATGGATGTTAGAGATCACATTTTCCATTAATTCTCTATTTCTTGCAATATGTATCAGAGATTTTATGTCGTTAATCCCTGTCCATTGCCTTATGTTTCGGAGCCAGGACATTTTCTTGCGTCCCATTCTTCTCTTGCCTTTAATTTTACCCTCGATTATAAGTTGGAGGAACTGGTATTTTTCATTTCGCATGATGTGACCTAGATACGCCGTTTTCCTTTTCTTGATGGTTTCGAAAAGTTGGCGTTCTTGGTTTATTCTTTTAAGGACATCTATATTTGTGATTTTCGCTGTCCATGGTATTTTTAGGATACGGCAATAAAACCACATTTCGAAAGCTTCACATCTGTTTATATCCCTCGTTTTGAGTGTCCAGCCCTCTACGCCATATAGTAGCACTGACCATATGTAGCACTTAGTAAACCTTAGTCTCAGTTGAAGATCGAACTCTGAACAAGTCAGTACCTTCTTGAATTTTATGAAAGCTTGTCGAGCTTGCTCAATGCGACATTTTACTTCCCTGTCCGATGCCCAGTCTTCAAAAAGCCACGATCCCAGGTATTTAAATTTACTCACTCTTTCAATGGACTTAGTATTTAGTGTTATGGTGGAGTTTTCAAGTGCATCCAAGTTTCTGGAGATGATCATGAATTTGGTCTTTTTGGTATTAATCTCTAATCCCATTCGCTTACTGTATTCTCCGATTATAGTGACAAGTTGTTGAAGATCGACTATGTTGTCACGAATTAAGACACCATCATTAGCATATCGTATGTTGTTGATCAATACTCCATTGACCTTGATTCTCATCTCTGCATCCTCCAAAGACTCTTGAAATATGGCTTCCGAATAAATGTTAAATAAAAGAGGAGAAACCACACATCCCTGTCGAACGCCTCTTCTTGTATGTATGGGTTTGGATATAGAATTGTCTATTTTTAACTGTGCCGTTTGATGCCAGTACAAGTTTTCAATGCATCTTATGTCTTTTTGGTCTATATCAACTTTCTTGAGAATCTGCAATAACTTATGGTGTTGGACACGATCAAACACTTTTTGGTAATCTAAAAAGCATAGGAACACATCCTTCCTCTGATCGTAACAATTTTGGACCAGCACCTGTGTTGCTACTATTGCTTCTCGTGTTCCTAAACCTTGCCTAAACCCGAACTGGGAATCACTGATGTCCCATTCACAGTTTTGTATAATCTTTGATGTAGTATTTTTAAGAATATCTTTAAAGTGTGACTCATCAGGCTAATGAGTCTGTGATCCTCACATCTTTTTGCATTAACTTTCTTGGGCAGGGGAATAAAGGTAGAGCGTAACCACTGTTGAGGATAGCAGCTAGTTTCATAAATTAAATTAAATATTTTGTGTAGTGCTGAAATTCCCCTTTCATCTAGTAATTTGAGTATTTCTGACGAGATCTCATCTGGTTCAGGTGCCTTATTGTTTTTTGAATTTAATATTGCCTTTTCTATCTCCTCTTTGGTGATTGAGGGGCCAGTCAGCTGGTCGTCTGTATAAACTTCACTCATGGGTCTTTCGTCATGGAAGAGCTCCTGGATATAATTTTCCCATATATCAATTTTCTCCTTTTCACCCAGCACTATCTGGTTATCCTGATTAACTATGGTAGTTGGTCTTCGTTTTCTATATATTCCAGCAGTCTCCTTAAGCTTTTTATGTAAATTACGGTCGTCGTGCTCTCGTTGTAAATGTTCTAGATCGATACATTGTTACTTAAGCCATTCATTTTTTGGTATTCTTATTTTTGCTTTTATTTGCCTGTTAATGTTTTCATACATATTGCTGACATCTTGGTCATTCTTGTGTCTTTGTCGTTCTTCCATTAGTAATAGTATTTCTTCTGTCATCCATTTTTGGCTCTTGTTATTTCGTTAAGTCGAATTAGACTCTGTAAGTGTGAAATTCTCTATTAACTGGAAGGACTCTCCTTTTAACAGATACCGCAAATAAATAAACTTTTTATACTAGTAAGTGATGTGTCTGTATTTACGGCGCTAGTAAATATTTAAAGAAAGGTTTGAAATTTGTTAAAATTACCAGAAAAACATTCAAACAAGTTTTATGATTCTTTGCATGGAAAAACTATTCTGATAAAATAATTTTAAGCAAATTCTCCTCTAGTGTGGAGGGCATATTTAAATAAATATTTTCTATTATGTGTATATCTTTATCATCTTCAGCTTCAAAGGATTCTGTCTCTTCTTGAGCTTGACAATAAGACTCTTGCGTCTTTTTCAAATGTAGAATACGATCTTTAGTGGAGTAAATAGTGAGATTAGACAAATTTATATCAAAATAATTATTTTGATTTTATCAATTTAGTTTTTCCCAAGCGCCTATCTTGTACACTTTGTGTTAACTCCATGTTTGTCACGTAATGAAAATCATAAAATTATTATCATAAAAAGCAGACAATTGGCTTACTTCGGCCACATCATGCGTAATGATAAATACCGACTTCTACAGTTAATTCTACAGGGCAAGATTGAGGGTACGAGAGGCCCTGTGCGTAGACGTATATCCTGGCTGGCTAATCTTAGGAAATGAACGGGTCTGACGTCAACTGATCTATTTCAAGCTGCTGTGAATAAAATAAGATGGGTCAATGTGGTCGCCAACATCTCTAGAAGATAGGCACATTTATAAGAAGAAATATTATGCTAATGTGTTCGATATGTAAAATGTCATATTATACCCTATACCCTAGCCGTTAAAATAAAAAATAAGATAACAGTATATAAAATACTGACAAACACATTCTCTAAAAATCTTAGGTTTCGAACATATGAGAAGACGTAGTAGTATTCTTACTTTTATACCAAGAGAAAGGTTGTGGTTCTCGAAGAAGGCCTCCATCCGGTTGAAGGTGGATCTAGCTTTTCCGATAAAGGATCTTATCTCCTGGTTATTGCTGCACTCTTCATTTATTAATTTAAATATCTATACAAAACAGAAACTACCATGTAATAACAATCTTCTAAAAGGACAATATTAAATATAACTATTTAATGCGTATCATTTAATTATTAATTAATCCAATAATCGGTTACGTAACGTTAACAATAAGAATAACTTTTTTAGTTTGAACTCTTCTTTATGAATATACATGAAGTCGACTGTATTTATTATAAAGGTGAAACCACTTTTTTAACATCATATCCAGACATAGAAATAAACCCAATAGAATTGTATATAAATGATAAATTCGTTTGATTTTGTTAAAGTAATAAATTACTTACTGTATTTTTTTTATAAAATATCAATTGATTTGCATATTAGAAGAGTGTAAATTAAAATTAAAAATTGTATTTCTATTCATAAAAGTAGACATTCAACGAATCTTTATTTAATATTGTTTTATATTTAGATCAACACAAGAGTTGTTGTCAAATTTAAGAATAAAAGGGAAAAATATGGATACTCTAATCCTTCTGAATATATTTTTACAATTTCTTACATTTTTACAATTTAAGTTTCTTATGATGAAAAAAGAGATAGAGATATATTTTTTATCTCCATTTTTTTATAATTTATTTCAGATGTATTTTCACTTTTTAATCATTTTGTATTTTATAGTCAGTTTATACTCTTATTCCGTCTATAAGGACGTGTACGAACTCATCACTTAGCCTTCCATAAAATTATTAGACCCTTTGAGATGTAGTAAACTGATCATCGGTATCCTTTGGAGATAGGTAAACTCATCACCTCCGATAGGTAAACTCATCACCTCAGATAGGTAAACTCATCACCAGCATTTTTGCACCAAGGCACTGGTTTTTAATGTGGACGATTGCCTGTTACCTGTTACACTTCTCGTTTATGTCTTGCAGGAGTTGCTGATGACTTGACGGCTTAGTTTTTGAAGGTCGCTTAAATAATTGTGTTCCAAGTCGCAGTACAGAATATTTTCTCAACTAAAATAATTATAGAAATATAAACACATTCTAGTCATTTTCAGACAACTGGATTTTATTCCTTCAAATAAAATATTCTTTAGTTGTAAAATTTTAATAAGTTATTTGCATATTTTTAATTAAGTCATTTATAGTTAAGTCAAAAAAATATTTGGATTTTCGGCTGGTATTGCAAAACTTATTATAAGAGTACAATTACAATTCTACACAGAAATTAGTTGTTTATACTAAACGATTTTCCAATCCTGGCATTTTGAATTTTTATCAAAAATATCTAGCAAGAGAAATGTAGAGTATTTCTTAACAAACTTTAAAAAACAGTATTGACATGCATTTGTGTTTAGATTTAAACTTCTAAATATGCAGGGTGTTTCATTCTACTACCATTCATGAAATATGAAAATTGTGTCAACTAAGAAAAATAGCAAAGTACTCTAGAATTAAGTGGTCTATCGCCAAAAATTATTTTCGGGTATACAAGATGTATGTGGCATGATTTCTTCTTCTTCTTCTTAAGGTGCCGTGCATTTCTGCGTAGGCGTCCACCGTACATCGTCTTGTCAGGTGAGATGTTAAATATTCTGGATTAAATAATTCTGTTTTTAGCAGCATTGCGAAGCATTTTATAGCTGTGGATTCCTATCCATTGTCGAATATTGCGCAGCCATGACATTTTTTTACGTCCAAGACCGCTCCTACCCTCTATCTTCCCTTCGAGTATCAGTTGCTGAAAAGTGTATCGTTCTCCTCGTATAATGTGCCCCAAGTATGCAGTCTTCTTACTTTTTACATAATTAAAAAGTTCCCTATCCTGTAAGCCCGCTCTTCTGAGTACTTCCTCATTTCTGACCCTGTCCGTCCATGATATTCTGAGCATTCGACGCAGGCACCACATTTCAAACACTTCAAGTTTGTTAATGGAACTGGCCTTTAACGTCCATGCTTCCATTCCCTACAGGAGAACAGGCCACACGTAACACTTAAGCATCTTGTATCGGAGGTTGAAGTCCAATTTGCGATCAGTCAGAAACTTACGAAGCCTCAAAAAATCATTTCTGGCTTGTTCAACTCTGCTCTTTATTTCATTCTCGGAGTCACAACCCTCATTCAGCAAACATCCTAAGTATTTGAATTGCCTGACTTGTTCGATTTCTTCTCCAGAGACATATATCTTTGCGTTGGGGTAATCATTTCTACTTATAATCATTGATTTTGTCTTCTTGATATTTATTTTCAAACCCCGAGCTTCACTTGCAAGAGTTAGATCATTTAAAAGGCATTGAAGATCTTCGATGTTATCTGCCACTATGGCTGTATCATCGGCATACCTGATGTTATTAATAAATATGCCGTTAACTTTAATACCCTTATTAGAGTCTTCCACTGCTTCTGCGAAGGCTTTTTCTACGTATAAATTGAACAGCATTGGGGACAGTATACAACCTTGCCTTACTCCTTTTTTAATGGAGAAATCTTCTGTTTCGTTGGAATTTTAAAGACGTACATGATTTAGGTTGCTTTTAATAGACCAGCATCTTCAATATTCGCACTTATTATTACCGTACTTTTCTCTAATGGATAATGCAAAATTAACATACATATTTTATATACATAATTTGGTTTGTATCTAACAGTTTTGTAAATATTAATTTTCTTATTCTTATCTCAATTTAAATACAGAAAATTTAATTAACAATCAAACTTAATTAAATGGTAACTGATGTAAAACTGTCTTAAAAAAAAACCAAAAATCTTTTGCATCAGATCCATGGGTGAAAAGTCAACGTACTATCTGGCACACTTTTTGAGATATTTAATATTTTAGAAAGATGAACCTAAAATCTATAACTGTAACAATGTGACTTTAACAATTTAATCAGAAATCTAAAAATGTAATATCAGAAAGGGTAATGTAGTTAAAGCAACAAAGTAATATTATGCTTTGTCTACAAGACACATCTTGTACAGTTGAGTTAAAGGACTTAATTAAGCTGAATTTTTTCTGTTGAATTATATATTATATTATATGTCACAGGGTGCAGGTAGGCCAGCGATGATTTTTACCAACCTCTCGGGGTCTATTTTAAAATCCCTACTTTTATGGTAGTGATGAGTTTATTCTATGTACGAGGCTATTTATGCTAATTAGTGATGAGTTTACGTGTTTACCCGTCTATAAACTATTTTTTTGCTGCTTTATTGTTTTCCAAACAATAAATTTTAAACTTTATTTACTAGCCCATATTTCTATTAATGTATTATACAGTTTTTTAAGTATATACGTAAAGTAATTTGTAAACCATAAATTTGTAATATACAATGTGAATAAATAATAATTTAAATAAAAAGATTCAGTAGGCGGTACAGTAGACTAGCACGAAGCCTCATAGTATGTTTTATGTATATTTAAAAATTAAATATTCTTTTTAAAATTGAATAAAGTAATTTTATTATTTGTTTATTATTTATATTTTAAACAAATTATATTATATTAAAATATCAAAAAATTATTTTGCTTGCTCATAATGCCACCTACTAAAGTATTAACAAAGAGTACGTTGTTTACTTCTGATAGACCTGTCAAATTCAAACAAACTATTAAATTAATAACGATATGTAAATAAATATTATTTGGTAGGTACTTATTTTATAATAATATATTTGGTAATATATTTGGTACATTTAGTTATTATATAAACTAAGTCAGATGTTTAATGATGGAATGTATTTATATGAAATTGATTTAAAGCGAGAAGTGTCATAACAATTTAAACAGATAATTCAATATTGATATTAATGGATGGCATTTATGACTTTTAAATTTTGACAATCGTTACGAATCGAATTTTATTTATTTTATTTTATTGATAGATACTCTCTTATTTTTTTTACTTCTAATTCAATGTCTGTATCTTGTTAATTATTGTTGTTGTGTTTTTAATTTATACCTGCTTAGAATAAATATATGATAACTAGAAACAAATTAATCAAGAGCAGTGACTCGATTTGAAGAACCGCTATGTCGTGACTCTACACGTGACGCCTTCTCGTGGCGCTAGTTCCGTGACGCTAGCCCCAGCATTTTGCTATAGATAAAAAGTAATAAAACGCCAGTATTGAAGTTTCTTTTTAAAAACTAAGATATGCTAAATAAAGCCCATATATAAAGCTTAAAAAGGAAGTAAATGAAGATATATTTGTTAGTATAATATTTCAAACCTTTAAAAGTGTAAAAGAATTATATACAGAGATCATTATTAAATACATAAACGATTATTTAAGAGATCTTTTGAAAATGCTATTAGGCTACTTATTGCTAATGGCATTACGCATAACGGCATTAAACATAAACAAACACATAAAAAAGAGAACAAAAGAAGCCAAAGAAGCGTGGATTAAAGAAAAGTGTGAAGAAATGGAAACCTATGAGAAAAAGTACGATGGGTTCAATATACACAAACAAGTAAAAGAGATTACAGGAAGCATAAAGAAATGCCATATAGGTCAACTTAAAGACAAAGATGGAAATCTTATTGTAGACCTAGAGAATAAAATAAAAAGATGGACAGAATACCTAAATAAATTATTTGAAGACGATAGAAACAACTTAACTCAGATAATCAATGCAACTGGGCCATACATATTAAAAAAAGAAGTAGAATATGCAATAAGAAACGCTAAAAATGGAAAAGCAAATGGACCTGATGAAATTCCTACAGAACTATTGAAGCTTTTGAATGATAAATCCGTAACCATAATATTACATGTATTCAATACAATATACAGTACTGGTATAATACCTCAAGAATGGTTGCTGTCTACGTTTGTCACCATACCGAAGAAAACTAAGGCAATGCAATGTTCAGACCATCGAACAATCTCCTTGATGAGTCATCTGTTTAAAATATTTCTTGAAGTCATTTACAACCGAATCTATCAAAAGTTAGATATCGATATTAACGATACACAGAGATAGATATTAACCAACAGGTACAAGCCTGCTTTATAGACTTTGAAAAAGCATTGACAAAGTACGCCACAATAAACTCAAAGAAATCCTGGAGGGTAAAAACATCGATACCAGAGACATACAAATAATATTATCTGTACTGGAATCAGTAAGCTAATATAAAAATAGAAGACTAAACATCGGACGAAATAGAAATATGTAGAGGAGTACGACAGGGTTGTATATTGTCGCCGCTCTTATTTAATATCTACAACGAACAAATATGCCAAAAAGTTCTCTCACATGCAAACGAAGGGATAATAGTCAATGGAGAAGTTAACAATAACATTCGATATTCTGACGATACTGTGATAATGACAAGAACAGCGGAAGATCTACAACATGTAGTTCAAAGTATGAATGAAATATGTAATCACTACGGTATAAGGATGAACGTCAAAAAAACCAAATATATGACCTTCAGTAAGAATCCAATACATGACACTAGTATCGCAATAAACGGTACCCAACTCGAAAAAGTAAGCGAATACAAATACTTGGGAACCCCTTATCAATGAAACAGGTGACTAAAATCACTAGATAAAAAGACGTATTAAAATTGCCAGGTCTACCCTTATAAAAATTAAAAAAATTATTTTGTAATCATGATATTAGTATTCATCTACGAATTAGAATGTTAAAATGCTTCAGGTGAAATGTATTCAGTACTTTGCTTTATGGTGTTGAGGCATGGACTCTTAAACAGAGAAATGTTAAAAATTTTGAAAGCTTTGAAATGTGTTGCTACCGCCGTATACTAAAAATAAGTTGGGTGGAGAAAATTACAAATGAAGAGGTAATACGCAGAATAAATAACGATCTAGAAGTTATACTAAATATAAAAAAAAACTTGAATACTTAGGCCACCTGATGAGAGGACAAAAGTACACATTTCTACAAAATATAATGCAAGGAAAAATCCAAGGACGCAGAAATCCAGGCCGTAGAAGAATGTCCTGGACGAGAAATTTAAGAGAGTGGTTTGGTTGTACCATTAACGAATTATTCAAAACAGCAATAAATAAAATTAGAATCGGCCTAATGATATCCAATCTCCGATAGGAGAGGCACTCAAAGAAGAAGAATGCTATTGGATAAAACTAACCAACTCACAAGAAGTATACTAAAGTAGTAGCATAAGAAACGGTAAAACTTAATATCGGGCTGGTAGATGTTAAATACATGTTACAATTTAAAATAAGCGAAAAGAGAAGAATAAATAATGTCAATTTCAAAATTCAAAAGAAGTTGGGTTCTGATTTAACCAACAGCTGCAATGTTATATTTAGGCTTAGTAAAATATAATTAATATAAATAATAAAATTATATAAATATTATAAAAAATATATAAAAAAATATAAATAGAAATAAAAAATCATTTTCGTTTATAATTTTACTAAGAAAAAACCCTTCTGTCATATCTCCAGAGTTTTAACTGCTATGACCTGAGTTAATTATTAAATTGGGGATTGGACATATTGCTTTTATTAAAATATCTTAAAAATTTAGAGCATGAGGTCAGATCATTGACACATTTACAATAATTATATACAAGAAAATATACACTCCACATGGAAACTAAATTCCTGTAGTTGGCTGTACACCATGTGTCACAAAAAATTTTATTTAGAAAAATTTCCATAAAGTTTGTCGAAGGGGTTATATCATTTTTATAAATGTTTGTCAAAACTGAAATAAGAAGATATGGATATTTATAATGTTTCTGTTTTAAATAGTTCTGTAGAAGGACCATTGTAATATTTTTCTTCTTCATGTGCCTTGTCCGTTCCGAACGTTGGCAATCAACATAGCTATTCTGACTTTGTTTACGGCAGATCTGAATAGTTCAGCAGATGATAATCCGAACCTTTGCTGCAAGTTTTGGAGCCACGAGTGTCTTCTCCTCCCTGGACCCCTTCTGCTGTCTATTTTCCCTTGAACGATCAGCTATAATACTCTATATTTATTATGTCTCATAACGTGACCCAAGTATTCCAACTTTCTTTTCTTTATACTTATTCCTACCTCTCTCTCTTTACCTATCCGGCGTAGTACCTCTTCGTTGGTCACGTGCTCAGTCCAGGATATACGTAATATACGTCGGTAAGCCCACATTTCGAAGGCCTCTACTTTTTTCATCAATGTTGCGGTCATTGTCCACGCCTCCATTCCATATAACAAAACCGGGAATACATAACATTTCAGAAGTCGAATTTTGAGAGGTAGGGTGAGGCTTTTGGAGGTGAAAATTTGCTTCATGCTAGTGAACGATGCTCTTGCCTTTTCTACTCTTTTACGTATTTCCTTCGCTTGATCCCAATTTGAGTTAATTGTTGTTCCGAAGTAGATGTACGAATCCACGTGTTCAATTCTTTCATTGTCTAATATCAGTGGCTGTGGTGGTTGTTGGGTTTTGCTTACTAACATCCATTTGGTTTTTGTAATATATAGTCTGAGTCCGTATAGTGCACTTGTTTTTTGTATCTTATTAATTAGGCAACTCAGTTCCTCCATGCTACTTGCTAGAATCACAGTATCATCAGCATCTCTCTCTTCAATCCTGACCCCCCAGGGGGAGTGTAGTGGTCGACGTGATGTCGTGTATTGTCCGTCTCCAGAGATCTCTGTCTTTGGTCATTTCTTTTAATTCATGCATAGGTCTTTGGCATATTCCTGTAATTTGATCTATCCATCTTGTTGGGGATCTTCCTCGTGATCTTCGGCCTTCTACCTTTCCTTGTATTATGAGTCTTTCCATGTTTTCTGTGTTTGCTCTCATAACATGCCCAAAATATTTTAATTGTTGGAGATGGACTTTACTAGAGCGTCGTTGGCTAACTTTTAGCTCTCTTAAAATTGAATTATTTGTTCTGCGTTCGGTCCAAGGAATTCGTAACATTCGTCTCCAACAGAACATTTCAGTGGCGTCTATCTTTCTTCTCTCCGATTGTCTCAGAGTCCAAGATTCACATCCGTAGGTCAGTATTGGGAATATTAAGCAGTTGATCAACCTCATCTTTATCGCTCTTGAAATTTGACAGTCCTTCCATATTTTGGTCATTTTTGCTGTGGCAACTTTTGCTAGATCAGATCTACGTTTAATCTCTTCTTGTAATGACCCTGTGTTTGTGATTAATGATCCCAGATATAAGTATGAGCTTACAACCTCGAACCGGTCAATTGTGGTTATGTGTGGATGATTGTTGTATAGTCTATCCACTATCATGATTTTTATCTTTGATATGTTTAATTGCAGACCAAATATTTG
Organism: Diabrotica balteata; assembly: GCA_918026665.1. Taxonomy (NCBI): domain Eukaryota; kingdom Metazoa; phylum Arthropoda; class Insecta; order Coleoptera; family Chrysomelidae; genus Diabrotica; species Diabrotica balteata. Next base: position 84,671,465 of record OU898281.1, on the reverse strand, counting down.
ACTTTCGTTTTCGATCAGTCGTATAAGTTCTATCAGCTCTGCTTGACTATTTGCAAGAAGGGCTGTGTCATCTGCGAAACGTAGGTTGTTTAGTTTATGACCATTTATTGAGATGCCCTTTTCCCATCCTTCAAGTGCTCTTCACATAATACACTCTCCATATATGTTGAATAATTGTGGAGATAGTATACATCCTTGTCTAACATGCCGTTCTGGATGAAATTCGTTCGAAAGTGTGTCAAGTACTTTAACTGATCCAGTAGTGTGTTCATATAGTTCGGTTATAAGCGTAATTAAATGTTGTGGTACGCCTACTTCTTTTAGTATTCGCCATAAGTGTCTCCACTTGACCCTGTCGAACGCTTTACGGTAATCTATAAAACAGATGTATAGTGGGATGTTGAATTCCCTAGATTTCTTGATTATCTGTCTTATATTCAGCAGGTGTTCTCGAGTGCCTCTACCTTTGGTAAATCCAGTTTGCTCTTGTGGAATTTCTCTTTGAAGGAATGTTTTCAGTCTCTCATTGATTATATGTAGCATTATCTTGCTGGCATATGATATAAGAGAGATAGTTCTATAATTGTCGCATTTATGGAAGCTGCCTTTTTTATGTATGGTCGTTATTGTAGATTTTGTCCAGTCTTCAGGCCATTGTTTGGAATGCCATATTTGGTTACAGAGTAGATGAAGTAACTTTACGCCGGTTTCTTCTGTGGCTTTAAGCATTTCTGCTGTTATTATATCTGGACCTGGTGCTTTGTTATATTTGAGCTTGTTGATAGCCTGTTTTACTTCATTTTCGAGTATATCAGGTTCTTCTTCCACCTCGTCAGAGATTTGGCTAACAAGCTCTTGGCGTTGATCATCTTTATATAGGTCCCTGCAATACGATCTCCATGTCTCTGCTATGTCTTCTCTGTTTGTTCTCAGGGTTCCAGTGTTATCTTCAATTGCCCAAGCTCTGGCTCTGAAGTCTCTTGTCAGGTAGCGTATTTTTCTAAATAGATCTCTCGGCTGATTATTCTGACCATGTCTCTCAACTTCTTTGCATATACTTTGATAGTACTGTTTTTTGTCGGCCTTACATCTTCGTTTTATTTCTTTATTGAGGTTTCTTAAACTAGCTTTTTCCCTTTCACTATGTACACCACTTTTACAAAGATTTATTCTATTCTCAATTATTTTAAGAGTTTCATCTGATATCCAGTGTTTCCGTTTCACCGGATTATTTTTCTTTGAGCGATCCACTGGTGTTGTTACGCAATGTTTAATAGTCTCCCATATTTCTTGTGATGTTCCGTTACGAATAGAGGGCATACTTTTCTGTACTTCCTGTAGAAGGTCTTCTTTCTTTCTTAGTTCTATCCTCTTTATCTCTCTTTGTTTGTTGGGTGCTTTAAGTTTAAGCATTACTTTAGCTACGAGGAGAGTATGATCGGATCCGCATATCGCCCCTGGATATGATCTGACTGTTTAAATGGACGATCTCCAACGAATATTGGTGAGGACGTAATCGATTTGATTACTAAATCTATCTCCAGGACTTTTCCAGGTATAAAGTCGACGTACATGGTGTTTAAATCGAGTATTTATGATGGAGTAGTTGTTTGTGATAGCAAATTCGATTAAACGGTCTCCTCTTTCGTTTCTCTGCCCTATGCCAAACTTTCCCAGTACATTCTTTAAGTCGTCATTTTGTGTAGTGTTGCCAACTTTTGCATTAAAGTCGCCACATATTATAGTAAGTTCTTTATTTGGTATGTTAGTGATTGTGGTCTCCAGTTTTTCGTAGAACTCCTCGATCTTTATGTCATCTGATGTGCTGGTTGGCGCGTAAACTTGTATAATATTAAGTTTATGTGGTTTGCCATCCAGTTTGATGAGTACTATCCTATCGTTCACAGCTTTAAATTCGACAACTGACTTTTGTAATCTTGGTGAGACCAGAATGGCAACACCTGTATAGTTCTGGGTCTCACCGCCAGAGAAGTAAATATAATTGCCATTGTCTGTTCTAAAATGGCCCTCTCCTAACCAATGAGTTTCAGCTAGTCCAGAGATTTCTATGTTGTATCTTGCTAGCTCGTTTTTAATAATTGCTAGCTTACCTGTGATTGTTTTTAGCCCTTGTATATTCCATGTACCGACCTTCAATAGCTGCCTGAGTTTTACTTTATCTTTTTGTAGACCAGTAGCTGAATTTCCACACGATGCCTGGTCACTAGCATTTGTGTGGCCGGTGGCCAATTTTACACTACTTGATCCGGACTCAAGGTAGCGCCGGCCGTCAACCGGGCTGCGTGACAGCATCCGAGGCATTCCATTCGATGACATCACGCATAACTTTCTTGGAAATTATTATGCAATGGTTTCCCCTGCCCTATTGCATCGCAGTATCACAACCTTTCTGCTGTTACAGCTCCGCTTGTGAAATTCCAATGATAAGCCGGTTCAGGATAATTTCCTATACGCCTTAACTTGGTACTGGCGGTCGCTGCTGCCCTCCGTCAGAAATGTTTATCGACCTTCCGGTCAAAGATTGAGGAATTTAGGAGTGTGTGAATGGGGAGAGGCGCAAGTTACGCAGTTTGTGTGTATATGCCACACACCACCCGCGAAAAGTGGACCTCTTCCACTCAAGCACGGTCAAGAGGACTCATCCGACTCATCAGCATACCTTATGTTATTAATTATTTCTCCAATTGTAATCTTCTGCCTTAAAAACTATGCTATCATGCATTTCCAAATCGAGCTTAAGTACATTAAGTGTCCGTTAAGAATTCATAAACTCGGGAAATTCTGGAAGTTATATGTACTGGAGAGTTAACAAGAATATGCTTTAAAAAAATATATCAGTGCAGAAGGATACTTAGGAAATAAAATTCGTTCCGTTGATAGGTCTGGCATACCAACCACCTTTCTAAAAACCATCCACTCGTATCTCTACAATCGGAAAATAAGAGTTAAAAGACGCCAATACTCTACTCCTTTTATTTCACAAGCTGGAGTACAACAAGGCTCAATTTTAGCACCAATCCTATACACAGTTTACAATAGCGACCTCCCTTGCCCCTATGGTTAAAATGAAACCACCCTCCTCCATGCTCTCGATACCTTACTGCTCGCCCCAGGCACAGTAAACGGAACTATAAGGAGCCGTCCTGCATTTAGTAGGTCTCAAGGCCAAGTTGACAAAGTCATCAAATGGTGCAACAAATGGAGAGTTATTTTCAACCCAACCAAGACACAAGTCATCGTCTTCAGATATCCGGGAACCTTCCGATTCGAAGACGAGTGCAATACAATAGAGCTGTACGGATTTAGACTTCCGTTTCACTCTAATAAAGTAAAAAGAAGCGCTAAACTCTTGGAATTCCCATTGGGCAAATCTTGGGAAACACAGAGCAAGACTCTCCTCCATACCTACAAAATTTACATCAGACCTATTATTGAGTACAGGGCGGTTTTTTTCTCGTTACCGAACAACCGCCAAATGAATGCCATTATGCCCACCGAACGTAAGATTTTCCCATCGTCCATTCATCCATATAAAGAAATAATTACCTATCTGTTATATTTCTTGATATTTATGGAGCTTAATATATCGTCCTATTATTTACGTTTTGAAAAACTAAACCTATAAATTCTCATGTTGTGTGCTTATGTGTTTTTAGGGTATAATTAATTATACTTATCAATCTAAAATCATTGCAATTGTGATATCACTAAAATAAGTGTACCTTTTGTTTTTGTTAATTTCTCCAATTATATGATGTATATATATTAAACATGTCATGTTTTGGATCTAGTTGTTCCATTTCTTTGCACTTCTTATTTAAGTAGAGTTCGTTAGCCTTTTTATATTTGTTTTTTTACTTGTGAATGTTTTCTGGTACTCTGTAGTGATTTGGCCTTTCAGTAGCCTCATTTCTCCATCTTTTCTGATATATTATCAGTCATCTATTTTTTTGCGATTTATTAATTTATTTATTAATTTATTTCTTTATTTTTTCATTTGTTAGTTGTAATTTTGTTTATTACATGTTTTTTAAATAAAAACATAGCCTTATTTTGCAATTAAACATTTACTTAACATTGAGAAGTGTTGCTGATGCGAACGATTATTTCGTTCATTAACGTATTTTGGTCAACCTAAACACTAAGTAATTTGATCGGGACACAAGTTCAAATTAATAAGTGGTGTTTTTAAATTTTCTTAATAAGCGTTGGGTTTAGGTGTAGCGAACATTTATATGGAACGAAGGATAACTTAAACGTTTTCCAGTATAAAATATAGAATATGGGGTGTGCCATTTAAAATAAGAACAATATTTAATGTCACATGTAGGACAAATTGAACTAAAATAATACATCACCTTCTTTGATGGAATGATCAAAATTTATACTTTATTGAAGGCTATTTTAGGTATACCTATCGCCGGTGTATGGTAATGTATTATAAATAACCACGAGATATACTAGATTATAATTATTGTTAAATATGCTAACAGAACAATGCCAATGTGTTTGGAAAACCTTTAAATATAATTTAAAAATGAAAAAAAATAGTTATACAATTATAGTTTGTAAGTAAATTTACTAAACGACATACTAATAAAATATGTGTTTCATTTAAAATACATACGTTATAACAACTAATAGAACAATCTGATATTTTGACCACCTAGGAATATATTTTGTTAATAAATATATATTTAAATAAGATAAAATGTCTAGATTGTTTTTAAATCCTTACATTTTTAGAAAAATTTAAATAAATTAAAATACTCTGAATTTAGATATAACAAACCTTACTCTATAAGTATACGTAAAGTAAGTATAAAGTACTCTTTTGAAGCATCCTGTATATTTCGAATTATTTTTAAAGTATTGTATTTACTTTAAATATTAAATCGTTTTCAATTAATATATACAAACAAAAATATTACTTTGTAAAAGTGATCTACATAGTCATCTACAACTGCACATTGTTTACAAACTGCATTTATTGTAAAAAATTTTAATATAAAAATATCGATAAAAAATACGAAAGCTGGGGTGTTTAAAGGTATGATACATATCACATGAGAACAAAAACTCAAAAGTAATTCTCGATCATCCAGGAGACGTTGAACAAAATTAGCAGGTTTCCGTGTATGAGCGGAAAAATTCAGAAACGATTGAACAAAACAAGACAAGAAGTAATGCAATACTATTATAACTTGATAGGACAGTGGTAACACCTACACTTGGATGTAACAGTTCGGTAACGATGCAAATAGATAGCTCTATAATCCAAGCTTACGAAATGAGATTTGATTAAAAAGTGAAAGGATTACAACATTTTATAGACGAAGAAATAAAGATCTAAGAAATGATCTAAATGTTTACTGTATCAATGAGTAAATAAAAGAATACAGAATAAAATAGACATAACAGACAAATAGAATGGATGAAAATAGACTACACAAATTAAAAAAACATACTCTTTGTGAAAAATCACAAACCGAAAGAAAAGAGTGTATGACGCCAGAACAGTCAATAAATTATTAATTTTTGCTTGTTTTGCATTTTAATAAAGTCGTTATGACAGGAACCTTAGCATCAAAAGTAGAAAAGGAATATATCCCAGGGGATGGGCTTTGCAAGGAGAGTCCTAACACTTTGTACTTCCTTAACAGGTTGAGCGCCGTAGCATACACCGGTGTCTGCTCTGGTACTTTCCTTACGGGTCATAGCAGACACCGGTGTCTGCTCTGTATCTGAAACTTTATCGATCTGTACTAGCCAGGCAGACACACTTTAACGCGTTTTAATATGCTAGCATGTCTGACGTGGCCCAGAAGAATAGTGATCTGGTGCTGGGTTTCCAGTGCAATAAAATTATTACTTTTTATGGAAAAAATTGAAGCACTCTAAGCAAAATCTTGGTTGTCCTTCACAAAGAGAACAAAATGTTGTGACACGTTTGACCTTGCTTTTTGCTAATATTCCTTCCTGCTTTTTTGTAACAGCCTCGACAGTATTTTCTGTTTTCTCGAGCTTTACAGTCTAATTTGAAAAAAACGTGAGTTTTGAAGATTCTGAACCGTCTGCGTCTGCGGCCCAGAATTGATTTCATTTTCATCTCCGAATTTCAATAAGTTTTCTATAACTGACATTCTAAATTCGCTTATAGACATGGTGCTTCCTTCGCATTCCTTGTAAAGAAAATGATCATTTACCATTGATGTAGCCAGGATTACCTCAATGGCCACTTTTTTTATACCACCGAATTGTGCGATGCAAAGCAGTACTATAACTTGACATTTGGTCAGATATGTCGATTAAGCTTTTTCCGCGATTATAATCGATTACTGCTTTTGGTTTTTGAATTTCTTTCTCACGGCATTGAACCTGCAGTGTCTCATCGGTGTGACAGGAGAAAGAACTAGCACATCTCTTTTATCTCGCCATTTAAGGATGCATATTCCTCGCTCATTTTCCTGAGCAGCAATTTCGCCCCTTTTTAATTTTTTTTTACAATATCAGAAGGATTCCTACTACGATTAGCACGTAAGGTACCCAAACAATGAGTTTTCTTATCGAGAAGTATGTTTGCGAGTTGTAGACTTGTGTACCAGTTGTCAGTAAGGCAAATTATACCTCTACCCAGAAGTTCTTCAGACAAAGACAAGACAATTTGTGTTGAGACCAATACATATTTATTTTCGGTTTGTTCTTTCTCCTTTCCCGCATAAATGCTAAGATTCCATGTATGGCCATTATAACAGCATAACTTAAACATTTTTATGCCATATTTGTGAGCCTTCTATGGGTTATATTGTTTGAAAATTAAACGACCCTGGTAGGGTATCATGGTCTCATCAATACAGAAAGTTTTATCGGGAGTATACAACTTCTTGAAGTTTGATATTAACTTGTCTAATAAAGGCTGAATTTTGAACAAGCGGTCTCCTTCAGGACAAAGATCATTATCAGAAAAGTAGAGCATTTTTAGAAGATTTTTAAAACGATTGCGGCTCATTACACTGCGACAAACTTCGTTTTTTCGGAGCCATTTAGTAGACCAGTAATCTCGGAGGGCGTTCATCTTGACAATGCCCATATAACCCAATATGATAAAGAAATGTAAGATTTCTGTTCTATCTGTTGGCTTCCATTGTTGCATGCGGGCTTTATTAGTAAGGCTAACATATTGAGTTACGTAGTGATTTGTTTGGTCAACGATTAAATCTAATACTTCAAAATCAAGGAATGATAAAAAATATTGAGTTGGTTTTTCCCCTTTCAACGCGCCTGCTATACTGCATTCATTCCACTTGAAAAAGTTTCTTCAAAAAATGCATGCTTACCAGAAACAGGCCCCCAAGTTGATTGTGAGAGATCTAGAAGAAGGTTACTTTCACTTTTCATTATTTGGCGACTATCAGTATCTTCCAAGTTTGGTTCTTCTGTTGAACTGGCTTCTGTTTCACTTTCCATTCCTTGGGGAGTAAACTTTCTTGTAGTTTGAATGGGAGAAATTTGGAGAGAAGAACTGGATATGCCCGGATCTGATTGCTCAAATATTTTGGATGTTTTTTTAGGCGGCTGATAATCCTCTGTATCACTACTAGAATAATCTTCAGAGCTCCCATTAGGAATATACCCTGAATCTTCTTCAGAATCCGTATCGTAAACATCTAAAATCAATAAAAACTTATCATCAGATACGTGGAAAATATAGTAGATAAGCTTTTGTAACACAGTACAGCATTTGTGCAAAAAAAAAAACAATAAATTGTGTTGACATTAGCTGCGCTTTTCGTTTGTTGGATTGACTTAATTGACAACTCTGTGTAGTAATATAGACGTTCTACCTACCTTCCACTAGTCTTTTCTCTTACTCGGGAGAAAATTTAGTAGACATGACTTAATTATTACAATAATAATAACTAAAAATACGATTATAATTTCGTTATAAATGTTTGCGCTATGAGCTCAGCTGAATGTTTGCATCCAAATAAAATCGCAATTGATTCCAGCGCACACCGTCGACGTACAGTGCTATCGCTCTGAACTGTGCGCAACTAAGCAGAACCTAAACAAATCATTGTCATAGAACCAAGACCGCTGAGTACTCCCAACAATGATTAATTGAACAATCAACAATTAAAATTGTTAATTGCCAGCCATTTGGTTGACAGCCATTTAGACTATTCCAGCCCATTTAGACTTAACATAGTCGATAAACACCTCCCCCCCCCCCAAGCCAAGCCGTGAGACACAGTAGTAAACGCTATAAGATACTAGGGTGAAGGTGTCGCAAACGGTTCCTTTAGAGCAACAGGTCGCACCCCATCGTATTTAGACTATCCCTAGCTATCCGTGCGACCAATATATGCAACCCAAAACCATGGTTACTTTGCCGAAGGGTATAAAAATTCAAAAAAAAAATTAAACTCTGACAGGGCAGAAAGTTCTAAACAAAATCTCCCATATGAAATCGTAGGCTTCTACGGCCAGAGTCAGAATTATAGTTTATTCGTCTTCCGGGTTTGGACCGTGTCATTTGTGAGTGACCCAAAAGTGGGTTCATCTCGACGTTTCGCTACAATTGTATGTAGCTTCTTCAGGAGAACAAAAAAAGAAAAAAGAAAGAAAGAAGAAAACAAAGAACAGGAAGATGGGTAGTTAGCAACGGTAACTCAGTTACTCAACGCAACCAGAGGCGAATACTAACTACCAAGATGGGCATTTGGTCACAGTAACTCAACTACTCAACGCAGCCAGAGGTGAAAACCAAATGCCAGGACAGGGATTCACGTCCAACAGCTCAGAACACTAACGCGTCGAGAGGCGGAGAGTGAATCCGACGATTACTCCGCTACCGCTCTATTTATAGTCGCGGTGCCTGTCGTGTCGGGACGTATCGGTACACTTCGTGGCGCGCGTCAAGAAGCGCGCGCTGGCCAATCATGTGGCTGCATCGTAGTGGCGGGACCGGACGGCGGTTCTAGACTGAGATTCCAGATGGGAGACAAGTAGTATCCTTCCTCTCGATTGATATTATGGGGATTTTTTCGGATCTCTAGAGATTCGCGGATTTTCCTGGAATAAAAGAGGGGGCTTTTAGAAATAATATGGGTTTTTTCGAACAATATGGAATGACCGGTTTCTTGTCAGTGTTCTGCAACTGCAGAATGGGAGAAAAGACCTGATCGAATGCATCTTTGATGCTCTTGAATCCGAGTTTTGACGGAACGACCAGTTTCGCCAATATACACATGTCCACATGAACAAGGAATAGAATAGACACCACAGGAAGATAGGGGCGGTAATGGGTCCTTAGGAGAGGGTAGATATTGTGAGATTCTCTTGGGTGGTCGAAAAGTAGTCCTGATACCTTCTTTGCGAAGAATTTTGCCAATCCTATCAGTGACATTTCGAATATACGGAAGAAAAGCCACAGGAGTATTACCCGAAGATTCTGAATTTGTCGTCCTAGGGTGTAAAGGGGGATGTAGATGTCGGTGTGTAATATTTTGAATTGTGGACTTGGAGTAACCGTTGGCGACAAGGGTTTTTTGCAGATGGCCAAGTTCTTCTCTAAGGTTGTCGGGTTCAGAAATCGAAATGGCCCGATGGATGAGAGAGTTGATCACAGAATTCTTTTGGGCAGGATGGTGGTGTGATGAAGCATGTAGGTAACGATTCGTGTGAGTCTTTTTTCTATAAACAGAGTGACCCAATCGGCCATTGGGCTTGGAGGTGACTAACACATCGAGAAAGGGAAGGGACCGATTATTTTCTACTTCCATTGTGAATTTTATACTCGGATGTTGTGAGTTAAGATGATCTAGGAAGGGAGAAAGGGTATGTTGACCATGGGGCCAGATGATAAATGTATCATCAACGTAGCGGAACCAGACTTTTGGTTTTAAGGGGTAAGATTCTAGGGCTAAAGACTCAAAGGCTTCCATGAAAATGTCAGCAATGACAGGGGAAAGGGGAGAACCCATTGGTGTTCCAGATATTTGTTTGTAGAAATTGCCTCTAAAAGAAAAATATGTTGAAAGGAGGCATTTTTCCGCAAGATCTGCCAAAACCAAAGACTTGTTATCATTGGTCAAGTGATCTCGCAGAACGACTAGAGAGTCATGTATGGGGATATTGGTAAATAGGGATGATACATCGAAACTGACGAGAATGTCTTGGGGATCGACTGTGAGAGAGGAGATTAAGGTGATGAAATGTGTGGAATTTCGGACATAAGAAGAGGTGCGACCAGTATAGGTCTTAAACTGATTCGACAAGTACTTTGCGAGTTTGTAGATAGGAGAGTTAATCGTAGTCACAATGGGACGAAGAGGTACGTTATCTTTATGGATTTTGGGAAGACCATAAATTCTGGGGCAGATGGAGTTTTTCCATCTGCCCCAGCTTATGTCCGAAATTCCACACATTTCATCACCTTAATCTCCTCTCTCACAGTCGATCCCCAAGACATTCTCGTCAGTTTCGATGTATCATCCCTATTTACCAATATCCCCATACATGACTCTCTAGTCGTTCTGCGAGATCACTTGACCAATGATAACAAGTCTTTGGTTTTGGCAGATCTTGCGGAAAAATGCCTCCTTTCAACATATTTTTCTTTTAGAGGCAATTTCTACAAACAAATATCTGGAACACCAATGGGTTCTCCCCTTTCCCCTGTCATTGCTGACATTTTCATGGAAGCCTTTGAGTCTTTAGCCCTAGAATCTTACCCCTTAAAACCAAAAGTCTGGTTCCGCTACGTTGATGATACATTTATCATCTGGCCCCATGGTCAACATACCCTTTCTCCCTTCCTAGATCATCTTAACTCACAACATCCGAGTATAAAATTCACAATGGAAGTAGAAAATAATCGGTCCCTTCCCTTTCTCGATGTGTTAGTCACCTCCAAGCCCAATGGCCGATTGGGTCACTCTGTTTATAGAAAAAAGACTCACACGAATCGTTACCTACATGCTTCATCACACCACCATCCTGCCCAAAAGAATTCTGTGATCAACTCTCTCATCCATCGGGCCATTTCGATTTCTGAACCCGACAACCTTAGAGAAGAACTTGGCCATCTGCAAAAAACCCTTGTCGCCAACGGTTACTCCAAGTCCACAATTCAAAATATTACACACCGACATCTACATCCCCCTTTACACCTAGGACGACAAATTCAGAATCTTCGGGTAATACTCCTGTGGCTTTTCTTCCGTATATTCGAAATGTCACTGATAGGATTGGCAAAATTCTTCGCAAAGAAGGTATCAGGACTACTTTTCGACCACCCAAGAGAATCTCACAATATCTACCCTCTCCTAAGGACCCATTACCGCCCCTATCTTCCTGTGGTGTCTATTCTATTCCTTGTTCATGTGGACATGTGTATATTGGCGAAACTGGTCGTTCCGTCAAAACTCGGATTCAAGAGCATCAAAGATGCATTCGATCAGGTCTTTTCTCCCATTCTGCAGTTGCAGAACACTGCCAAGAAACCGGTCATTCCATATTGTTCGAAAAAACCCATATTATTTCTAAAAGCCCCTTCTTTTATTCCAGGAAAATCCGCGAATCTCTAGAGATCCGAAAAAATCCCCATAATATCAATCGAGAGGAAGGATACTACTTGTCTCCCATCTGGAATCTCAGTCTAGAACCGCCGTCCGGTCCCGCCACTACAGGCACGATACGTCCCGACACGACAGGCACCGCGACTATAAATAGAGGGGTAGCGGAGTAATCGTCGGATTCACTCCCCGCCTCTCGACGCGTTAGTGTTCTGAGCTGTTGGACGTGAATCCCTGTCCTGGCATTTGGTTTTCACCTCTGGCTGCGTTGAGTAGTTGAGTTACTGTGACCAAATGCCCATCTTGGTAGTTAGTAGTCGCCTCTGGTTGCGTTGAGTAACTGAGTTACCGTTGCTAACTACCCATCTTCCTGTTCTTTGTTTTCTTCTTTCTTTCTTTTTTCTTTTTTTGTTCTCCTAAAGAAGCTACATACAATTGTAGCGAAACGTCGAGATGAACCCACTTTTGGGTCACTCACAAATGACACGGTCCAAACCCGGAAGACGAATAAACTATAAAATCTCCCATGTTGAAAGGCAGTGAACCACAAAGTGTGTAATAGTAACAGCCTTGGAAGAAGTTAGTCTCATAAAAGACGAAGAGATTACTGCTGCAAAGCTATCTGGCATTTCTAAAACCAAAATAAATAAGCTGGTGAAACAAGGCAAATACATACAAGACAAAATAGTTGTGATCAAGACCAATTTTACCAAGGCTGCTGCAAGAGAAAACAGTTACTATAATTATATTACAACTAAAGAAGTAGGTTTCTTAAAGAATGCTAATAACAAATTTATGGAGATCAACGAGTGTCCATAGATAATCCATAAACATGCACTTTCCAGCCTCAACAGCTTGTAGTGATGCAGATAGGTGATCCAACATATATTAAAGGCTGACTAGGCCAAGTTCTATAGAATGAAAATTAACCACAGCAATCCCAAGACCAAGCAGAATTGGATGGGCTATAAATAAATGTTAACCATATAATTCTTTGGGAACAGATAGCATATATCCAATACTTTTGAATATTCCTTTTGATTATGAATGACATTTATACCACATATATGCAAGATCGTCAAAGGCGGGAAGACTTCTGGATAGTTACATTAGAAATGAAGTCCCAAAAGATAATCCTCTAAGCAATCATCAATAGTAAGCATTTGATGATCTACATAGCTCTAAAAATCAATATAAGACAAAGAGATAACAATAATATTACCATCAACTTTTAGGTAAAAGCAATGAGTAGACGAGACACATCTGCGGTAATATGCAGATGGATAAGGACATCTTTGGAGAATAGGATAGTAATATCTACTCTGGGTGAAGCAACCATCAAATTAAGAGCAGGTGGATGCTATCCACAAAGGTGAGTTCTATCACCTCTACTCATAGCCACCTAGGTAGATAATCTTCTTAAAAATCTGTCAACGAAAGAATTTTACTGTCTAGGACATGCTGACAATATTTCAATCGTCGTCAGGAGCAAATTCGCCCATGTTGTGTCTGGGAGAATGCAAGTAGAACTAAATATAGTTGATAACAGGTGTAAACAAGAGTGACTAACAATGTCAATGCTCAAAGAATAAAAATCATTAATTTCACAAAAAATACAGCATTGCAAAGCCTAAAACCACTAGTGTTGGGAGGAACAGAGATTTCATTTGTCAAAGAAACAAAGTACTTAGGAGTATATTTTGATTATAGGCTTACATGGAATACTCACATACTTAAAACCACGCAGAAAGCTACTACTTGGGCAGATATAGAAGGATGTCTATTCTTTGGTTCAAGTTAAGAAAATAACATTACGCTTATGGAGATCAGTGTTGCCAAAATTCTCAGACACTCTCTTTTGCACGGATGTCCAAGATATTCCCTTTGCTTAATTTTTGAATTTTCATTTTCAATTAACATTTAACTGTAAAGTCAGAATAACTACTAAATAAAAGCCTTATTATCATTATGTAGTCAGAGAACGATATAAAATAGCTGACATACGCACATCGTATTATTTTAAGTTGCAATTAGTAATTAGATATACGCATTCCAAGCGGTCAATATTTTCTACTGATTTCTATGATTCATGGAATATCGTATTCTCACCGAAAAAACAAATAAACTGTCGTTACTATAATTAAAATCACATAAAATAAAATTATCTTTTGTAAATACTATTTATCTAATTAAAATCATTTTCCCTACTTTTCATCTCTTGTTTCGAATGGGCGATTTTGGTCAATTACGTTAAAAAACATTAATTTAATTCATGTTTGTGGAAACGAAAATACAAATTATACAACCCTAAATTGTGCTTGTGTGTGTCGTGGCAACGCCGCGTTGCTATCGTCCATAAGAAATACATGGCCCTATCTCCGCAATGTTATTTTCTAAACGTGGAACGTAGTATAGTAAAAATTGGTAGCCTAACCTCAAAATGACCCTTTTGTTATACGCAAGGGTTATTAGACCATTGATAACCTATGAATCTGTGACGTGGTGGACAAAGAGGAAACAAACGGAAGAAGTAAGGATGCTTGATGGAATGGCCAAACAAGGGTCATAATTGCCATTCATGAACGGCGATGCTTCTGCGGCATGGCAAAGGCAGTAGCTACAGCTACAGCTAGCAACAGCTACACGAAAGTGAATAACACACAAATCTATTGAATGGTGGAGAAATTCATTAGGACAAAGACGAGCGAAACAGTTCATTATGAAACATTCTCCAAAATTTAAAGCAGATCAAATAAGCAAAGACATGAAAATAGTCAAAGCCATAGTAATTCCATTAACAGGATACTGTAAATTGTATAGGAAGTTAAAGCTGATGAGATTGGTAGATGATGATCTATACAGATTCTGTCACCTAGAGGAAAAAACATTAGAGCACATCTTGTTTAGGTGCGAAATCTTGATACAAGTGCGGTTCTTTACAATAGGCGAAGAAAAACCATCAGCAAATAGCTACAGAAATGGTTCAGTCTTGAAGCTACTAGAATTTTTAAAAAGAGTTAGGCTAGAGAATGGGAGAATGTAATCTAGGATTAGAGGACCACAATAGATCTGAAAAGGTCACAGTGGAATAGGTCAAATTCCATCCAATTTAATCTATATATCTATTCCTTCATTATAAATCCAGTTAAGTTGATTAGGGTCCTATATGAAGAATATACCTATTATCGATCATATATTACAAATAATGTTCTTTTCTAGCATTTCTATATTTACTAGTATCGCAAACAGTACAGACTACTATTAATAATGAATCATGGCTGAATAGATCAAGCAATCCAATCTCAAAAAAATCTAGAAATTAATATTCTTACAAAAATTCAAGGATTGACTCTCGCTCTATTTTTGTTTAGATGCTGAATATACTATGTATATTTAAATTTGTTTTATATAGTTACATTAGTAATTAAGTATGTTTAATTTTTTACTTCACACAAGTTCATAACAAGTGTAAAACCAAAATTTTGGAATCACGAAAATAAAATTTTATTAACATTTTCTGAATATAATCTCATAATTATTAAACGAGTCCTTTATTTTGCTTATTTCAAATAAAAGAACAAAAAAGTTATCACCAGCATCGATAACCTCATGAATCAAGTCCCATTTGTGTCACATTAATGGATTAAAGTTATCCTATTAAAAACCAAGGTCTCATATGTCACATAGATATTAAAAATATTTTTAAAATACAAGAAAACAAAATCAACTTTTTATTTCGTGGTGAGAACCGTCCACCTGTGATTTATACAATTTTAATTTTAAAACACCTGGTGTTTTTGGTCGACATAAACAGGTCCGAATCAGCAACAATCTATATATACATATATATATATATATATATATATATATATATATATATATATATATATATATATATATATATATATATATATAGTAAACTCTTAAATATTGGGGAAATCTGCATGAGGAAATATCTAAGAGTTTACTATTTAACTTATCTGCAAAGATTAAATTTCTTTTCTATATATATATATATATATATATATATATATTCTGACGTTCCAAACTTCACTAGACATTTCAAGAATTTTCGATGTCATTTTGAAGTTAGACAAGGAAAGAGAGAGGACGGGTAACGCTCGTTCAGCCAACCTTCAAAAAGTAATGCCACTTTTTGATGTGTCCGCAATTTTTTTGGTGGCATATAATAGACCTGACACCAGTTTTGTTTTTGTGGTTTTTTAAAAAAAGTGAATTAAATACCTATATTTTTTTACTTACCAAAATGGTGAATTGTGCATATATTCTTTATAAAAATCGCAGCGAGCAGAAAACACCAGGAATATCGTTTCATAGGTAAATATTTATAATAGTGCAATAAGGTATTAATTGATTTTACTTTTTATTTCAATTTTAAATCTCAAAACTAATTTAAATTAGTATTTTAAGGAAAGGTGAGATCTAAATTACTAAATAAGAATGCTAAATATGCATAGTTATTTCAGTAATTGTATTATAATTATTCACTCACACACCATGATGATTTGCCAGTGGCAGTGGGCGTTGAGGGTTAAAATTTCATAAAATATTCCATAAATAAGTAAATTTCATTAATATTTAATGTTATTTTTATTAACATTTTAATAAATTTTCAAAATATTTGTATAAAATAAAATAAATTAAATAACACATTTAATGTACAAAAATGTTTCATTTTAAATACGCATTAATCAATCCTTAAAAATACAAAGATACGCCGCTGACAACTTCCTCTGGTAGCAGTTTGGCTTTACTTTTAGCGATACGGTTACGCGTCCTCTCTCTTTCCTTGTCTAAGATCTTGAATGTTATCGAACTATTTCTTCTTTTTCGTTAATGGACTTTTCCTATGTGAGATAAATCTTTCGTAACACTGCTTCCTCCTTTATAGTTATTCGCTTCGAATAACTGGACTATGGGGTATCGATTGAAGCCAACATGGTGGATCAGTTCCATGTTATGGAGCTAGTCTATCGATATGAACTACCCTGGGTTTACTTCTAGATAAAAACTGGATGCGATAGACTAGATCATTTATTTTCTGCAGGACGGTATACGGGCCTTCCCAGTTTCGTTGAAGTTTTGGACAAAGTCCTTTCTTACGTGTGGGATTGTATAACCATACTGGGTCACCTCTTGCGAAAGTTGTACCAGTAGCATGCATGTTGAGCCTGGCCTTGGCTTTATCACTTTGAAGCTTCAAAACTTTTACGAGCAAATTCTTAGACTTTTTCTAATTTTTCTTTCAAATTTTTAATGTAGGTCGGGGATGAACGTTCTTCTTCGAAGGGAGTCAATCTTCCGAAAATTAGATCTTGAGGAAGCTTCATTTCTCTTCCGGTGATTATCATTAATGGAGAATAACCAGTTGCTTCATGTTCGGAACTTCTATTGGCTAACAGGAATAGAGGAATTAAACTATCCCAACCTTTTTGATTATCAGAGACAAACATTAAAAGGTATTGACAAACAGTTCTATTATGTCTTTCGACTATTCCGTCTAATTGAGGAAGGAGAGGCGTAGTGCGAGTTTTCTTAATATTCAAGATGATTTTCATTAATTCTTGCCATAATTCTGATTCAAAATTTCGTCCTTGATCAGAATGTAACTCTAAAGGAACTCCATGTCTTGATACGACGTGTGTTATAAATGCTTCTGCTACTGTAGTTGCTTTCTGATTAGGAAGGGGTACAATTTCAGGCCATTTTGAAAAATAATCCATTGCGACCATTCTGTACTTGTTCCCTGTCTCTGTCATTGAAAATGGACCAAGAATATCCACTGCAAGTCTTCAAAGGGCTCTCCGGAAAGATATTGTGTTATTTCACCACGACTTCTTGTTCTAGAGCCTTTTTTACTATTACATAAATCGTATTTCCTACACCAATCTTCTACATCTCGGCGACAATTATTCCAGTAAAATCTGTCTCTAACTCTGCCCAGTATTCTTTTGACTCTAAAATGTCTTCCAGAAAGGCTGCTACGAAGTTCTTGCAACACACTTTTAGTGTGTGGTTTCGGTAGTACTACTTGTTGAACTATACGTACTCCATCGAGACTTTCCCACTTCCGATATAATAGACAATCGGAAAGATACAGATATTCTCATTGAGCCCAGTACGCTTCTATAGTTCCACTATATTTGGATATTTCCTGCCAGATAGGTCTTACTTCATTTTTAAGCCATTCTCGTATGACTTTTAAGTCATTATCTTTCTTTTGACCCTTTTTTAGGTTTTAGAAGGAAGTCTGATCATTATCTTCTTCCTGTATAACTGTGGTTACCTGGAGACTTACTTCTTCGGTTATGTTCTCTTTATCTTCAAGTCTTTTACAGTACTGGCATTGTCATTCCAAACAATGTCGCCTAGAAAGAATATCGGCACTGTTATGGAGACGCCCTTTTCTATGTACTACGTCGAAGTTATACTGTTGGAGTCTCTCTATCCACCGAGCCACTTGTCCCTCTGACTTCTTAAAATTCATTAGCCTCTGTAAAGCGCTATGGTTAGTTCTAACTATAAAATTTCTGTTATAAAGAAAAGTAGCAAAATGTTCTAGGGCTTTTATAATAGCTAGGAGCTCTTTTCTGGTAACACAATAATTCTTTTCAGCTTTTCCCATTGTTTTTACAAAAATATGCAAAAACTTTTTCTTCGCCTTCCTGTTCTTGTGATAATACTGCGCCAATACCATGCTGAGATGCGTCACAATCCAACAGAAATTTTCCATCTTCTCGTGGATATGCTAGAATTGGTGCTGTTGTAAGTCGTTTTGTTTTTAAATCTATGAAAGCATTTTGACAATCTGGTGTACAGTCTTGTACTTGAACTGGCATCAAACGGCACAGTTAAAAATAGACAATTCTATATCCAAACCCATACATATAAGAAGAGGCGTTCGACAGGAATGTGTGCTTTCCCCTCTTTTACTTAACATTTATTCGGAAGCCATATTTCAAGAGACTTTGGAGGATGCAGAGATGGGAATCAAGGTGAATGGAGTATTGATCAACAATATACGATATGCTGATAATGGTGTCTTAATTTGTGACAACATAGTAGATCTTCAACTTATAATCGGAGAATACAGTAAGCGAATGGGATTAGAGATTAATACCAAAAAGACCAAATTTATTATCATCTCCAGAAACTTAAATGCACTTGAAATCCACCATAACACTGAATACTAAGTCCATTGAAAGAGTGAGTAAATTTAAATACCTGGGAACGTGGCTTTTTGAAGACTGGGCATCGGACAGGGAAGTTAAATGTCGCATTGAGCAAGCTCGACAAGCTTTCGTAAAATTCGAGAAAGTACTGACTTGTTTAGAGTTTGATCTTCAACTGAGACTAAGGTTTACTAAGTGCTACGTATGGTCAGTGCTGCTATATGGCGTAGAGGTCTGGACACTCAAAATGAGGGATATAAACAGATTAGAAGCTTTCGAAATGTGACTTTATCGCCGTATCCTAAAAATACCATGGACAGCGAAAATCACAAATATAGATATCCTTAAAAGAATAAACCAAGAACGCCAACTTTTCGAAACGATCAAGAAAAGGAAAACGGCGTATCTAGGTCACATCATGCGAAATGAAAAATACCAGTTCCTCCAACTTATAATCGAGGGTAAAATTGAAGGCAAGAGAGGAGTGGGACGCAAGAAAATGTCCTGGCTCCGAAACATAAGGCAATGGACAGGGATTAACGACATACAATATCTGATACATATTGCAAGAAATAGAAAATTAATGGAAAATGTGATCGCTAACATCCATTAGTAGATTTGCATCTGAAGAAGAAGAAGAAGGTGTCCAATGTTGTTTTCGGTTAGTCGATAAAAGAAGTCCAAGAAAACTTCTAATTTCCTTTTTATTTCCTGGTTTAGGCCAATCTTTAATAACTTAAATCTTCCCTGCATCAGTTTTAATCCTTCTACTAAAACGATATGTCCTAAATAGTATGCGTCTCTTTGAAATAGTGAACATTTATAATAATTCAACTTTAAATTGGCTTTTCTCAATCCGTCAAATACCTCCCTTAAGTTTTTCAGATGTTCATCAAACATTTTGGAGATAATCATTATATCATCAAGATATACTAGACACGTTTTCCAGGTAAGTCCACTTAAAACCATCTCCATTAGATGTTTAAACGTAGCTGGAGCATTACACAGACCAAATGGTAGAGCATGAAACCTGTAGAGATCACCGCCAGTTGAAAAAGCTGTTTTGTCTCGATCATTAGGATGTACTTCTACCTGCCAGTAGCCACTTTTTAAATCTAGGGTAGAAAACCATTTAGCACCTGATAAAGTGTTTTGTGTATCATCTATTCGTGGCAACGGATAATTGTCTTTTTGTGTAACCTGGTTTAATCTTCTGTAGTCTACATAAAAGCGAGTAGATCCATCTTTCTTAGTTACTAAGACTACTGGTGAACACCAGGGGACCGAATCTTCTTCGATAATATCAGCATTTATCATGTCTTGTATTATCTTTTTAACTTCTTTTTTGTCTAGCAAATGGCAATCTCCCTGGCGCTTGACGAATTTGTCTTGCATCTCCAGTATAAATTCTATGTTGAACTAAACTAGTACGCCCTGTAGATTTCTCGGATTAAAAAATGTCGTAGTTTTTATTAATAAATTCGTTAGTTTTAATTATTTTTTTAGTTGTTAGTGGTCAACATTTTTGATTAGTTGTTTCACTAGGCTAGCGTTAACTGGGTTATTGGAAGCTGTATTCTTTTTCAAATATTTTTCGCACTTGCCCTTTTTTTCTATTGGTGTACAAAATGCTATTTGTTGTTCTTTCTTCAATTTAAAAGGCTTTTTAGACAAATTAGCAACCCTCGCTGGAATCATCTCATCTACATTAATAAGGCATCTGGATATCAAAATTCCATCACTAACTAGTTCATCGCTTTCCACAACGCTGAAATGTAGACCTTCAGGTTTTTGACTCAGTCTCGCCAGGATGATACTTTCAGCATTTTGAGAAATTTCGGTCTCCTCGCTCACTATAACTCTTACTTGAGGTACCGATTCTTCCAAATTTAGGACAATTTCTTAATTTTCGATTAACAAAATTTTATTTTGAAGATCTATGATAAATTTGTTCTGCATAATATGCATCCCAAGAACGCATTCGTCTTTAATATCGGCTACAAGGAAAATGTGTTTTATCAAGGTTTTACCCATCTGTATGGTTGCCGTTATCTCTCCATGAATTAGAATAGTGTGGCCTGAAGCTGTTTCAGGAACTAAGTTTGTTTTAGTGGGTTGTAGTTTCTCATTCACAAATCCGGTTCGAATAAAGGATCTGGTTGCACCAGAATCAATAATAAAGGTGCATTTTTGATTCTCAACATAGCCCTTAAGTAATAAATTCTGTTCATTTTTATGTAAAGTATAAGTGCGAATTTGGGGGCTTTTATTAGATATAGCCGACGCCCGCTCCTTAGTGTCGACTTTTATTTGTTTCCCTGGCTATTGTTGGCGTATCTGTGTTCAGTTGTGGAAGATCGATTTTCAAGAGACCTATCTCTACTAGTATTTCTAATAGGACTAGGTGATGGGCTTCTAGATGTCAATCTAGGCGATCTTTTAGCCTCATTCGTTGGATGTTCTCTCCTTGCTTGGGATCGGCTTCTGCAATTGTTTTGAAAATGTCCTATTCTCCCGCAATTAAAATATCTTCTGTTTTTATTTCGAGGTTTTTGTTGAAGATTTTGCAGTATGTTTAACATTTGAGATAAAATAGGTTGTTGGTTATCTGCGGTTGAGATTTCTTCATCTTTTTGAAATCTTATTTCTCTTAATTTTGGGCGAGATCTGGAAATGCTTTTTGCCGCTTCATACTCCTGGGCTAAGACTAGTGCTTCATTTAGCGATTTGCGATGTTGTAATCAGGGAGCTTGTTGCATTTAAACATCCTGTAGTCTATCTATGAATGCCTGTATTCCAATTTGTTCCAGAAAATCTTTAGGTGTCTGAGGGTATGCCAAGTGCAATAGACTTTTAATGTCAGCTTCAAATTCTTGCAGGCTTTCATTATGTTTTTAATATCGAATTTTTAGCTGTCTTTGGAGAACCAAGAATTTTCCTAATTTATTATTACTTCACATCAACAGTTATTAAAAATAATATTAACAAAAATTATCAACAAACCTTACAAGTTGGGCGACAGTTGTAACAATTTTACAACTAGTTGTAACTATTTAAATAATTATTAAAAATTAAAATTATCTCAATTGTTTAACGGAGATTATCTCAATATTAGTCATTGAGATTAATATTGAAACAAAACAAATTTCAAAATTATGATTATGCACCAAATGTCAGAAAAGGCTAATACTGACTGTGTCATATGTCGAACTGAAATATCAAGCCTTTTTGAAATGTTAAATATTTCAATGCTTATGTGACAATTAGCTAATCCATTATAATTATATATTATAAATAATATATAATAAGATTAAAATAACAAATTATAATTTTACTTATTTATAATTTTTTAGTTTGCCATGAAAGTAAATTTTTATTATTGAAAAATGGTTTATTTTTACTTTGAATAATTATAATAAAAAATACCTGGCATCACTGGCTGGTGTATTTCCTTGAAGAAAAATTTTGGGATTGGAATTGAATCAAAAACACTGCAAACAACACACAACTATGTACCATACTCAAAAACTCGTTCAAACCTCGGCCACACAATTCCTTCTTAAGCCATCTGAACCTTTCAAATAGTTGGAAACGCTCTCTTACAAATCTCCCACATAGGGCACAGCACAACCAATCAGTGATTAACTCAACAAAAACTGCCAAATAGCATCTTGAGCCTAAATTCACCTTTCAACTTGCCGGCCAAAAATTGCCGGCTTTTGAAGACTACAGACATAAATTGTCTCTTCCCAAATCTAAAATATCTCTCCTCCTACAACACTTCACTTAACATTACTAAATTCTTAATAACAAAAAATAAATAACAAAAAAAAAACAATAACGAATTTAAAGAAAATCGGGACTAAACAATGAATTAGACTTCTACCGTAGTCCATAATAGAGTGATCATTCCCCCAACTCGGTATAAACAAAGCATAAACAGAAAGATTCCTCTTTATAGAAAGTTTCCAGGGCGAGCCGTAGGCGAGTTCTGGAATCATGCGAGTGAATTCAACGTTAGAAAAATCTACTTATGAATATTAACAACACAGCTTTAACAATTATTTACATTGATCTTGTTAGGAATATTAACAGAAGTGGTAGTATTGAAATTAGTGTTAGACATGTCAGTACTACACTATATATTATATTATTTACTTATCTTAAAAAAGCATAATGTAGAATATCTAGAGGGAGATTTGATAGCCGCTCAGTAAGAAAAGAAATCTTGGTATGTATATAAAGATTTTGAGAGACATGTACGAGGAAGTAACAACAGGTTTGCATCAGGGTTCAGTGCTTTTACCTTATTTATAAAAAATATTGTGAAATCAAATCCTTGATGTAGTAGTTATACCAAGAATGTTTATTTAAAAATGAGGTTAGCACAACAAATAAAATAAAACTGTTGGTGAAATGTTTGTGAAAAGTAATAATTTTAAGTAATGAAAAGTAACTGAGAAGTAGACGGAGCACTTGAATTCAAATCGGGTGAATTAAGTGCCAGGAACAAAGTGGTTTTATGTGTAATATAATTCAATGAAACTGAAAGGAAAATCGTATAAAGCTGCCATCAATCTAGCTTAAGAACTAAATTTTGAGTAGGTAAAAAGAAAAAAGCGACAAAAAGGACACAATTATGAACAAGTCTATTATAGAAAGCCTAGGAGTAACATTAATTAATGCTCAAATGAAAAAACATAGGTTAAGAGGGTTCGGGATGTAGCATTTTCATTCCAAGTGGTATATTTTGGGATCCGAAAAGATCCTAAATATTTTTACGTTTCTGAGATTGATAATCTAACCATTTTGTAGCGTGTTTATAATAAGTAAAATTTATGTCTGTTTTTGTTTGTAACTAATTGCGTTCGGCGGAATACTAGAACATAAGAACTTAAAAAAATAGGAAGTCCTAGACTTCCCGGTGGGCAATCGTACCAGTACGATTTAGGAAGTCTGCAGTTCCCAGTGAGGATACAGAACCACAATATATTTATTAGTCCATCTAAGGTTGGAAAACATTTTTGAAGCTTAAATATACTTTTGGAAGTAGTGTCGTTGGATGACAGTATGCAGTCAATGGAATTGTACGAGAGATCTGAATTGCAATAGAGGGTTTTAAGTTGCAGTTTATACAGTTTTTTGGGATAGAAAGACAAATTGTAAGTTATAATATTTTCTTGTTTTGCCTTTCTTTCTGATGAGAAAAAAGAGTGGAAGCTAAAATTTTGACATTTGGTCAAGCCAATTATTTTAACTATTTAAACCTGATTTTGTTTTATTTTATTTCCATTTAAACTATTTTTACATATTTTGTATTAAGTGCAGTGAAATGCAGTTTTTTTTTGTATAGAGTATGTCCCTTAATTTTTTTTTTGTATTCTGTTATGATCTTTATTTTATTTTTCTTCACAAACTATGCAGTTTGTATGCTCAGTAATAGTTTGTATTTACAGGTAGTCTTTTAATAAGTAGTAAGTGTTAATGCCAATGTTATCATACAGCTTTACCAGTTATAAAGGTATTTTATCTAATATTATGTCTCCGGAGGCGTGTCAGGTAGAAGCTGACATCCGTGCAGGACGCATTTAGAAATTCGGAGAAATACTTGGAAATTCCAAGTTTGGGCAAATCCGAATTTCTAATTGACTCGATGCAGGGAAATTCCACTTTTGCTACATAAAACAAAGGATTTGTTTTATATAAAAGCAGATGGAATTTCTCTCATCGGTCAGTCGAGCTTGCCTCTTCTACTGTAGACTTAGTCGGTGCTATTATTGTTCCAACTAAGTTATTGTTTTATTTCTTATTTCCTGATAACCATTTATATTTTATTATTGTATATTCAGACCTTTTCAGGTTAGAATATTACTTTGACTTATATTTGTTCATATACTGATTATTTGATATTTTATTTGATTATTTTGATTGTTTATTTTTTTTGTATTTTGTATCTAAGTTGTTCTTCCGTAAGGTAAGAACACTTAGAAATATTTACCTTACTTTTTTCTATTTTATAAATTTGATTTTGTACTTTGTGTCTAAGTAGTTCTTTCCGGTAAGTCAAAGAACTCTTAGAAATATTTCTCTGATATTTGACTTGTTAATTTTATTGTGTGCCTAAGTCATTCTTTTCCGGTAAGTCAAAAGAACACTTAGAAATATTTTCATAATCATTATTGCATTATTATTTCCGATATTTATCTAAGATATTTTCTTAATATATTTGTCTCTATTATTTTACCATTTCATGCTGAGTTGTTTCTTCCGTAAGTCAAGAAACACTTAGCAATATTTCCATATCTTTTCTGTATTTGATTTTCTTATTATAAGTTGTTGCTTCCGTAAGTCAAGAAACACTTACAAATATTTGTATTCTTATTTTACTGTATTTGATTCTCTTGTTTGTTTTTTTTTTGTTCTAAGAAACGCTATATCTATATTTCTGTCTTAAGTTGTTTCTTCCGTAAGTCAAGAAACACTTAGGAATATTTCTACACTTTTCTGTTCTTTTATTCTTGTGTATTTTACTTCTCATTCTAAGTTGTCTCTTCCGTAAGTCAAGAAACAATTAGAAACATTTTCTGTGCATTGTATTTTTATATACCATTTTATTTCCTTGTTTACTAAGTTATTTCTTTCGTAAGTCAAGGAATACTTAGATTATTTTACCTGTTCTGTTTTCCATTTTTGATCTGTTATTTTGTAACTGTTCCTTGGAACCGTTACTTGTAACAGGTACTGTCGCTGTAACGGTTATTCTGTAACGGTAACAGTATCGACCCATTTCACCAGCGACAAACGAAGATGGTAAACACCCGTTCCAATTCCGGAGACAGGAAAAAGTCCGAAGAGCCGGCGATGGGTCCTACAGGCCCAAATGCCCCCTCTCGGCAACAATTAGGAGTATGCATTTGTTTAATACCTGATGTGTCTAAATTTACATTTTTGTTTTTTTTTTTTCGCTATCTGCTGTGCTTTATTTGTGTTTCTTTTGCTAATGAGTTCACATTCAGTAATACTTTTATCTGGCTGAACTTTTACCACTGCTTCACTAAGGCAGTTTATATCAATCTTTAAGATTTATTTTTGCGATCTTTGACTTAATAAATGCATTTAAAATTTTCAAAATATCTATTATGATCATTCTGTTGAAAAAAATTATTAACTCGGAATTAATGCAAACTCAAGAAAACTTCAAAAGAATCAACTTCTTTTAGGTATAATCACACATAGGCATAAAACGTAATAAATAAGCAGATATTAGAGTGCATAACGCTACTAACAATAATACAAACAAATTTGAGGTTATAAGTGTCGCAAGTAATTGAAAAGTCTTTTTCAAAAAGAATAAATATTTATTTTTAAATGCCGTATTGCCAGATTTTAATAAGAGCTAAAGAAGACATCCATTGAATTCTGACAAGCAACAGTGGAAGTAATCTTTTGTGGACATCTACGTCACGGAACAAGACACCCTGGCATCTTTTGGCCAAGGAAGATACTAGGCCAGAAGACCCCAGGTTAGTGCCGGATTAACCGTATTCTGGCTAAAATCTTAACCATCGTTCCAGAGAGGTAGTCTTGCCACTCAATGAACAACTGAAATAAAAAACTAAAGTCGAATCTATCAATTAATTAAAAAACTAAAAATTTATAAATAGCTACATATATATATATATATATATATATATATATATATAATATATATATATATATATATTACAGTAAATTATTAAAGTTTCTGGTATCTCACAAACAGTACAGTCTGTCGAGGCAGATTTGCCTATTCTGTTTGTGAAGATGCCAAAACTACCATGTCCGGTCAGAAACTGCATCAGAAAGTAGTCTAGTTTCCTGAAATTATATTCCCACCACGGCCTCAGACCGGTAATAAGCTCCTTCGTCCACCTTGCCTTTCCGTTATTATTTGCCCTTTCTCTCTGCCACTCTACTATCGTTCTTTTTCTCTCATTCTCATCTACATTTCCCTCGCTCGCTCTTTGCACAACAAAACGATCGGTATCACTGCTCCAATGATATATGGAGCCTCATTTAAAACTGTCTCATATGCGCTAGATACCCTGAGAAGTATTCGTTTTTGCGAAGTCTCCATCAACTTAGCGTATTTCGCAGTATTTAGTACACTACACCACACTGGGTCAGCTTAGGTTACCACCGACTGTAAAACTCCACTCAGCATCTTTCCTTTGGTGCTACATGGGCCTCCAATGTTTGGCAGCAGCCGTATCAATGCCTCCAGATGTCGGTACTCCGAACCTTAGTCCTTTCGACAACCAGACTCCCAGATACTTAATCGATTTAACTGGTGTAACCTCTACACCTTCCCCTTTAAGAACTAACACCTCAGTTTTTTGCGGCGCTAGCATCCCCTTGACATATATAGCCTTAACACCCCGTCGTACAAGATATTATACAGGATAACACCTACTACTGAACCCCGCGGAACACCCTGCAACAAACTGATGCTGGTAACTTTTTCTTTTATGGACCTGTCAGTAAAGTATCTGTCAATTATGTTGACTAGGTACTTACTAACGCGCAATTTTCTTAGCCTGGGCATGATTTTTTCCCATGATGCCGTATTGAAGGTATTCTTGACGTCAAGCAGGATGAGAGCCACCATCTCTTTGTATCCTGCATAACTTAAGAGGTTGCTTCCGTGACCGCATCTATGGTGGACCTTTTGGTCATAAAACCATATTAGGGGTCGCTTAGCGCATGCTTTTCTTCTAGCTTAATAAGTGGTTCGTACAATCTAGCTATCGAACTAACAAGGCAAATTGGTCGAAATCGTACCTCTTTCTCTTCACTTCTTCCTTTCGGAATAAGGAAAACCTTTACTTATTTCAACATTGTTAGAAACTGCTGTTGTTCGAGCAGTTTGTTTAGCAATCTCAGGAAAATCCTGCGGGTACCTTAGTGCGGCGAGTCTCCGGCATGACTTTTATGTCAGGTGCCTTTCGGATCTTCATCCGTCCAATAGCCTTGTCAAGAGTCAACTCAGTAAAAGGTTCTACATCTACGAGACCAATAACCCTTTGATGCCTATCCTCAATCCGAGGAAAGAGTTCCCGTATTGAACGCAGTTTCTCCTCCTCAGGCAAGGTAGCTGCCTATAAGGTTCTCCTTTAAGTCCCACTCATAGATATCCCTTTCGAGATCCTAAAGCAGATTACTCCACCTTTCTTTCTTAGATCTTCTTATCTCATGCCTGTATTCATTCTGCATTCACTTTAATTCATTTATTCTCTCTTCCAAATCTCCTGCTTGTACTCTTCTTAACCTCTGACACTTCCTTCATACTCTCATGTAATTTGTCCTCAGATCTTCAAGCTGCTCAATTCACCGGTATGGTTGTTGCCACTGCTGGACATAGGCCTCCCTCAGTTCCTTCCAGTGTTCTCTACACTGGGCCGCTTGTAGCCAGTTTCCCGCTACATGTTTTATATCATCGGTCCATCTAGTCGGTGGTCGTCCTCGGCTTCTTTTATAGTTTCTGGGCCTCCATTCTATAATACGTCTTGTTCACCGTCCATCTTCTGCTCTGGCTAAGTGCCTTGCCCAGTTCCACTTAAGCGACGTGGTTCTTTCGATGATGTCTTGAACTCCTGATCTTTGCCTAATTTGTTGGTTTGTTATGTGGTCTCAAAGGCTCACGTTCAGCATTGCACGTTCCATGGCTCGTTGTGTAACTCTGAGTCAGTATAATCTTAATATATTCAAAAAGAATATAGGATATATTGAGAGTAATATAATTCCTAACGTTAGGGTCGCCAAAAGTGATATTTTGCCTCGCATCTTATTATTCTACGAGAACACTAAATTATCCTGAAGATTGCATTCTTTGGTATACAATCCCCTTCTGCTGCTTTAATGTTATTTGGATTACGTCGACTACTATTATATTATTATGACAAAAACAAACATTGTTCACAATATCTACGTTTTTTTAATTTTGCCAAAACTGTTTTTTTTTTAATTATGAATTTAAATTAAAATTATTTTAATTAATACTTTAAAACAAAAAGTTTAA
This sequence comes from Diabrotica balteata, assembly GCA_918026665.1. NCBI lineage: Eukaryota > Metazoa > Arthropoda > Insecta > Coleoptera > Chrysomelidae > Diabrotica > Diabrotica balteata. The sequence goes on along the minus strand of OU898281.1, from coordinate 84,642,615 downwards.
TTACCCTATAAACACTATATACACGATATATAGGTACACTGTAGAACATGTAGATGAAGTGTAAATACATTGTAGAACAAAGAAACAGTAATTTTTACTTTAATAACATACTACTTAAGTCCCTCTCTGTTAATCTTTAATATTCGGATCCAAAGAACGTTTGATTTTTAAATACACGAATCTCTGACGCGATATTTTTCTCACGAGCAAGAATTAAAAAATTGATGGGGATTCATGACCATTATGAACTTTAATGTGCCCTGTTGGTGACGCTAAAAAATTCTGCCTACAGAAATATTCAAATTTTATATAAAAAGTTCAACAGCATGATCGAGTTCCGACAAAGATTAAAATGAATATTGGTTAGAAAAATTATAGTGTTAATTAAATATTTAATATTCTAAATATTCAAAAATAATCAAAATTTAAACAGAATCCTTTAACGTTATTTCCCAAATATATGTCAGTATTTACAATTTTATATTATAAAATAATAAAAATAGATCTATTTATACAGAGGCCAATTTTGGGATATCTTAAAACCTATGTTTTTTATAAAGGTGATAACTCTTAAATAACTTTAAGAATTAGGATAATCACTGAATATTTTTTCGTTTGTGATCCAATTATTATTATTATTTAATCCTATATATCCGATATCCAGTAGATCAGATATCTAAAGGGTATAGTGCCTGACTATCACGTAAACACCCTTGATAGATACCTTAAGCCTGCAAAAACATCTAATTATTTTTAAAACATCTAAAGACCCCATATCGACTTAGCAGAAATAAAATAAGTAAATTGGGTAAAGTCAGTGGAAATAATAGGCAGTTAAAGGTTAGCACTGGCACTGTTATATCCACAGCCTTAAGAAAAAGCACCTCATCCAGCTATACTCTTAAACTGCACTAGATATATAAAAGAAGACTATTATATTGTACGTTCGTAATCTGAATTTGTATTTTATTTCCAAAAACTTTACTTAACCCAGATAATCCTAACATAAGAAATAGTATTAAAACTGCAATTTTTTGTTATTAATATGTTTTATTTGGAACACCTGAATACATTACTGTAATAATATTGCAAAAAATCGCAATGTACACAAAAAAAATTAGCGTCCTACATCTAAGACGTCAGGATCAAGCACTACCATTTGTGTGGTAACTCACAAAGCAGCGTACATGGATACCAACATCACATTTTTGACATCTTGTAGTTGTTTTTTTATGGCAGTAGCGACATCTAGTTTGTTTTTCTTGATCAATCACATAATGATGCATTCCGTCGAAACGAGAATCGGCATTTTGTATAAAGCTGAAGAAGTGAAGTTGCAATGCGTCGTCGAAAAGCTCATTGATCCAAAGTACCCTGATTGCTTCGAGCAAGTTGCCAAGCATTCTGTATAGCCAAATCTATACAGTGAGTAAACAAACAGAAGTACCACTTTTTTCCTCTAATACCAGTTCTATATAAACTTACGTTTTGATCGCATCGATCTACGCCGCCCATATTTCGATTATATAATTTTACCATAAATGGTTGAGGAACAAGTATCGTTTTTTTTTTCTTGTCGCGAATATCGCTTTACTTGATGAATAGGATTCGTACCAACTGCGTTCGAGCAGAGCGATACAACACTATTATCGTGCCAGCTGACAATTGTCAATTTCTTATTACCGTCAAACATAGCATCGTACGAACCTCTTTTGTCTTTTTGTAACTCCTTTGCCGATTTCAGCGAATTTTTTGGTATTCTGTTACTTCTGATGGTTCCTGTTCCTCTGATATTTTTTTCCGTCAGAATTTCAAACAAAGGCATTGTACTAAAAAAATTATCAAAAAATAAATGAAATTTTTTCAGCTCCCACTTTGATCTAAGAATGTCAACATAACTGAGTACCACACCTACACCGACACCAAAATCCTTGTATTTAGGCGATACGTGTGTTGATGCTCCCTGGTATGGCTCAAACCACGTTACGTACCCATTTTTGTTACATCCAACCCAAAGTTTATATCCCCATCTTATCGGTTTATCCTTTATAACTTTATAAACTGTTTACAGCCATGACGCCCGAAATAAGGAACCATGGCTTCATCAACACTGTGGTTCTCTTCTAAAACTGCATGTTTTAAAAAAATTTGATTTAGTAACCTAAAGAGAGGTCTAACTTTACTGAATTTATCAGAATGATCCAAATTATTATTATCGGCTATATGCAGAACGCTCATTATAAAATCAAACCTAACCCTAGCAAGTGCCCCAGAAACTAAGGAATTACAGATGTCTCTATTATTTTCCCAATACATCTTCTTCCTTGGGTATTGAGCATAACCACTAAGAATAAGAATTCCTACGAATGCTTTGATTTCTTCTATACATATAGACTTATTTTTCTTATTTTTCATACTTGCATATCTACTGGATTCGACAACCAGTAAATCAAAAATTTCTTCATCGAACAACTTCATGAACCAGTCTATGGAAGTATCTTCTGTATCAATATTGAGATCATTATCCTTTGACCAATCAAGTATTTCTGCTTCCTCTGAGGTGGTTGCTACTTCAGACCAGTGGTATTGCCGTGGAATTTTCAAAACGTTCTCAGATTTAACAGAATTGGATAATGGAACATCATCATCCGAGTCTGAGTCAACCGAACGAGGTACATGGATTTCAGCTACTGTTCTCAACATATTTGAAGGCAAATTAGCCGGAGACACGTTTTCTTCATCACCAGAATCCTTATCTGTTTCAGCGGCATCTTCCGGAGGTAAGAGAACTACATTAGCTTGAGAATAGGCCTCTCCATAGAGAATCTCCAAGGCCTCATGTAAAGAAAAACCCCTGAAACAATAATAGCAGTATGTTCATAACACTATCAACAAATTCTTTTGGGCTAAATACTAAGTAAAATAAAGAAAGAAATCCAATGATTACAATAATTACTCAAAATTATAATTTTCATGCCATAATAGTACATAATCCTGACATCCTACATGTAGGACGGTCAAATTTATCACCACCTGGCAGCCAACTGCAACCCACTCGCCTCTCGAAGTCTCTCCTATTATTTACCCATCTCTGACAGTTGAAAATGTGGGCTGGAGCGTCCAGCACCCTACAAATGCTACAGACTGCCGGAGCAGATTTGCCTATTTTATTTTGAGAAGGTGCCAAAACTATAATGTCCTGTCAGAAACTGCGTCAGAATGTAGTCTAGTATCCTGAACTTATATTCTCGCCAAGGCCTCAGATCAAGAATAAGCTCCTTTATCCACCTTACCTATTTGCTATTATTACCCAATTCTCTTTGCTACTCCTATATGATTTCTTTCTCATCTATATTTTCATCCATCCTCCTCGCAGTCACTACTGCAGTAGTGACAGCGCAGTGATCAGTAAACAGTGTAGTAGTGTCTGGGGGCTCGGGAGACTGAGACCTCGGAAGCCCTGAGGAAGGCATCAGAGAGGATGCCGAAAGCTTGGCAAAATGGATATCGACGCGGTTCAACCCGGAAGACTGGTGAGTTTGATATTAATTTTAGTAATAATATTAATCTTAGCTCTAACTTTCATTGTACTAACCGCGGAAATCTTTCCGAACATTATATATATATATATATATATATATATATATATATATATATATATATATTAGCTTAAAATTTTTGGAGGTAGTTAATTGGCGCTCCAACGTAACTTATCTTATTTGTAGACTATGCAAATATTAATAAATACTGTTTTTCTCTTTAAAACTTGCTATTTTGATACCTTTTGATTAAGGTTGATTTTTCAAATTTTAATTCGCATATCTTTAGTTAAAATTTATTACCACATACTCATATTTTACGATTTTATATTATTTTTTTGTGCTGATTTGTGCTGATAATAGGTACTTTTTAATGGTGCCTACTTACTTTATCGTGTCCGGACATTCATAAAATTTTGGCCCAGTATCGGGCTACGTCGAGTCGGTTCCAACTTTGTTGGCAAGTCACAAATCTTCAAGGGCGATGAGGATGGTTTCGGCATGTAGGAAGATATTCCATATTCTGTGTTTCTCCACAGTCACAGTTCACATCATCTTGGTCAATTTTTTCTCATTTTGCATTTTTGATTTTATTGTAGCGACCCTTGTTCTTATCCTATTCATAGTTTTCCACGTTTTAAAGTCTAGGGACTGGCGGGTCCATTGAACCTGGGGAATGGGAAAATCCTCAGGCGGTTCTTCCTGCACTGTTTCAAGGAAGCTTTTTCTAGGTTTTAGTCGCTTTCGTGGTGTTCGAGCTTTGTATAGGGCATGCCGCTCGTCCGCGATCTGTTTAATTTTCTCTTTGTGCGTTCTACGGCTCTGCGTGTTGAGGGTTCTGCAAAACCCGCAGCTTTATATAGATTTTAAAGTGGCGTGGGTTTTATGCACCCCGTTAACATCCAGTATCAACTTGTTTGGTGTGAGCAGATCCACCCCAAACGGGGCACTTGTTACTGTCCCCCTCGGTTTTACGCAATGTTGTCTGTAGGTGAGGTACCAATCCAGAGTTACTCCAAGATATACAGGTTGGTTTGTGTGTTCTAATGTATTACGATTCCACACAATTTGGAGTTTTCGCTTGGCTTCCTTTGCGCGAAGATGAAAAGTGCAGACTTGGGTTTTGGAGGGATTGTGTCTCAGAGAATTCTGCAGGTAGTACGCTGTCATTGTTTTTAAGGCAGTTTCGAGTTTCTCCTCCACTTCTTCAAAACTATTTCCTTGAGCACATATTGCAAGATCGTTAGCATAGAGGAAGTCCTTGGTTTCGGTCGGAGTAGGTTGTTCGTTTGTTTATATATTGAAGAGCATTGGTGCTAAAACACTTCCCTCTGGAAGGCTGTTTTCTTAACTCTCCGTCTACTTACTTTACCTTCCAGCATAACGAAAAAACATGTATTTTGCAGTAAAGAATATATGACCTTTCCTAGATGGTGGACTTTTCGTATAATTTGCGGAGCAATGTTTTGTGCCTCACTGTATCATAGGCTGCTGTCAGATCTACAAAAGCAGCTCCTGTTATAAGTTTTTCTTCAAAGCCTTCTTTAGTGTGTTGCGTTAATGCGAGAACTTGACTGGTGCAAGATATGCCGGGTCTGAATCCTCCTTGTTGTGGAATGAGGTGCTTGTCGACATTTTTTTCTATTCTGGCGAGTATGAGTCTCTCGTATAGTTTAAAACAGTGACACAACAGCGAAATAAGTCTATAGCTACTGGATATTTCTGGGTCCTTTCCTGGTTTTAACAAGGCTATTACTTTAAATTTCCCCCATGATTTTGAAATTTTGCAGGTTTTGCAGTACGTGTTATAAAATTGCAAGATCCAGTTTTTGCTCCTTGGCCTAGATGCTTTATTTGTTCACTGCATATATCATCCACACCTGCAGCTTTCCTGTTTTTTAACCTGTTCATACCGTCGTGGAGTTCTTGTAGTGTACAAGGAGTTCCTAGGTGGTTTGTCTCAAAATCCAATCTTCTCCTAGTGTTTTGAGTCCTTATATCAGTTAGTAGTTCTTTCATTTGTAAAGAGTTGAGCGGCGACTTGGTTTGCTGTAAGCTTGCAAGGTGGTTTATGTTCTTTTGGATTATCGCTAAGTTTTTTTTACAAGGATCCATGCTATTTTGCTACTATGTGTCATGTCCTTTTTTTCCAGGGTCTCAATCCACTTTTCCTGTCTGGCTTGACTTAGCTGTTGAAGTAGTACTGCTCCGCAGTCAACCGTTTCTTGGCTGAAAGGGTCAGTGGAACAGAGGGTTTCGTATGTTCCCATTAGTCGTTTGGATTCGCTGGACATCCCGGGAACATATTGTTGTCTACATCCTCTAGATATAGAGATATAGTTTTTCTAGACACATTTTTGAGTTACTCTACAAATTTTTAAGGGTGCTTAAATGGTCTGTTTTATGTTTTTTAACTTAACTATTTATTTTTTTAAATGGACAGTACACTACAATAAGATGACCACTACACTCTCTCCAGCTTATGAATATTGAATTTATCTGTATGGTAAATTTTTAACGAATAATGTTTTTTCGTAAGTTTTTCTTTTGGGGTTAAAATAATTTTATACACATATCTACGTATGGCTGCGAAACGTGAAAGATATCAGCACCCATAGTACACCAATTACAAGTTTTCATCAATAGAGCGTTACGAAAAATCCTTCGTATATTTTGGCCTAACCGAATCTCCAATGAAAATTTATGGAACCAAAGCAACCAAGAAAATGTCATAAAGCAAATAAGGCGAAGAAAATGGAGATTGCTGGGCCACACACTCCGTACACCGCCAAATGACATTGCCAGGACAGCGCTGGATTGGAATCCCAAGGCCGACGGAAAGTAGGCAGACCTAAGGGAACTTGGAGAAGGACAGTACTGGACGAAGGGAGAGCAATGGGAAAATCCTGGCTTGAAATCAAAGCACTAGCCAGAAATAGAGTTCGCTGGAGACACTTTGTGGAAGCCCTATGTTCCTCTTATTAATCTTGGGACTATATATATATATATATATATATATATTATATATATATATATATATAATATATATATATATATCTACTATATATATCTACTTTTAGAAATCTGGTGTAAAATTATGATGCTTTGAAGTTTGTAGTATTGCTACTAATCTTTTATCTTTTGTAAATCATAATTTATGCAGTAGATTTTTCTTTTGTGTAGGTCCCTGGTTTTATATTTAGTGGAAATTACGTATTTGCTCCAAAATTTCTAAATGTAGTTAATTTTTACAGATATATTAACCAATACGAGTAGATTAAATTTTTTCGACACCAGCTTTCCAATTTTTTTTGTCAGTTCTTTTTTCAATTTAAAAAATTCAAACCTTTAAAAATTAAGCTCAAAATAAAAAATGCGAAATGACCTTTGTACAGCTTTTCTTAAGCTTTAAACAAATTAATAAGATCAACATAGATGTTAAGAAGTGATAGAACTTTTGGACAAAAAACTTGAAGTGATACTAACATTAATTAACAATAGCAACAGAGAGATTATCTGAGTCCTCTATGACACAATACTACTCTCTCAAAGTAAAGATGATTTACAAGATATGCTGCACCAATTTAATCTAACAGTCAGAAAATTTAACATGTTAATTTCTTTAAAAAGACAAAATGCATGGTTATAGTAGCAAATTTATTAAGATGTAAATTGGAGCCAGGTCAGATAATAGAACAAATGATTGAGTCTAAATATATAGGCTTCATATTATCTAGCTACGAAAGCTCGGAACAGAAGTGAAAAATCAAGTAAATAGAGCAAACAGGGCCACAGGTTGTTTGAATAAAACAATATGAAGAAATAAAAATATCGTAAAAAAAATTAAAAAAATTAAAAGGCAGAATTTACAAAACAGTGATTAGGGCAATAATGACATACACGTCAGAAACACGATCTGACACAGAGAGGAAAAAAAATGTTAGAAACAGTAGAGATGAAACATTGACGGTAAAACACCATAGGACAGAGCTAGAAGTATACATATAGGTACAACGTAGATGCAAGGTGGAGAACATCAACAACTGTGTAAGAAATAGAACCGACAAGAGACGGTTTCCCAATAGGAAGGCGATCAGTAGAAAGACCACGAAAACGATGGAATGACAACTGACTGGAGGCACATTGAAAACCAGACAGAGTCATATCTACATAAAAAGAAGAAAAAATTGAAGAAAACTAGACTATTGCATAATATAAAATTAAAAATTAAGAATTGTGTATTATTATATTTATTTTACGACTTTACAATATGATCTCATTAAATTTACCACATTAATGGTTCTTTTCTTTGAAGATTAAATTTCTAATTTTTTTATTTTTATTTAACCCGTAGACAATAAATATAAATTAACCTACCTGCTATTCTGTAAAACACATCTGCTTTAATGAAAAATTGACGTGATTTACCTTTAATGCTCTGTCTGTTTAAAACCACAATTTTTTCATAACATGGAAGTCATTGTTAGATGAATTTAAAGTAATTTGAAAACTATGTTGATAAATAAATCACTGGCTGTAATTTTTTTACCAACTAATCAAAACCTTTTAATCATTTATCAATAACAATATATTATGTAAATTAATAAAAACCCCTGGATTGTAAACAGCTTAACAAATAACCATGACGTTCATTTTCTTATTAAAACCTTTCATAGGGTGTCTACAAATTTACCTTGACATGCAGTCAATAAATATTTATCGATGAATTTAATTGAATCTATTAAATATTTGTTATTTAATAATTATATTACTCATACTTATGCTTTTTGTTGTGAAGGTGAATTGGAATAGTTCTTACATGGGAAACAAATAATTAAATACTTTAAAAATACTTCAAAATAATATATTGTTACGTTTTTCAGTGGGTTCAGGGATTAAGTGAAGTACACGTAGTTTAACTAATTTTATTTAACTTACTACTAAAAAGTCACTAAATAACAAATATTTCATTAACAATTATAAATGAACTAATAATTTTCATATTTGGCAAACTCCTGCAACTGTTGCTAGCTCCTGTAGCTGTCCAGTCACTCACAGACTATATTTAGATTTAGATTTTTTTACTCACGTTCTAGCTTTAGATCTGATCCTTTTCTTTGTTCAAGGACTAGCTTTAGATCTGGATCTTTCTTCTGATCAGTCCGAAGTTTTCCTTGGTTAGAGATTCTTCGTTACTTTTACCATCTACAGTTTTTAACTGTCGAATTTGGGCACCTCGTTCTTTTTAGCCCTCTCAGAATCGGCAGTTAGACTCCTTGCATGATCTTCTCGAGAGTCCGTACTCATTCGCATGACTTCTTATTTTTTTCGGTGACTATTAAGAAGATGTGTTGAGAATGGCCTGTCGGTCGATTTTCTGTCCTCTTTTGTTATACGTTTTCTGCAATATTGTTGTATTATAATGAATGTGGCCTTTCAATTCACAATTATAATACTTTATGCGCCCTTGTCGTTTTTATTTTAATTAGTCAGATATTGGTGCAGTATATTTCTCGAATTGAGCAGCTAACACCTGAGCCAACTTATTTAGATTGCCCTTTGCCACTTCAGCAACACGTCTTAATTGATAGACTTTCTGCTTATAGCGGGACACATTTTCCACTGCTTCGTACTTCAATGATGCGACAATAGCGTCCCTCAATATTTAGTAGCGTCCTCTTCCTAGTCGTAATGTCTGCTGGAGATCTACGTCGCGCAGGCCGTCAAGAAAACGTTGGATGGCCAATTGGTGTAGGAATTATTCCGGAGATTCGGGCCAAACGAATCGTATTATATTTTCTATTTATTGCTGCAGTATCTTAATTCTAGAACCAATACGATGGTCTTATAGTTCTTTCGTGCTCTCTGTTATTTCTCCTTCTTTTTTTTCATTTATCCATTCATTATTTTGTGCAGCGACTTTGAATTGTTTTCTATACACTGTCCAGGAAGTCTTACCATCAAATATAGGAGGCTTAATTATTTCGTTGATAGGGCAACAACTCACTTCTGCTGTACTTTTAACTCTCGGTTGCTTGTCAAAGTCTTTCTCTTCAGCTTCTTTTTTGTTCCTAATGACGCCTCTCTTTAACTTTATTTTTTTCCAGACGACGTTTCTCATCAGTATATTTTTCTTCTAGACGACATTGTTCCATTGCGGCAATAATATCTCGAATTTCCTCCATCTTGGTCTCGTTTCTTGTTTTACCATATAAATTCTCGAAAACAACTTCTTTCACTAAATCTCACTTTCTTCTGACACCAATTGTAACGTTTTTCTGTAGGTTCAGGCATTAAGTGGAGTACACGTAGTTTAACTAGTTTTATTTACCTCACTTACTGCAAAAAAAGCTCACTAAATGACAAATATCTCATAATATATAATATATATCAAATTATAAATAAACTAATAATTTTCCCCTATAATAATATGGGTATCGCTTACAAACACCCTTATGTAATTACTGTCTACATTACAAGGGATTACATGTAATCCCTTATCGTCCGCCTAGTGTCTTAAAAATTATAATGTTTGTTACCCGAATTATGTAATTTAAGGGTCATCTGACCTCATCTCATAGGCTACTTTCAACTACTGTATCATCCGATATTTTTCCCTAATGACGAATTTTCAAGGCAATCTCTTAATTAATAGGAGCATGTGTAAGGCCTACAGAAGCAGATCATAATGGTAATTATAACACCAAGCAAATCAAAAAAGAAGAAATCAGGATAGCCTATGTAAATTAAAAAACAAGAACAAAAACCTCCTGAACACAATGGCATGCCAAATCAGCTATTAAAAGAATAATATTAGAAGAATGGAAAACAGTAAAATTAAAAAGAATACTTAAAATATCAGAAATAACACCCTTGAGATTTGTTTTTAAATAAATATTAGATAGATATATTTAGAAGTTTGTCCAGAAGTCTTTTCGGCGTTTTAAATAAAAAACAAACGATATAATTATTAATTGGTCTGACACTTTACCTATCTTGGGCAAGTATATGACTTAAACCTTTTGCCATATTTCTGGTACGACTCCTCCCACATGCTTAACTGGCTTTGAGAAGAGGATCTTGCATATGGTATCAATATTTCTCATCCTATGTGCAAAAGTATTGTATATTTTCCACCTGTCCCTGGACACTTATATGGCTGAGCTTTAGTTATAGCTCATCTAACTCTGCTTGTTCTTGTGACTATTGTCGCCACTTCTCAATCTATAGAACTTGGTTAGTCAATTTTTGATTTATGTTGGATCTACATGATTCAGAATTTTTGACTCTAAAAAGTGCAGGTTTATGACTTCAAGACTTTCTTCTTTAGTCTTTATACATTTGCCATGAGCTTTCTTTAGAAAGTCACTTTTTTATAGTAAAATCATCCTTTGCCAGGAGTTTATGGATTTGAGAGCAGGCCGGTATACCTGTAATATCATCGTAAAGTCTCTCCATGAATTCCCTCTGGGTTTCCTAATATTTTTATTATATAAAGTTAATTTATACATGTATGCATCCCAGTAATGGTTAATTTTGGTTTTGTCAAATAAGTTTCGGACTTCTGTAATACGACAACTCTTTTGCCCTTGCAGCAACTGTGGTAATCTAATCTAAATCTGAACTGATCCAAATGATCAGTAGTATCAGAAGCAAATATTTTTTTTTATTCTTCCAAAAAATGTGTTGAGAGTTCTGGTCTCACTAATTAACGATTCTTTTGAATAAGGTATATTTCCAGAGAGCCTAAAAATAGCCCCAATATTATTGCTCTTCATAAAGGTGGTGAAAAATTGAATGTGCAATTATACTCCTGTTGTCTTACTACATGCTCCTATCTTAAATTATTGAGATACTTATAAAAGCCTGACTTATGCCCTTTCTTATTTAAAACAACATTTTATCACAAAATCAGTTCAACTTTTTATCTAATAAATGTAACAGTGATGCTATGTTTTCTATACTACATGAGATCTATTAAGCAATAAACAATAAATCTTTACACTGCTACTGTTTTTTGTGACTATGCCAAAGCTTTTAGTTATGCAAATCATGACATTTTGAGAAAAAAAACTAAATTTCTACAGAATGCGGGATATCTCTTTAAATTGGTTCCAATCTTACTTGAGGAATAGGAAAAAACTAGTTAGAGCAAATGATACTGACTCTAGTTACAAAAGCATTGTATGTAGAGTACCACAAGTATTGGATCCTCTACTTTTCCTTATCTTTATAGATGACATCACTAACTTAAAAATCGATAGATTTTTTTTTTCTTTTTGCTGATTATATCAACCTTACCTGGAAGGATTCTAATATTGCAACTCTTCATGCAACTATAACTTCTGATCTACTTAAAATAAAATCCTAGTCTAACTCTAATTTACTCTCTTTTAACGTGGATAAGACAGTAGCATTATCTTATAAAGGATCTCTTCACCCTTGCTTGTTAATAACAGCCAGATTAGTATCGTTGATCCTGTAAAATTTCTTAGTATTTTTATAGACAGCAATCTTAAATACTCCCTTCATATCGATTTGTAAAATAAAAAACTAGCCCCAGCCTGATATGCAATAAGATCTGTTTCGAAGAAAATAAATTTAGCACCTTCCAAAATAACATATTTTTCTTTATTCGAGTCTCATCTTGGATATGGCCTTCCTTTTTTGGGGTTCTAGTACAGCTGCCTAATTTGATGTTATTTTTAAATTACAAAAAAGAGCAATACGTAGTATAATAGAGTATCTTTTTGACCTCAATAGATTAACACATTGTAGAAGCTACTTCAATATATTTTACTTTGTATATTTTAGAAACTGGTGGCTTAATTTGTATACACTTACATGTTCTTTGAGCAAGAGCTAATCATGACTACTCCATTAGAAATTCAACCTTTGATGTATATTTACCGATCCCGTCCACTGAGTTAATAAAGAAATCTATATTATATTCGGCAGAAAAATTATACAACCATCTCTCTTTGCAACTTAAATCTACAACTTCTTTCCTGAAGTTCCGTAAATTGACAAAATTCTATCTATCTAAAAGACCATATTATTCAGTGGAAGAGTTGGGTACAAGCAACTAAAGTATTTTTGTATATATTTGGGTATCACATGCAGCAACTTAAACTTATTTTTTTTTAAGGTTTTATTATTCAATTTGCAATTTAGTTAAATTTGGCAATGGATTTTATGTTCTATTATCTTTTATTTTGTGATATTGACGATTTATGTCATTTTAGTAAATTTTAATTGTCATTGTTATTTTTTGACTTTTTGTAAGCTTTATCCACAAAATTTTACAATTTTCAGTGACAATAAAGAATATTTCTATTTTATTCTATTCTAAAATTGGCCTTGTTTACAGCTCTTTGGGCTTGTATGTAATCTTGGCCTTGTTTCGCTAACTTACTGATTTTGGCATTAGAGATGCCAAATGGCCTTGCAACCTTAATCTCTTCGTATGTCATCAGATCAACGTCTTCAAACACTGTTTCTCAGATAAACTTTGTGGTTCCCTGCGTTTTAATATGGAAGACCCCCTCTGTGGCTCAGTGGTAAGAGCGCCTACCTTTAAATCTAAAGGTCGTGAGTTCGAATCCCATCTGGGTAGAGAAATTTTTGTTTATTAAAAATTAATGAATGAAAATAATTTCTATCCATGTGCGATCAGTACTCACCGGAGGGACCGCAGACGTTCGGATACAATTAGAGTCTCTTAGCAAAGACAATGACGTCGACTTTGCTAAGTATCAAGACAATTACTCTACACATACACACTCACTACACTAGGTACCTGACTGTACCATGCCAATGATCATAGTTGTCGAGGCATTAACTTAATAAAAAAAAATATATGGAAGATTTCTTACAACTTCCTGACTTTTCGGCGTTTGGCTTTTCTTTAGAAGTTTCCTGCCTTTCGGCTTTAAGAACCGTTGTTTTGGCTTTAGAATTCCCTAATTGTCCAGCCTGGAGAATCCTTTGATTCTGAGCTTTTTTTTAGCTAGGGAAATACAGTCTACCTCTCGCAGAGCACCTCCTGTAGGGCAAGGTTTTAAATACGTTAAGGTGAGACCTGTTACTCCAAAGGAACCGTGTGAGACACTGTGACCCTATCGCTTTACAGTGTTTACTCTCACAGCTTGTCTTGGGAAGTTTGTATCGACTTTCTCCACTTAAGAATCGCTGGATTTAGTTTCAAGAGGGCACTCGTGTAGGGTGCCATCAAAGAATACAATACCCAATTATTGTTGAAAGTACCCAGTGGTCTTGGGACAGTTTAAGAAGGTGCAAAGTCCTTGTACTCTGCAAACTTTGTCCCCTGGGATGAATCTTTCCTTACTGATTCACGCTGATTAGAAAAGGAACACATCATCAGTCCATGAACACAAAATAACCAGATATTGTAGGATGTAGATGATAAAATAAACGGAGATATATCAAGCATTTTACACTATTGTTTTGAACTCTTTAGAACAAAAGAAGAAGAAAAAGAGAAGAAGGAAAAAGAAGAGAGTTACAGATTAAAAATATGAATAAAGAAACATGATGCTATTAATTTTTTTTCAAATCCTTGTTTTTATGCACTAACTATTTAGTACCATCGTAATCAGTATAAGTAATTTGTTACCTTTCTAGATTTTGTAATACATTACCCAGAATTTGAGTGTGTAAAGGCAGAGCTTTGTACAATCCGTTCTTTTCCTTCGTCACTTGAGGCTCCTGAAAAATCTTTGTTCAGAAATCGATTTTGTCTGGCTGCGGATCACCTTCTATAATCCTCAAAGAGTTAGTAAATGTTGCTGTTTCTTTTCATACGCTCTAACAAACAACAACAAAAAAAAAACAGTCACAATATGATACGCAAAAAAAGAAAAATAAGAGGGTCAAGTTTAGTTTAGTCGACAAAAAACGTACGACGTAAAAGGTAATCTCTATTAAATCATTAAGCGACTAGACAAAAAATTTAACGGAGCATGATACGGATGTCATAATATAAAAGTGAAATATACTGAGTGCCATAAAGAAGTGTTACACCCAGAAGGAATAATTTCTTGAACTTAATTTTTTGGCAACAGAATGACTATATCTAAAACATGCTATGATACCAATACCAACGTTTTATCTTTTCTACTTTTTGTAAACATAATGTTTTATCTTTAAATTTTTTTGCGTAAAGGCCGATTTGTGAAAACCGGTTAGTACAGAAATTTTTATTTATTATTCCTTAGTTCGAAGAAATTTTCGAAGACACCAAAATTACCACCATGTTAGCGATTTTGACAGGAGTAAAATTATTGCATATAGAGATATGGATTTTAGTGTCGCGAAATTGACCGTTATGTTATTTGTACGGCACTGACGGTTATGCGTGTCTATCGTGTGTGGACAAACGAAGGTAGAGTAACACGAAGAAGATCATGTGGTCAACCGAGGTGAGCCACAGAGCGCTTTAGATAGACGCTTTGAATTACTGTCTCTGCGAGACCGTTTTGCTACTACACGTCAAATTGCTGACCAATAGTGTGGAGTGATAGGTAGACCTGCTAGTATGTCTTTCACTCTACTCACGACTAGTGCTTCCTTTGACTGCGGACCACTGTCATCAACGTTTGAATTGGTGCAGAGAACGACTGCATTTGGTGACAGAATGGCGTGATGTGGCAATGGTCGTAGAATGGTAAGACGCCGCCGTGGAGAGCGACCAGATATCAAATTTGCTATTGAGAGGCATGTACACAGGACAGTTGGAGTAATGGTTTGGGGGTCTATTGTCTATGGTAGCCGATTACCACTTGTGTTTATTCAAGGCAATATGGCAGCTGCACGTTATGTTGATGATATCTTAGAAAATACTTTACTGCCTTCTCTCGACGGCCGACGTCCTATTTCAGCAAGACAACGCCCGCCCCCATACTGCTCGTCAAACTACGGATTTTCTCCAAGAAGCTGGCGTTAATGTTTTGCAGTGGCCGCCCGGTGCTTCGTATTTAAATCCTATCGAATATATCTGGGATATGATGGGAAAGAGACTGTCCACTTTGCACCATCCTCCACCGACTCTGGCACAGTTAGTACATGAACTTCAAGTTGCTTGGAACGAGCAACAGTACCGCAATCAGACATCATCATCTTTTTTTGTCAATGCCTGCAGGTATACAGAAGTGTATTCAGCTACGGGATCGTCATGTACGTGGGCACGCTTTTTTATCATGTACGGGGTCGCCAAACACATTATTATTTTTTTTATTACTTCTTAATAACAATTTTTGACAACGTTGTCGTTTCATTCTTGATGTAAATCTACCATGTTGCCAAACAATATGAACAATATACCACTGAGTATATATTAGATATAACCTACCGGCGCCGGCGGTACTGATCGCGAATTAGAAAGTCACACTTGTCCCCTTTAAATAAAATGTTGTTATGCATTTTTGTCCAGATAATGTATGGAAATTTCAGGCAGATTTTTAGCATGATATAAATTATACTAATCCTCTCATACTAATAGCTTCTTTGAAATGTCGTGAAGATAGTGTATATGTAGATGGAGAAATAAATGGTAAAAAGCATACGTTGTTGGTGGATACTGGAGCGACCAGAACCATTATACGCCCGACAGTTATAAACAGCCGTAAGAAACTGCTACCAACGAGGTTGCGACTGCGGACCTGTACAGGTGAAAATACTAACATTCATGGAGAAATCCAGGTACAATTAGGAATTGGAGCAGAAAAGTTCATCCATACTGTTATAGTTGCTGACATCAAAGAGGATGATATATTAGGAATGGACGTAATGAATACGCATGGATTCCAATTGGATTTTAAGAATAAGGCGATCAAAGTCGGTAACGAGGAGGTATTTCTTCATCCACATGATCGTGAAGACACAGTCGTGCCTGCGAGAAGTGAAACGATAATAGTAGCGCGCCTACAGGGAATTGTGGACGAAGGTACACCTGTTATGATGGAGCCTTGGAACCATGACGACGAAGTCGGCCGAGGAATCATAATTGGAAAGGAATTGGTGACTTCGGCTAAAGAAATACCTGTGAGACTTATCAATGTCAATGACTACCCAGTGACCATAAAGAAAAAGTAAAATGCCGCCCTTAAGTGGTTGATGCAGTTTAAGAATCCAGAGGGTCAGATAGCCAGGTGGATCGAACGACTCCAAGATGCATCACGTTACCTTTTCTACCTGGTAACAAAAGACACTGCCCGTGATCAACCTACCTACCGAGATATATGGGAAGTCTTACTTCAGTTAAGAGAACACGTACTAATATCCGACGTACAAAAGTTAGCCATGCCGAAGTTGGAGTGCCGCCAATTAGATTGGAGGGTTATACGAAATATGGTGGAGGAGATCTTTAAAGACACCGAAGTCCAGGTATTAGTCTGTTGCAATCTGCATAGTTCCTGGTGCAGAGAGAAAACCGTCCCTTCTCATTTTTATACAACTGGAAGTTGTAAAAGAAGGTCCAGTTGCCGATACCAGCATATCGTTCCAGTTCCAGTCCCGACAAGGTTCCAAGAGGAACCATCTTTTAAGAGGGGGCAATGTTACGATTTTAAATGTTATGGCGTATAAAACTGTAAATATTCTATGACTAATTCTTTTTTTATTGATTCTCGTAATTTGTAGGTCAAAATCTACCTGAGACACGTTGGGTTCCCCTTCGCTATAAAAGCGACAAATAAGAGTTTTCCGGAACCGCACCGACACTAGTTTTTAGATCATTGCCGCTCTGTCTACAAGGGCCTCGTATTTACCAGTCTCTTCGATGGGGTTCCGTTATAATGAAGAAGGTCATCGATCTTTCTAGATAACGGAAGTTTATGTATATAAATGAAACATTTTATTTGGAGGGTTAGTAAGAAGATAAATTCGTGGCTCGGTATTTAAATGTACGAACGTAATAAATAGTTGTAGTTATTTAATAAATTGATAATAAATTATCGTGAGTTTTAATAAATTAGAATAAAGACAATAAATTAGAATAAAGACAATAAATTAGGACTAATAAAAAAACATTACAGTATTAACTAGTGTAAGTCGCTTTTTTGAAAATCGCTTGCAATTATGTTGCAATGGACGAAGGCCATTTTGAACATTTATTTTAAATTCAGCGATATCTTTGTTAAGTAAATATTTTCATATACATTTAAGTTTATATTATACGTCACTTCACTTTTACCTACTTAGGTATTGTGATATCTTAAATATTAATATTAATAATAATAAACAAATTAAGGATCGTTCTAGATTATTATGTATTTGTTTATGACTAACGTAGTAAAATTTCACCTAATTTTTGTTGCAATTAATTTTTGCACAAAAAATTGCTAATACCTTACAAGTACAGTACAGGGTGTTCTATTTAAGAAAATTCAGAAAGCAATCCTTCTGAGTTTCGACAAACCCTGTATCTATATAAAAATTAAAAATTTCGCAGTGTTAATAATTTTAGACAATATTAGGTTCTATTAAAAATCTTTTGAACCTAAAGATATTTTTTGACATCAATTTTCTACAACTATACAAAATGTTAATTTTGCTACGAAATTAATAAAAAAAAACGTAAATGTCTTTAGAATTACCTCATATAACACTGCCAACTTTATACT
The DNA here is from genome assembly GCA_918026665.1 of Diabrotica balteata. Lineage (NCBI taxonomy): Eukaryota > Metazoa > Arthropoda > Insecta > Coleoptera > Chrysomelidae > Diabrotica > Diabrotica balteata. The sequence goes on along the minus strand of OU898281.1, from coordinate 84,624,434 downwards.
TAAAAAACGAAAACATCAGGAAGGGTCAAAAAATGTAAAAGTATACAGGAAGTTGAATTAAAAAAAAAAGAAAAGTTGGTTCCATACCGTCAATATGGGTGGACCTGTAGATTTGAAAATATTTTAGATTATTGTACTATCTGTGCTTCAACTTTTGTTGCTGTACCCTGTATAAATTCTATTGAAACCAGTAAGAACATACTCTATAGAAACTAGAGCAACTAGAGAAACTACAACAAAAAAGAAAAGAATAATTACAAGCCTTGAGATAAATGTCTGGTAAAACATTAATATATATGAAATATGAAAATTATGAAATATCGAGGGAACGGGAATCGAACCAGCGTGTTTACACTAATGGATGGTTAAAGACCAGTCCGAATAGGATCCTTTGAGAAAAAAAGCACCATTTTTTTTTAATTAAAATGGTTAACGAAATTCAAACAACTATAAAACTAATAGCTACTATCATGTAGACAGACTAAAATTTGCCAAGGTAAACGTTTTATACTAAAATAGACAAAACTGTTAAAAAAATATATTGTGTTTTGTAAGAAATCTGGGAGACCTAATGTTTTTGAAACGATTAAAGAAACTTATAGGACATTGTACATGAGATATGTTCAGAATTTTCTAAAAAATTTAAAGTTGAATAATGTACAGGATATTGTGTTAAAATAATAAAGTTGATATTTTTTTGAACAATTTTCTATTTAGTTATTATGGATTTTTTCCATTTGGCTATTCCACTCTATCTAACATCTTAAAAAATGTGTATATCATAACGACAAAAAACCATGAGCTATGAAATCCGCCCCTTATCGAGGTACCAATTGATAAGGTTGACAGGTTTCGAACATACGTTCTACACCGTTAAAGAACACAGTCAGCATTTGCCAAAGATGAGTAATCCCAATAATTTGTATCTCTATGCATCTCAATAGATATTTAGACAGTATTGGCGACGTGCAAGTACTTGGAGGGATACGAGAAACGATCGTGCGTGAGTAGTGGAGAAATCTTGCATTTGTTACTGGACATTTCATAGATTATAGATTTCATAAATTCATATTGTCAATTGTCATATTTCATATTCGTTTTGTTTATTTACACCTTCTGTCACTGAAGAAAATGGGATTTAGGAAATGCTGTGTTATAAATTGTAAAAATACAACAAAAAATTGTCAATTTAAGTTTTATTCGTTTCCAACTTCAAAGCACAAAGCTACTACAAAGAGAAAAATGAATTTATATCATAAAAAAGCATAAGTAACATAACCTAAATTATGCATTATTCTTGCGCCCGATTTTAAAGTCAGTTTAAAATAAATAATAAATAAAAGTTCACTTTTAAGTATAAATTTTAGTTTCATAACACTCACTTAGAGTTCATTTTAACCCAAAAATCAAGTTTAATGTTTGAATTTTATTTTTTTTGAAGTTTACAAAAATGCATCAAGTTCATGTTTTTCTGAAGATGTATTAAGATATATTCGCTGTCCAAAAGTTTACAGGGAAAGAATTAATTGTTCAAACCAATTTAATGATATCATGGGCTTAACCTGCTAATTTATGCATTAGCATTATTTATGGTAATTTATTTTTCTTAATTCTTTCACTCCACATAATTCTTCCATTCTTTTTTGACATTTGCCACTACTAAAGCTTTTCCCTTTGACTCGTGCTTGGTTGAAAAGTTATTTGGTGATTTACTGTCTCAAGTCCAGTTTTTATTATTAAGCTGTATTATGCTGTAATTCAATAATATATTTATTTGTATTTACGCTACATCAACGTTTACCTTTTAATAACATACCGACATAACCTCAATCTTACTTTTTCTTCTTATTCTTTTTTGGGGCCACGTCCTTGACAGTTATCCGGTAACCTCGATCTAACATGAAAGCGCAGTAAATTTGGCTGATTTACGACACCAGGTGTCGCTGTTCCGAACTTGCACGGTCCCAATAGTGAATTGGCAGAGGTTGACTTTAATAAATCAACTTGTTTCCAATTCCTGATAAAAATAAGTTAACTATATAGTATTCCTCAACGGTATAGTATTAAGGCTTGATATACCAAATGGAAAATAATAATATACCGGACTAATACTAACCTTTATACTAACTTTCTCAATACAAATATCAAAATCGTAACCAACATACACAAACCGTATGAAAACAACTATGTACCAAGGATGACAGTTCTCCATCAATATTTTTGCTATATAATTAGGTAAAAATTATTATCTAACTAAGAATAAACATTTAGTAGTAACAAAATTCAAAATAAATAAATACAACATAGCATTTATCCGGGGTTTTTAAATCAAAATCCGATCCACCAGAAAAATAATAAAGGCTAAGGCAGCAGTTTAAAATGCTAAAACGAATCTGCGACTTAGAGTAGAATATGCTGGTATCTGATCGGCCTATGGTGGGGCAGTACGGCAAGGGATAGGGCTTGTGGCTTAGCTGAGCGACCTTCAGTTTTATTGCGTTTGGGTGAACGTCGTGTTTCATCCTTATCACAAGAAACCATCCTAGTACAGACCTCCTCGTTGGTAGAGCTGGGAATCCATATTAGTTGGATCAGAAATATGAGCACTTTTTAGAGCACGTACTCTGATTTGGCGAATAGTGATTGCTAATTGTATAGGGTGTATACGATTGGTACTGTGCGTCATATTCGAGCTTTGGCCGGTCACTTTGGGATCCTTGAGTCAGCGCACCAGTGAAGTTACTAACCAGTCGGATTTTTCGAACTACTTTTAGGCTACACACCCTTCCAGATTTCTGGAAGGTTTAGTTTTTAGAGTAACGTAGGTCCCAAATATCTAAGTAGTGAGTAAGTTTTTATTTCCTACTCATCCAGTTACTCTACAAACCATCGTACGAGATGGTCATTTGCTAGTTTTTCTTCCATCAAATATTTTAACTAGTTGGCAACTCATTGTTTGTAGCTTTTTTTCTTTGTATTTTGTAATGTGTTATATAAATGAAATATGTAAGGGTGGCTGAAGTCCTAAAAGGTAATGGTAATGACAGTTACCTGTTAGGACAGTTGTCATCTAGGAGCCATGTGTTATGTATTCTTGAATAAACAGCTATACTAAAGATATCTAATGTTTATTTTAAGTCATATCTTACATGGTGTCAGGTCGGGCCGGGCTTTAATCGAGTAGTGAATTGTGTCTAGAAGAAAAATGGAAAATCAATTTAAACCCCCATAACCCCTTGTATTAGATGATGGCAATTTGGCGGCAAACTAGAGGAGGTTGTCTCAAAAATTTAACCTCTACATGGACGCCACCGATTTAGAAGATAAGCTCGAGAAAAAGAAACTGGCCACATTCTTAAGTTTACTGGGAGATGATGGATTAGAATTGTTCAACACTTTTACATTTAATGTAGAAGGAGACGATAAAAAGTTGCAACCTGTCTTGGATAAATTTGAAGAGTATTGTTACCATAAGTCTAACGTAATTTATGAGCGGTTCAAGTTTAACAGCATTGTCCCAAAAAAGGGGCAACATTTTGATAGTTTCGTGACTGAGTTAAAGAAAGCAGTGAAAATGACTGAGTATAAAGATCAGGACGACATAGTTAGAGATATAATTCTTATTGGAATAAAAGACAAACAAGCACAAGAAAGTCTCCTAAGAGAATCCAAGCTGACATTACAAAAATGCTATTACAACATGTAGACTAAGTGAAAGCAGTAAAATCCAAGCAAAAGCGTTTACAGCTGAATCAGCAGTGGATGCAGTGAGGTCAAATAGACGTACATCACAAAAAATTGCAGTTATTGTGGGTTCAAACATCGAGAAAGAAAGAGTCCAGCATATGGCAAAACTTGTGCCCGTTGCCAGGGTAGAAACCATTTTGCTGAAGTGTGTAGTAAGAGCACCAACGGTCTGGAGAAAAGAGAGTCGGTGAGCAGGAAGGGAGTACATAAAGTAAAAAACTAACATAGTGGTAGTGAAAGTGATGATAGTGAGTTGTTTATCGATTGTGTCAAAACTGTAGGTTTATTGAAATCTGGAAGTTCTCAGAATGTCTGGAAACAGAAAGTTCAGGTAAAAAATTGCATAGTAGAATTTAAGTTAGATACTGGTGCAGAAGTAAATGTTCTGCGTCTTGAGTATATTCAAAATCTTGGTATAAAAAAAAATAAAAGTAATGTTAGAATAGTTTCTTATGCTAATGATGATTTTAAAATAAAACCTGTAGGAGAAATTTTAATTAGTTGCAAGGTAGAGATTGCATCTTCAGATATTAAATTTATTGTTGTTGATGTTCAGAACCAAGCACCTTTGTTGGGGTTAGATGCTTGTATTAGTCTCAATCTCATTAAGCGAGTAGGAAGTTTAGATGTAGACTTTAAGACTATGGCTAAAGTTGTAAAAGCATATCCCACAGTTTTTCAGGGGCTTGGACAATTCCCTAATGATTATCACATTTCATTGACAGAAGATGGAGTTCCTCATGTTCAACCAGTTCGTAGGGTTCCTCATACATTACATAAGAAATTAAAAGATAAATTAAAACAACTAGAAAATAATTGTATTATCAGAAAGGTAGAGAAACCCACTTGTAATTGTGGAAAATAAAAACAAGGATTTAAGGTTGTGCTTAGACCCTAAGTACCTGAATAAAGCTATTAAAAGAGAATACTTTTTGATACCCACAGCAGATGAAATTGCTGCAAAATTGTGTAACGAGTAGTAAGTTCTGAGAACGATTTCCGAAGCGGAAATTGAAACGTCAATAAACGTATTTTTATCTTTAATTGTGGCTTATTCCCATTTAAATAGTAATTAATTTAAAATGCCACAAGAAAATAGCTTCAGAACAATATAATAGAGTAGATATTAGAGAATCCCTAAATAGATTTAAGTCACAACCAACTATAATACTTACGAATACAAGTGATGTAGATTTAGATCAAGAATCCTCATCCTCAACACAGATAACAGGCCTAGAGTTGCCTACCTCTACTGACATACAAAATAATGTCACTGAACAAGCAGATAATTATAGAACTAAATCAGGTAGAGTTGTTAAACCACTTTTAAAACTGAAGTTGTAAAAAGGGAGAGATGTAATATGTGTTATATAAATGCCATATGTAAAGGTGGCTGAAGTCCTAAAAGATAATCGTAGTGACAGTTACCTGTTAGGACAGTTGTCAGCGCCTGTCAGTAGTAGCCTCAACACTTAGGTTAGAAGTTATTGATACACATGTGTTATGTATTCTTGAATAAACAGCCATACTAAAGATATCTAATGTTTATTTTAAGTCATATCTTACAATAGTAGATCTGATATCCTCAAAATTAGTTCAAATTGTTATTGACAGTGACATTTGGCAGTTGTCATAACTGTAAAATTTGTTTACAATTGATAGTATTTTATCTACTTTATCTTTATCTAGTATTTTATCTACATTTATATTATTATACTTTGCAAAATTAATATAAAATGGATAAAAAAGATGTAACAAGTTACATATAGAGAAATTGAATTCAAATGCTACATAAATGTATATCTAATTCATACCGAATTCTAAATGTTTTTGGATACCTTAGCCTAGGTATTCTTTCTTCAAAATCTTCATCATTAGATTCAAAAATATTAATATTAACTGGATCCATATCAAAAATTTTATTTTATATATAAAAACAAACAAAACAACAGTTCAAAGATCGCTTGGCATAAAGTGAGTAAGTGAGGTTAAAATATCACAGATTTGACAACCCCCCGCCAATAGAAATGCAGTATAATTATACTCGGTATATCTGCTCAACTGTGGAGAGATAAAGTTAGTCTATAGATATACTCCGATTATCTTATTCCTAGTTTATTCTTTGTTTGTAGAACACCATTAATGAAGTTATTCTAAGGATAACTTTATTCTTAGTATACAGGGTGAGTCATGAGGAACTTTACATACTTCTACCATATGTAGAGTCCCTCAGGGAGCATATCATGTGGCCAATAAAAAATGTCAACTCCTCTTCTTTATTAATTAACAGGGTGATTTGTGTAATTGTCCATTTATTTCATTTTTTCTGCAGTCTTTATACGGCTCATTTGATTTTTTTAATTTTTGCATGATACAGTACACTACTATCAAGCATTCGACTGGTATTAGCTAAACTAAAAAATTCCAGGACTGGCTTTGAAAAAATTAATTTAGGGATTCGTATTAAATATTACACCCTGTACATTTTTTTTTTTAAAATGCAATAAGTGATTTTCAAACTACATAAATAGCCAATGAACACGACATATGCGACAAGGTTGTCGCACTTTTATTAAATTTTTAGTGAACGATCAAATCTTACCAAAAATAGAACAACCATAATGAAGTATCAAATTATAAGGTCATTCATTTAAACAAATCTTATAAATTTCAAACATTTTAATTGAAATGATAACCTGAGTCACTGCACAACAAAAAACAGTAACTACTAACAATAACGAAGAACAATTAAAAAAAAACTAAAAATATGTACATAGTTATGATAAACTCATAAATTAGAACTGGAAAAGATACAATAATGGTAACAAAATAAAAATAATTCAAAATAGATATTCGAAATGGAACCCTGCAGCCTGTACACATTTTTGTTGCCGAATTGTTAATTGACGTATTGAATTACGGATACTCTGGGAATCGTTTCTAATAGTATTACAACAATGTATAATTCTATCAATTAATTGTTGTCGGTTATAAATATTCACTGCGTAAACTAGTTGCTTCAATCGTCCCCAAATATGGTAATCAACGGGATTGAAATCAGGGGATCTTGAAGGCCACGAAATAGGACCTGGACGTCCTATCCACCTGTTGCCATAAACATTATTGAGATGTTGTCTCACTGCCAGTAAAAAGTGTGGGGGTGCCCCATCATGCTGAAAATACATCCCTCGGATAGCAACGTTCGCGTTGGCAAGCAAATTCGGCAAAATATGTTGTAGAAAGTTCAAATAGACCTGCCCTGTTAAAGGACCATCAAAAAAGTGAGGACCTACTAATTGGTTATTTATGACACCAATTCACACGTTAACCGAAAACCTTAACTGAGAACGACGTTCTCGAATAGCATGGGATTTTATTCTGCCCACACATGTGAATTTCGTGAATTATTTATCCCGTCTCTGGTAAATTGGGCTTCATCTGTAAATAGTGTCCTGTATAGCGTTGGTCGATTATTGTTAATCCATCTACAAAATTCCAACCTATCGATCTGATCTCCAGCATGTAGTCGCTGAACCATTTGAATGTGATATGGGTATAGATTATTTTTTTGTAAGACTCTACTTACTTTTGATTGAGTAACATTGAGTTCTCGACTTACTTGTCTAGTGCTTATTGTAGGGTTCATAGTAACGGCGTCCATAATGTCATCTTCCTGCGCTTCATCTACATGTCGCTCTGTTGTTCCACTAGGAAAAGTGCCATTTTCTCGCAAATAATTAAAAACTGACCCAAATGTTGTAACAACTATTTTGCTTACCGCAGGGTAAGAATATGGGAGACAAGATTGGGCAAACAAAATAATCGAAACAAGTGCTTACGGACACTCAGTTGGTTGTTGGAGAGCTGGGTCGTGGATAAGTTGAAGATATTGGGGGTTGGATTGGGCAACTACAAAAAAAAGAAATAAAGGGGTACTTATACAAATCTCTTGGGACAAACAGAATGAAAATTAACGGAAACACCTCAAGAAATTTAATATAGGGCGCCACTTGAGGTGCCCAATTATACCTATTACAACCACTAGTTGTAACTAGGGAAATAATTGTATAACATAAAAAATATAGAAAAAAAATATCTTTTTCAAATAAAACTCAAAACAGATCAGAGAAACAAATTGAACATTTATTTTTGTCTCAAACAAAACAGATCAAAAATACATATTATAAAAGAAACATATCATATAACATAATACAAATAACAAAAACTTACATGTTCTTTGTTTACTATATTATGGCCAATTAGATTATAAAAAATTAAGGATCCCTTTTAATGAAAACATATAAATTTAACCTTATATATGAAATATCGTTTCTACATAATAATCAAATTAAAATTGTCATAACAAAAAAAACAAATTAAACTTGCTGTCAGGTATCACATTTAATTTTGATGACAAAGAATGAAAGCAATTATTACTTTAGCCAAAAAATATCTGTCTTTACTTTGAAAATTAATATATTGAATTGTTACCTTAAAATTTACATATTTCGTCACTCAACTTAAAAAAAACTTGTTACATCTCTGACTGGAAGCTACTTGTACAAATCCTCTAACTGGGACATAGGAAACATTTCTATACTCAGGAACGAGGTTGGGGCAAACAGATGACACACGAAGCTGGTGGCACACCCTATGTACTGCTTTAAAATTTTACCATGTTCTGGTATACTGCATAAATCCTTTTAGTGGTTTCTCTATGCTAATCCGTCATGTTTACGGAGAGTCCACTGTTTACAGGTCTGATTAATTAACCCATTACACAAAATTACCGGCTGTTTATGAAAAATGCCCAAGTCCTTTCAACTCGAGCTGCCTTACATCACCTGCCTACCTCGTTGCTCTTTTTAATCTCGTCGACCTATTGTCACATGTTTGCCCTGTTTGGAATCTAAATGTCGACTCCCCTTGCTTCGTTACATTTTACCAGAATCTAGCCAAAAATTTCCCTTCCGTCTTGCAGCTAACCTGTCCCCACAAACTCAAGAACCAAAACAATATCCCCTCGCTTGTATCGACAAAAAAAACAAATTTTAAATGTTCCTTTATTGCCTAAACAAACAAATATTCTTTTTTTGACCCTCGACTAATAACGAAAAACAACTTTAATATTAGGGGAATTCATGATTTATTGCGTTTTTAACGAAGAAAACAAATAAAACCTTTTTTTTATCAGGGGGCATCATAAATTTACATAATACAAATTAACAAAATACGTGCGTATTTTAAACTTGAGTTTTACCTGGCTTATAACAAAGGGTTCGATATTTGAATCTAAACACAGACAAAAAAACATCTATATTTACTTTTGAATCGGTAGAAATATACGCATTTAAAAATCTCGTCAAAAAAACTTGAAATATTATTTCGATTGTTTTCTCTGGTAAAAACAACAGGAGCGTAACACAGAAATCTTTTCTATACACTTTAAATAAAAAAAACGCTACAATGTTGGATGACTGGGAGTTCGACGATTAGGAAATCTCCTGCGATATCCTCTACTAGCAGCCCTACCATTCCCATTACAGAATCCATAAACAAATATTATGTCTGCATATTCTGTGGTCGAAAACTGATGTGGCATTTTAAACGAAAGTATCAAAAGCTCTACCAAAACTAACACAATGTACTTAACGTAGATATGACAGAAGAAATATGTATTCTTGTACACATAAATAACAATTGATAATGACAATAATGACAATGAGTATAAAATATCAAGAAACGTCAAACGGTCAACGCCAACCTTTAGTTTAAACTTTTTTAGATTTATTTTTATTTAGTACAGTTGATGCAATGTATTATTATTTGACATAAAATTTTAATCATTTACAATCAACAAAAACTAACACATACAAGAGGTTTGACGTTTTAAATCAATTTAATTTATTATTTATCGAAAATAATGCCCCAATACGATCTATGAGTAAAAATTTAAAATTGAAAAAACAATTGATTCTGTCGTAGAGATAATACAAAGTGACAGTAAAGATGTTAATTTTCTACATATTAGATTATGTTGTAGGAACTCATTTTAATTAAAATGTTTGAAATTTATAACATTTGTTTAAATTAATACCTTATAATTTGATACTTCATTATGGTTGTTCTATTTTTGGTAAGATTTGATCGTTCACTAAAAATTTAATAAAAGTGCGACAACATTGTCGCATATGTCGTTTTCATCGGCTATTTATGTAGTTTGAAAATCACTTATTGCATTTTAAAAAAAAATATATACACAGGGTGTAATATTTAATACGAATCCCTAAATTAATTTTTCCAAAGCTAGTCCTGGAATTTTTTAGTTTAGCTAATACCAGTCGAATGCTTGATAGTAGTGTACTGTATCATGCAAAAATTAAAAAAATCAAATGAGCCGTATAAACACTACAGTAAAATGAAATAAATGGTCAATTACACAAATCACCCTGTTAATTAATAAAGAAGAGGAGTTGACATTTTTTAGTGGCCATATGATATGCTCCCTGAGGGACTCTACATATGGTAGAAGTATGTAAAGTTCCTCATGACTCACCCTGTATACTAGTATTGTAGAACCGGCCCTTAGTGTCAGATCATATTCTATGTATACTTGGTATTGTTCATGCCTTGTTAATTTTTCTTTGGCTTTCATTACTCTTAATTTATCTTCAAATTTTTTAAATTCACTGACACAAATCGTATTATTCATATTTTGCTCTGTTTGTTTCTTTAATTATTCCCAAATCTTTGTTGATAAAATTTTATATTCCGTTTTTTAGCTGCTATTCTTCTGATATAACCTTCTAATTAGAAGATGTTTTTCTTTTTTCCCTTTTTAGCACACTTCTATAGTTATTTATATTTTCTCAATTTTATGTTTCATGATAGCTATTTCCTTTTTCAGATTTTCGTTTTTTTTAATAACTCGTTCATAATCACTACATATGTCGTCCATAACGGTCAACAAAATGTGACCAAGGTAGAGGACTTTGAATACGTCCCAAATAGATCTCGATGGTCCTAATCAAAGTACTACAGGTGAACCTTAAGGACCGAAAAGCAGCAAAAAGAGCTAACTCTTGCTATGGAAGGTTCTTGAATATACCGGGGCCACATAAATCATTTATCGATATTGACATTTTATTAGATTTTCACTAAAAGCCAGCTACTACAGTAGTAAATATAATAATAGGTAGGTATTGTCTGATTACTTTCGAGTTAAAGCGGTATTAGGTCATCTACTGCGCAAAATATATCCATCAGACCGCCTCCTCTTAGATACTGCAGAAATGCCATTTTTTCTAATGAAAATAATATTTGTGTGTCTGTATGGGAAGAAGGCAAAACCACAAGGCATACGGGTTTTCCTTGAAATAGGCTCTGATAATTCAGATATTTTCAGTATTGGTATAATTTTCGTCTGGTATTAGGAAATAAATGTTTTTCGCTACTTTGTATTATTTTTAATGGATGGCGTTTATAGTAGACAGTGTTTATTTCATAGGTGTTTACTTTTTTTGTTACTCAACATCTTTTTTATCTTATATTAATCTAATAAACATTAAAAAAAATATTTTTCGCCCCAAAATTAAAAAATTACTTTGTTCTGAACACTAACTAACTTGATTTATATTTATAAGTATATAAAAACTGGTAATTTTAATAATTTAAAATGGATCGAGAAGAATAAAATGCACGTTAATTATGTAAATTGTAGGTTATCTGTGCACTAGTACTTGTGGGAGATGTATAAGAGCGCATGCAAAAGTAAAAGGGGGCACCTGCTACAGGAGAGATTATAATATGTATCACCTGGAACTTCATGTGCTATCTACTACAAACTATGTAAAAGCGCTAATTGTAAAAAATAATTTTTTAAATAATTTTATATAAAATTGCATGGGGTATTCTGAGGTCAATTATCAAAAAAATATTCGTTTTAACAGACCTCGAAACCCCTGAGTAAGGACTGATTTAGAATGAAATTAACAAGAAACTCCAGAACATGAAGTCCATTCTGGACCTTATCTCACACCAGGTAACTCAAGGACCATCGTCGTTATCATATTCGTGTTTATTGACCTCGAAAACTACCGAGTAGCATGAATAAACTCATTCCTGTCGATATTTTCTGAGTTGGAAATTTTTCATTTTCTATGCACTTTAGAAATGCATTTTCCTTTTATGTAATGCAATGCAATTTTCATTTTACTACTATGTTCACAAACTTCTCAGACACTTTCCCGAATCGAATGCAAAAAGTTGCATAGTGATTTATCTTGCTGCGGAAAATTTGTAGATATAGTGTATTTTAGTGTTCATTGCTTCGCCCATTAGATTAATAGACGTAAGGGATGCGGGTCATCTAGTATATTTATATATATATATATATATATATATATATATATATATATATATATATAATATATATATATATATATATATATTTACGGCATAAAGTGGAGTCCGCCCATGTTAAAATTCAGGTTTAAGTGAGCTCCGTGGTCAAGTGGACACCGATATACGGAGCTCACTTGACCATTCCCTAATATTGGTTCTGTCGATTCGTTAACATACAGCGGTTCATAATTTTTAAAAAAATTTTGGAGCCCATAAATACCCCTGTATGATAAATGTATATCGTGTAGTTCACGTGTATATATTATAGGGGTCGTTCAAGTCTTTTTCACTGTATATTTGAACAATTAGTTTATCGGTTTAAGTAAGCTCTGAGAGTTTGGCAACCGTGCGATTATAGCGTATATTTTCAAAGTTTACCCTGAACGGTTTATATGAGCTCCTTATTTGTATCTACTTTTTGTAGGCCGTGTAATGCCATACGCATTACACTGTATAATCAAGGATATCTTATTACCGGGTATTATTACGTGCTAATAGGTACAAGGTACAGGTTATTTAAAAAACAGGTATATAGATACAAAAGGACTTGGGCTTATTATTTAATGGAATGGTCACTTGCATAGAAAATTTTATTTTCTCTGCATTTTTAAAAATGTTATTTTTTTTACTTAATATAGTTTTATTAGTTCAATGTTGAAGTCTACGTTTTTTTAATTGTAGAAGTTTCGTACTATTTATATTTTTTTTACGTGACTTTGTCTTTGTACGTTTTATAGAAGCATCCCAATAATAAAAACTGTTTTTATTTCATCCAATGTTCTGCGGTATCTTGTATAAAGTTTTTTTATTATTTTAGTTTGGGTCTTATTTGTACTACATAATATGATATCTTGATAGAAGGTTATCTCAAAATAAATATGGTTAAGTGATATAGATATATATAATAGATATTTTTGTGTTAAAATGTGTAGTAGTGTACACAAAAAGAAATAATGGTTAATTTGTAGGGCGAAAGGACGTTCGCCTCATTTTTAGCTGACAAATATTATTTCTGACCTCAATTTACCTTTTAGTTTTAAACAATGATCTGTGAATAATCACGTGCAATACAAGCTACTTTCAAGGAATTTATAGATAGTCTACAGTTCAACGATTTCATGACATTATTGGAGGTTTAGTTTTGTGAAAGCGTTTGTGTTAGGGAAATTGAAGGAGCACATATGAGTTTTTCAGGCGTTTTGGCTGAAAATTGATTCATAGTTTATTTTTATTGGGCAATAATACGTGTATCGTCTGTATATTAGAAGTCCTAGTATCTATAGGTATGGGTTAATCGTTTGTTTATACAGTGTAAGTGTCTTTATGCTATCCCAAGCGAGACCGTTCTTCATCTGCTATTCTTACCATCGAGTGATACGAAAAATATTCTATTGTGTAGGCATACACAGATAATTTTATCGTTTGTTATCTACGGGGATATCATATAGTTTTTCGAGAAATATCCTGTAATTTAAGGTGTGGTAAGCGGAATTTATATTGAAAAATACCACCCCTGATACCCGATATTTTTCGTACCCGTCTTTGCTGTCTTGAGTAAGATTTAGTATTTGTAAAGTACGCGATCTTCCCTATCTATAGCCACTTTCGTCTTATAATTTGAGTTTTTTTTCTAATATCGGTGAAATCATATCATCGTCTCTTGTGCAAAAGTATTTTAAATAGCTGACAAAACAAAGATATTGGCCAATAGTTTTTGTGGTCGTTGGAGTTTTTGCCAGGTTTAAGCAAGGTAACAACTTTGGCTCGTCTCTAGACTTTGCGTATCTGCATAATTTGAATACAGTTGCTCATCATCCGGATAAGCCATTGTAGTGTTTTGGTCCAGATTTCGTAATTAACTGTGTGTTCAGATCCTCAATGCCGGTAGTTGTATTATTTTTCATTTAATATGTAGATGGTGGATCCAATCAAGCTGACTGTTTTTGTCCTTTCTTATTTTAAGTTTTTCTTTGCTTCTTTTACGACAGAGATAGCAGATCTATATCTATAATAAGGTTTTTAGCGATCAGCTTAACACCAAATATCCTAGGTTAGGCCCTATATGTGTTTCCTGCACTAGAAATACGCCAGATTCATGTTTAGCGCATATGTCTGATAAGTTTAAGTCAAGTAAAGTTTCTTTATCTCTAGATATACCCTTAACATATATAGGCATATGTTATTAGAATAGTTGGTAGTAAAAAGAACAAATTTGACAAAATAAATAAGTTTGTGATATCGGTTGCAACTCATACATGTACAGATAGATAATAAGTAAGTATAGATAATAAGAAAATAAACAGCTAAAATAAGTGTAAAAAATTCCAACTACATACACCGGTGCCATTGTTTAAGTGATGGGTTTATCACAGATATCAAAGGTTACATTTTAATTCAAGGTTCCATTTACATATTTTCAACATAAAAAGACATGTTTATGCTTTTATTTTTTTAAATCTATTATTTTCTCTTTCTTGCAGCTATTTTAATGTTCTTTATTAATTGTCTTGTTTCTGCAGTAGGAATATATGTGTACCATTATAGGTTGTTGTTTTGTTTAATGTAATTACTCTTTGCTTTTGCCAATTGCTTTCTTACTTCCTCAGCGATTGGTCTTTTTTTTTTCATCAATAATCTCATCCTCTCTCGATGTAGCTTTTCTAAGATATTTAGATTTCACTATATGCTCATATCATTTGGTTTTTATCTCAAATTTGGACCTATGATGAAATTTTTATATCTTAAATCTAATGCTTTCATATTAAACTGGAATAAAATACTTAAATACTAGCCAAATTGACATTAATTTTATAGTTTCCATTTTATTAGTACTGATGGTACATGATTAGCATCTGTTGGTACTATATATCAATTTCAACACATGGAAGTGAGAGCAATCTCCTGTTAGTAATTCCAATGTCAATTATGACAAAACCCTTGATTGGATATTATAGAGTATCCAATATTTCAATCAACGGGTTTTCAGAGTAATTTTTTTAAAATTTTTATATATATTTGCAAAATGGAGAAGGAAGTTCAGTACAGAGCCGGTTAAACAGCTAATCTGTCAATTTAGAAGTAAGAACAAGTACCAACTTGCTAAAAAGCACACCCATACACAAAAGGGATGATAAAATGTACTGCACAAACTGTAGTAGTATGAGTTACATATAAGCTATATATGAATAATTAGGATATACAGTATTTTTTCTAATACACCTGGAACGATTGAGTAAATAGGTGAACTATCAAACAGGAGACTATTAGTGTAGAATTAAAAAAACTTAAAAAAATCGTTGATCAAATATTCTCTGTTAGGCAGTTAATGAGAAATGTTGGGAACACAGAGAAAACATTAAACCAGTTATTTATAGATTTTAAACAAACACATGATATAATTATAAGAATAAAACTATGAAATACCATGGCAGAACAAGGCTTACCTAAGAAATTAATTAATTTAACAAGGGCGAAGGACGAAAACTGGACAAAGTGCTTTAAAAAAGGCGAACGAATTAGCGTAATAGCTGTTTTAAAAACTAAACAATATGAGACGAATTGGGGATATTATATTACACAAACTAAACCGCTTGGATACGAAAAATATCAGGAAATAATGATACGACAGAAAAGACTAATGACTTTACAGCTAATTGCTACATAAATAGCAATGTAATGCAAATAGATGATTTTGTATATAAGACTAATAATATATTATAAATTATACCTATATAGATACAAATAGTAAAATAAAATACAACTATTCTACAATATAGTAAATACTTATTTAGATAAACGCAAAATGTTCCACTGAACGTTAACGATAAATATTTCAAATAAAGGTTAAAACATGCTTTTCAATTCGCGGTAAAAGACTTAGTAGAGTTCAACACACAAGATAAATTCGTAACAAAATTGATATATCAGTACACGGTACCCGATACAGCAGCAAATTAATTTTAACAACAAATATGTAGGTTGTACTTTACCCCATTGGAATCATAGCATCCGCTATGGAAATTGGTATCTTCTTTGACATACAGCAACCACATGTGAAATTACGAAAGATTAATGTTAAATTAGGAAAACTCAATTAACCGTTGATCAAATATTCACTCTTATATACTTAATGAAAAATGTTGGGAATAAAAAAAAACATCAAGCTATTTATTTATAAATTTTAAACAAACATTTAAATATGATATAATTATAAGATTCTGAATAAAATGTTATGGAAGAACTAGGCATACCTCAGGAAATTAACTGCCAACTTACTTTTAAATGTACAGTAGCCTCAAACAAGAAGATGCCATGTCTCCAATCGTGTTTACCATTGTTTTGGAGAGCATCGCCCGGAAACTCTAATACCGAAAATCTCACAGTTTAATATCAAGGTCCTCACATTATACGGACTTTCGACGATGAGTTTAATATAGTAGGGAGTATAATCATTATTAACAAAAAACATTAATACATTCAATAGAAAAAAGCGCAAAAAGGGTCTTCCAAATCAACGATGATAAAAAATATATGACATCATAAGAGAACTACAAAACAGAACAGGACATAATATTTCATTAGACCAGTACAACTTTGAAATGGTTCATCGGTCTAAATATTTAATATTTAAGAGCACTTTGAACAAAAACACTACAGAATAGGATAACAACAGAACACAAGCTGGCAGTTCCTACGTTTTAAGCAAAAAAATTAAATCCAAAATACATCCCGCAATACCAAAAATAAGAATCTACGTATGTAAGTGAAACACGGGCAATGAAAAACAAAATAAGAGCCAATTGAGCGGCGCAGAAAGAAGAATTCTTAGAGAAATATATGAATCTGTTATGAATAAGATTACAAACATTAACTTTGGCGTTGAGATTTAGTTTCTTGTACGACGTTGCAATCTTTATCTTTGACCTTGGCATTAGTTCCCGGTCGTAAAACACTTCTGGGGGATTTTTTAGCAATCCTGATCTAATTAATACCTGAGTTTTACTTGCATTGTTTTATACATTCTGATTTTAGTAGTTCATATTAGACTTCTGGATTTAAAAGTATTATGAGAGTTATATATGAGTTATATTAGTTTGCTACCTGAATTTTTCCTTTTATCTCTTATTTGACAACGATATCGCGATATCTAAAACACTCCTATCTTTCAAAATTATACGTTACTCCTGTTACGTTACGTTACTCTTGTTACGTTATATCATGTCTTTTGTCTGTTAATGGATATTTAGTTGGTTTTCTCGTTACTGACTATTATACAGTTTTTTTTTGCTGCTAATAGCATTATTGTATAGTATACTAATATTTAATGTATATATTAAATCTGGATAGTGGATAGATATTCTTTACTTTCTCGGAGAAATTATATTCTAACTCACAAAAATCCTATTAAATTGCCAAAACCGCCCTTGCATGTTCTATTTACTTATGAGAGCCAGCAGCAATATCAGTACCATAATAATGCGTATAGTCCTGGACTGGCTAATCGTTGGATAATAGAAGCATGCATGTAGCAGTTTTCATGGTTTGATGCCTGCTTGCTGAAATCGGGGAGCAGATATATCAGAACCAAGGTAATGACTATAGTAATTGTTGCTTTACCGGCAAAATATTAAATACCAGAAGGTATAACGCTAGCAGTCTCACTGCAGCCTCGATGGAGAAGGCAAAGTGAGACAACTTTATTATTATTAACCAACAGTATATTTTCTAGTAAAATCATCAAGACAAATTTTCCAATGTTGGTAATCAAAACATCATGTAAGT
Organism: Diabrotica balteata; assembly: GCA_918026665.1. Classification (NCBI taxonomy): domain Eukaryota; kingdom Metazoa; phylum Arthropoda; class Insecta; order Coleoptera; family Chrysomelidae; genus Diabrotica; species Diabrotica balteata. Next base: position 84,606,503 of record OU898281.1, on the reverse strand, counting down.
ACCACCAGGTTCCCTATGTTGGTATCCAACAAAATCCTTGTAATAACGATACAGGAAACAAAACTCCAGAGATATCGAATAAATTAACCAGATATCTAATAAAATACAGATTCTTGATTCCAATAGTTAAAAAATTAACCAAAAGCCTACCCAAACAGATATAACGTCCATTTAACATGTAATCCGTTAACGGTCCAAGGTACAAAGCAGCTCCTAGCATAATGCTGATGATATAGATTTGATAAGAAACTAAAACATAGACGAAGTGAAAACCAAATACAAGCAAATACACAGAAGAGACCAATTAAATAAACCTAGATAAAACAACTAGATAAAAAGTCAACAACTACAATTTCAAAAGTATAGAAGACTTTAAATATATTGGATCAATAACCACAGTTAATAATACCGCCACTGGAGGAATAAAGAGCATAATATAAACTTTAGACCTATTTTAAGACCAAAGAAGACTTAAAACTTCAGCGGCATTTTGACTGACTGTACAACATTTTTTCCAATTTGTTCGGTCTTCCATCAACATAGGGTCAAATAGAATGTTCATTTTGCGGAGATCTGCTTGGATGTTATCTCTCCATCGCATTCTGGGACGTCCGAGTAGTCTTTTGTCTGTGGGAATCTCCTCCCACACCAATTTTACAAGTCTTTCGTTATGCAATCTGTGCACGTGCCCTGCCAATCTTAGTCGCTATGATTTAATTTCTTGGACTATATTGGCGTCGCTGTAGAGAGCTTTTAATTCGATATTAGTTCTGATCTTATACTGGTTTGTGGTGATGTCATGGTGAAGTTCAAAAATGTTTCAAAGTATTTTTCGTTCAAAGCGTCTGAGCTTTTCTTCGTTTGCTTTGGTCATGGTCCACGTTTCGCATTCGTATGTTAATACAGGTCTGACGATAGATTTATAGATTTTGATCTTTGATTTTCTTGTGAGATTTTTTGATTTTATGAGCTTATCCAGTGCAAATAGACAGCAGTTTGCAGATTGGATTCTGTCTTTTATTTCTTCAGTAACATCGTTGTCAGCTGTGATTACGGCCCCCAGATACTTAAAACGTTGTACTCTTTCGAAATTAAATTTGTTGACCGTCACATTTTGTCCTATTCTGTCTCTTCATGTCGTTCTATTTATACACATATATTATATATTTCGTCTTATCTTCATTAATCTTCAGCCCTACTTCACTTGTTGCTCCTTCCACCTTGTTGAAAATGTCTTTCGTGGATAGGATAGAGTCTCCAACGAGATCTATGTCATCTGCATATGCGAGGAACAGCTTGGGACCTTGAACCGATAGCAATTCTCTTTTTATTTCGGCCAACCTCATGGCTTTCTCTAATACAAGGTTAAAAAGTAGTGGAGATAACACATTACCCTGTTTAAGTTCACTGTTGATTTTAAAGCTGCCAGACAGTTTATTATTTACACGTACGCGTACTTTAGATATTTCAGAAGTTCTGCTGGTATCTAGTCCGTACCCGGCGCTTTGTGATTTTTCAGCTTATTTAAGGCCTTTTGGGTTTTTTGACGGGCATGTCCGCTGTGATATAGATCTCTTAGTTATGCTGTTCTTCCTGTATGATGTTTAGAAGGTCCCTAAAATACTTTTTCCATTCTTCTGTTACTTCTTTACCGTCTATTATCATACGGCCTTGGTTCTATGTCTTCTTTTCTCATGGGAAATTGTTTTATAGAATTCTCTGGAGCCTGGTTTGGGCTGGTCTCTCTCCATAGCTTCATATTTTTGTTGTTCATAGTTTCTTTTCTTTGTGCATATTATTTTTTCTTGGTTCTTTTCGGCATTCGTCATATTCCTTTTTACTTTGGTCTGTTTGCAGTTGTATCTAAGTCTTCCTTACTGTTTGTCTTTTTCCAGCTGTTTCCAACATTCCTCGTCATATCATGGTTTTGCCCTCTTCTGCCTACTCCTTCCAAATATCTTAGTCGCTGTCTGGGTTATTATTTCGGCAGTCGCTTTCCATAGCTGTTCTATATCATTGTATTCTCTTTCAGAGTTCAAGGTTTGTTCAAGTTGTTCTCTATAGTTTTGTTGTTTCTCTGCATTGTGTATTTCGTCCATGTTCCATTGTGGGTTTATTGTTGTTTTATTGTATTTGTGGCTAGATATTCTGGATTTGACTTTTGCTCTGATTAAGTAATGATAATGATCTGTGTCTCCGTCTATTCCTCTAAGGATTCTTACGTCTATAATATTGTTACCAGGTTTGCTTCTTAATGTCTTTATGCGGAAACATGGTTGACTTTATTAGCATAATATTAGCTGCTGCAGTTTCTGTGATTCTTAAGCCATTGTCCTTGGATACATTGTGTAGGCTGTGTTTACCTATTGTGGGATATAGGCTAGGCTCTTTGCCTATTTAGCATTAAAGTCCCCGCAGAGTATGCGCATATCATGTTTGGGCATCGTAGAAGTCATCCTTTATATCTTCATCCTTCTCCTCCGTTGGTACATGCGCTGAGATAATCGAAATGTTGTATCGTTCTCCCTTTATTCGTATGTAGCATATCCATTCATTTATAGGTTTAAAATTTAGTATGTTCTGTACTAGATTGTCTGTAATCACAAAGCCCGTTCCAAATTCATGTCTTCCGTTTTTGTTACCGCTGAAGAAGATGGCGAATTTACTTATTTTTATATTTCCATCGTCTGGCCATCTTATTTCTTGGACGGCTGTTATATCCATTCCTATGTTTTCCAGTTGTTCCACAATATTTATAGCAGCTCCAGATCTGTACCAACTCTGGGCATTCCAAGTTCCAATATTTATAGTCCTTTTACATTGCATTTGTCGGTTTTTGTGTTTATGTGTCCGGTTCCGAGGCAAAGTTGCAGTTTTCATAACTAGTTTCTTTTTCCGAGGATGGGTAGTTAACCCTCCGCTTAACCCTCCTATTTTATCCGGGCTTGAGACCGGCTGCAGTAAGATGATTTCCGAGCTACTAAATCCACTCGTTCCTCACCCTACCCCAGGCAGCAGCAAAAGAGTAGTGAATAAAAAATGAGAGAAGTGCGTTGTTGATAACATGTGCAATAATAGGAACGAATGGAAATGAAGAATCCGAAGAAGACAAAGAGGTTTTAAATTTATAAATCTACATAATTTTTAACAATATATATTTATTCGTCATTTCCAGAGCCAGTGTGCTAATTGTGCGTAAAATAAAACTTTTTAGGGTAAATCTGCTACAGCTCGGTGTGACTCAAATAATTCCAAAGCTAAAAACTATCGATGTTTGTATGAAAAGAAAATTTCATTTTTGAATGCTTAGAATAATGTAATGGTAAATTTATCGCTACGAAACATACCGTGCGATGTCGCGGTGTCTACCCCGCGAATTTTATTAATCTCTTTTAAAAGAATATTGGCAAGTATACATAATCACATAATTGTGGACGGTATCCTGTACCTAAATACTAAGAAGGTTGTCGTTGTAATCTAAGAATAAGTTTTACCATTTACAGGAGAACCATGTTGGAGTTCTATTACCCAGGACTCCCACATGAAGAACATTTAGCTGATAGTTGTGCTCCTATCGCGCATCAGAGTGCTATAGGGGAAAGGGATAGTCTGGAGCATTCGAGCGCGGTGGAATAGTTCCTGTCTACACTGGAATTAATACACCTCGCTCCAATCAATTGTTACACCCGAATGTAATTTTAAGGGGTGAACAAGTTTCACAAACTGGGTTCAATTACTTTACAATTTTTTAATTTTTTGTGATAAACTGAAGTGATTGATTGTTGTTTTGAAAAAGTAAGCAATTTTTTTTATTTTTGTATTCTTATCATTATACAAATGTACCTGATATTGTAATATTTACAACATTTTTTATAATATATTCTGAAATGCGCTTTCTTTGACTGATAACGAACAGGAGTTTTAATAACTTCTTGTTATTAATTATGTAGGTATTAATATAATTATGTAGGTATTTAGATTTTTACCTTGTTCTTACTATAGTGCTAAAGCACAAATGTAGTCATAGTCTACTATATTTTTTCCATAGGGGTCATAGTTTTTAACTGTGTGATAGTTTCTTTTATTGTTTCAACTGTTATAAACATTGTTAAAATACTAACAGACTTTTTGTTATTTTTGATTCTCACCGTGTAGTAGGCCAAGATATGGGTTACAAAAACCCAGACACTATCGAACAATTAGACGGTTGTAAATACATTGTTTTAAACAATAGTACATTGTTTACCGGGTAGAAAAAGCTTAACATTCCTGGACGACTGTGAAGATTGCTAAGTCGAGGCGCAAGCCGAGACTTAGCAACACAGAGTCCAGGAATGTGGCTTTTCCTACGAGGTAAACATACTATTTTTCCGCAAATCGTTTAAAATTCGACAGATATTGATTGATTAAAAAAAAACGCGATAATTTTATTCCCAAATAAATGGTGCTTTGAAATTCCTAATAAAATTACTTGGGTTACTATGGAAACGTATTGAGGTTGAATTGTCAAACTTGACGCTTATAAATTTAATTGCTGGTGTTCTCGAAAGTAAAATGATAAGTGATGATGAAATTTCCATTCCTGGGACTCCTCCAGAGCTGGTTGAGGCAGTGAATACTGCTTCATTAGAATTATTGCCAAAGAAATCAAGAGAAAAGTGCGAAAATGCATACAGACGTTTTATGGATTATCGCATGAGTAAAAATACGAGTTCTTTCTCAGAAAATGTTGTAATGGCATACTTCCTAGACCTTTGTTTAAAGATGAAATCTTCAACATTATGGGCCAATTATTCAATGCTGAAGTCAACCCTTGCACTTAAACACAATGTAGATATAACTACATACTCAAAACTTCGTTATTTATTGAAACGGCAAGCTCAAGGTTATACGGCAAAGAAATCCAAGATTTTAATGAAGGAAGAAATTGAAAAATTTATCCAGGAAGCTCCAGATAAAGAAAATTTAATGATTATGGTAATTTACAAGGTTTTAATTTCTATTTAGATTATAGCTTTATTTATTTTTTAGGTGGCTGTAATATTTGGTATTTCTGGGGCCTGTAGAATGGATGAGTTAGTCCGAACGACTGTACACGATATAGAAGACTTAGAATCTAAGCTTTTAATCAGCATACCTGATTCAAAAACCAACAAACCAAGATCATTTCTAATTAATTAGATCTACTTGAATGTTTATCGAAAGTATGTTTCGTTAAGACCAGAAAATATGAACAGTGACCGATTTTTCTTTAAATATCAAAGCGGAAAGGGTTGTAGACAAGTGGTAGGAATTCATCAATTTAGAAAAATGCCCAAAATAATTGCTACTTATTTGAACTTGGTAAATCCGACAGAATATACTGGTCACTGCTTTCGTCGGTCTTCTGCAACAATATTGGTTGACTCTGGTGCCGACATAACTAGTTTAAAGAGGCATGGCGGATGGAAGTCATCAAACGTTGCTGAAGGATATATCGAAGAATCGCTTAACAATAAGGTTGAGGTGGCAAATAAAATTTTCACAGTACAAAATATTCAACAAAATGACACTTCCACCCTGCATGTTGTCCAAAATGTTTCTCATAGTTCTAAGAGTGTTCCTCCAATGTTCAGTAATTGTACTAACTGTCAAATTACTGTAAATATAGCAAATTGATCTTAAAAATGTATTCAGCAATGACTTGATGTTTTCAAAATATAAATTAATTTCTTATAAGCAATGTGTTTTCTATTATTTATGTAGAACACTAACAACTGTACGGAAATATCATTTCCTTACAGTAAGGAAATAACATTTCCTTACAGTAAGGAAGTCCCGACTTTTGTCTTCAAGAAATTTTGACAGGAATGTCAAAATTTCCTGGGGATTTGCGGAAAAAGACCTTTTATTCATACATTGTATTTTAACAAAGAGTGAGTGTGAGTGAGTCTTGTCCATAGAAAAAAGAGTGGCTTTCTTCAAAAGTGCAGATCGGAGGGTAATTATCGCCCACAAGTAGCGTCCACTTGGCAAAATAAATTCTATAAAACCCCATTTTTTTAAGGAGAGCTGTTCGACTTGCCAAACCACACAGACCTGTGTTCGAGTTCTAATTTATAGTGTTTTGCTGCATCCATCCTACATGGTAAAGTACAATACACCATATTTATTTTGTTGTATGCATAGTCTATACATCAAGTACTTTTACTTGCTATTGAATTATTTCATATTGTGTCGCGATTTGAACCTTTTAATTGAACTTTGTTTTACTTTCGTTTAAAAATTATAAACTTTTTTCATAATTTGAGCTTTATACCGTTGTGTATTATACAAGTATTCTATTTCTTTTTATCGTAGTGAGTCATTATTCAGACAAAATATTTAAGTCTTATGGTAACTTGATTCTGTAATAAAATTCATGGCAGACGACAAGCGGTTTCATAATCACTAAACATATATATTTCTTTATGGGTTCATATGTTTTACAGTTATGGTATTATGTTCGGTCTTATTGTTTTATATACTTTGTCGCTTGTATAAGCTATCATTATCTTGCCGTTCTGTATTTTTCGTTTTCAAGATTATTTTAATTATATAGACGTTAATCATTTAAAAGTAAATGAATATTTTTTTTTGTCACTTGGTTTAAATATAGTTCTTATTGCTTATTTATTTTTATTCGTAATACCCAAGTCGAAAGGGAGAAACCAGCGAGACGAGTTTTAGATTAAACATAAATTATACATGTCTCGTTTCTGATGATGGCCACCTATATTACATATATGTATATGTACAGAAAGCAACACTTATTTCAGTTCGTACGATTTGAAGTAATTTTTTTATTGTTATTTCGGGAATTTCACGTTAATACTCTGTTTCTGTTGTTCCGCTTATTTATTTGAGATATGTTACTTCTTTTTCTTTTTCACAATAAGCAATTCTGCTTGTTCATTGGCGGATTAATACCTTTATGGAAGGTTGTCACTTCATCTTTTGCGCGGTCGTCCGATACTTCTTTTGCCGATTGGTGACTTATCTCTTGCTATTTTGACGACACGAGTCTCCTCCATTTTGCTTATGTAGTTATTCCATTTTTTACTTCTATTTTGTGTCCATATATTTATACACTGTACGGTAAATTTTCTTTTAATGTTTTCACTTCTCTTTCGATTTCTCAGCGTATTTCCTGTAATTCTTCTCAGTACTTTCATCTCTGCCGTTTCCATTATTCTTTGCGTTGTGGCTGTGTCGGGTCTTGTTTCTGCTGATGCCATCAATTTCTATTTTACATCTGGTTGGTTCTTTGCTGACTACTATTGTTTTAGTTTTTTGAGATGAGATTGTCATATTAAATTCTTTTGCTCTTATATTAAATCCGTGGACCAGTCTTTGCAAACTATCTTCATCTTGGGCTATTAATTCATAACAGAGTATTTTGATTTCTTTGTTTTCCATTTTGTATCCTCTTCGTTTGTTAATGCTTTTCATGATATCATCCCCTTGTCTCGTTCCGCTGCCAATTTTTATAAGTTTTGTAAGTTGTCCATCTATTCTGACTTCCATTTTGTTCTTTTGATAGATGTTTTCGATAGTTTTTATAATATTTAGGGGAGCTACTCTATTATACATAATATGGATTACATATTTCAGTCTTACTCTGTCAAACGGTGTCTGTAGGTCAATCAGACACAGAAATGCTGATCTATTATACTCCAGTGATTTCTGAGCAATTTGCTCTATAGCGAATATTGCATCTGTACATGATCTTCCACTAAAAAAAAATCCGGTTGTTTATCTGCTAAACTTATATTCTGATTTATTAGCAGTTGTAAAATTTTAGTTGTAAGTTTTAGTGAAGTATTTAACAAGTTTATAATACTGTAGTTTTCGGTTTGTTTTTATCTTCTTTTTTGACTAGTAGAATTAGTTCGCTCGTTCTCCATTCTTCCGGTATTTTATTTTGTTTTATAATTTTATTACGTAATGTTGGTAATTGTTCTGTCATTGCTGCTCCAAAATATTTCAGTACTCGTTTGGTATCTCGTCTTTACCTTCTGCTTTTCTATTTTTCAGATTTTCAAGTATTTTCCGAACTTCCTGTACATTTATATTAGGTTCTTTATTTGTGGTAATATCTGGTGTTTCAGCGTCGTTTGATCTTCTCCTGCATATAGCCTTTTTAGGTAGTCAATCCACGTATCCTTTCTTCGTATTTTAGTTCTTTTAGTTTCTTTACCTCCATTCTTTGACCTCTTATGAAGCGCCCTATTTCCTTTTGTAGACCGTAAAAATATGTTTCATTTCTTTCGGAAAACGTTCCTAGTGATCATTTTTTATTTTTCTGATAAGTTCATGAGTTTCGTTTATAATTATCTTGTAATTATGGTATGCCTCTTGTATTTTGGTTGACGTGTATTTCAGGTAAGCTTTTTTATTTTCTTTACATTTTTCCTTCACTTCTCTGTACAAAACCATGGAGTTCTTCGCCTTGGCAAAGATTTATTTTTATTTATATTTCTTTCACCAAGAACTTTTTTGGCCGAGGCTAAGATATTAGACCTCATTTTTGCCCAGCTTTCTTCGACTCCATCACTTTCTGTGATACATGTGTTTCTGCTTTTTTTTTGGTTATTCTTTTTTGGAATAGGTATCTTGTGGAGTCATTATAAAAGCTTTCGACTTTTATATTTGTAGTATATTCTGGTATTTTGTTCAATCAATCAATCAAACACATGTATGTGTTTTCATTCGGATTTTACACAATACCAATTTCTGACCGCTTCCTATTTCTGCTGATATTAGTGATCTTACATTCAAGATTTATGAGGTCAATAATTCTCTATTCGACCGAATATAGCCCATCATAGATCTTTGTCCTCTACTGTTTTCAAAAGTGTATTTGTATTGTTCTTTTTGAAGGAAAAATGTATTATTAATATGTATCTCGTTTATGCTGCTGAGGTCCGTCAGAAGGTTTCCGTTTTAATTTCTGATATTTTCGTTATATCGCTGTTTTATTCCTGGAACTATATCATTGCCAACACAACAAATGATGAATATATAATGATATATAATGTCGGTTAATAATTTATGTTTAACTACATTAGCCAAATATTTATGAAATTCCTCCATGACTAAATTGATCGATATTTAAATATATTTCAAGTTCCAAAATGTAGCTGCTGTAAAATTTGAAAATCTACTACTAATACAATTATTGGCAACATCGCAGGAGTTAAGAAGTGTACGCAAAATAGTAAATACGGATCCCAAAAATGGTTTACCCTGCTGTGGAGTCCACTTACTCCTACATGTTGGTCGGAGTCTACATAAAGCGCTACTCAGATAATAATATACACGGTGTATATTCTAATGGAGTTAGTATAATACCGTTTTAGTACGGAGCCTACATTAACCGCTAGAAGTATATATATATATATATATATATATATATATATATATATATAATATATATATATATATATATATATATATATATATATATTAATATATATATATATATATATATATATATATATATATTATATACATATATATATACATATATATATACATATATATATATATATTATATACATATATATATATATATACATATATATATATTTATATATATATATATATATATATATATATATTATATATATATATCTGCTACTAATGTCATATATGTCCATTAATCAAACCATGACAATGACATATATAGTGACAATATAGTTATTTTTAATAAAAAAAAAAGAAATTTTAATCTATTTATAATGGTTTGTTTTGTAGAGTACAATATTAACAACTGTAATCTCACGACTAGTAAGTAAGACAATTAACAATTTTAACTAGTTAATTTATATTTCTTTCTATAGATGTCTTGAAAAAGAATTAAATAAAATTCGAAAGCTTGACAGTAAGTCAAAGAGTTTTCTTATGGGCCAAATAAACTGACTGCATCACAGATCACCTACCTCCCTAGATGTTCCACGACAATACTTTAGTTGGATATGAAATTTAGCGCTCCATAAGATTAGTATCGGAACTAATTCAAGCGAGAAATTACGCGGGAAATTTAAATTTTAATTTTGGTGGGAAAATTTAAATAAAGTAAATTTTTAAATATAATTTGGTATATTTGAAAAAAAAAATGCATGACATTTTTAATTTCAAATATACACAATACAATTTAGGAGAAATAAAACAAAATGTAATTTATTTATTTATTTAATACTTGTAACACAACTTTGTAATTTAATATAGAATAAAAACATGCTATTATCACTGAAAATTGTACAATTTTATGGAAAAAGCTTACAAAAAAGTCAGAAAAATAGCAATTTAAAATTTACTGAAATTACATAAATCGTCAATATCACAAAATAAAAAATAATAAAATACACAATGTATTGCAAAATTTAAATAAATTGCATAATAAATCCTTACGAACTAATACATTTTAATACAAGTTTCTGCATGTGATACTCAAATATATATTTATACAAATTGCTTAGTTACTTGTACATAACACTATTCGTTAAGAAACTCTTCTACTGAATAATATGATCTTTCAGATAGATAGGATTTTGTTCTTTTGCGGAACTCAAGGAAAGAAGTTGCAGATTTAAGTTCATCAATCAGTTATTTGTTCTCTAATATCAAATATTTATTGGACTCACCATACAAATGTAAGCTAGGAATTGCATTTTTATACAATTTATGACTCCATGAAGAAACAAACTTATCTTCAAAGTGTCTGTGGCAGATTCGTTTTGTTTTATAAACTGTACTAGCATTCATCATATCTAAATTAGGATTATTTATAACACTAAGCCACTTCCTAAATCGTGTAATGTCTTCATCAGGATTAGGAAAGTTATGTCTAATTAATGACGAATTAGTACATTGTAGGATACAACATTTATTGTGAAAAACCATATTTAACTGATTATTATTAATCTGCAAAATACTATTTGAACACCGCCAGGAACATTTAAAACATAGATCACTGAGGTAGGTGATTTGTTATTAGTTATTAGTGGTCTGTGGACTGCATCCTCAAAAATCATAACTTTATATATATATATATATATATATATATATATATATATATATATATATATATATGTATGTATGTATATCAAATATATTTTAGTATATTAAATTTAATTTGTTTATTAATATCTATTGCTTTTCAAAAATTTAAATATTATATTTAACGGAATTTGATAAATAATACAGAATTATAGTCAAATTAACAGTAAAGTTAATTTTGGTCAAAAACCAAACTAATTGTATGGAAAATGGCGAGACACATAATATTAATAGCATATCCATAATTTGTCAATTAGGAGACAATAGATATTAACTGAACAACACATATTCGGCACAAATGTCTGTCATTTAATATATTTGAATATAAAATTATTCCAGGCTATTTGTCAACCAATTTTTCAGGATTAAAAAGATAATACTAATTAGATTTGTCAAATTCAGTATTAATTCAAATTTTTTTACATTACCATTACACCAAATGTTAAATAATATTGGAATTGGCTAGCACACGTACCTCAAAAATATTCCTTGAATCTAATTTATCTAAAATAAATCACAATAGTTATTTTTTATGATAAAAGGTTGTAAGAGCTAGTAATAAAAAAAACAATAACTTTGTATATTTGTATATATGACATTAGTAAATGGGTGTCTATATAAGAATAACAATTATACATGATACAAACTTGAAGATTAATCAAGAATATTCCTTGTAATGAATGTAGAATTGAATTTTTTGGTTTATACAGTTTTTCCTGAATGGCTCGTCCAGTAACTCAGGCAGAAAATTGGACCTTTCCTTCCAATTCTGTCGAATTGGATGGATTTAGCTAAAAATTTGGATTTAAGCTATCATTACCCTCCTTTGCTTTTGCATATATTTGATATATATGGGCGAAGTATACTTTTTGTTTTTAAGGGATTAAAACTGCCCCTAAGTAGAAAAAAATAGGAAATGTAATTGAATTAAGTAAAATAAACATTTTTAATGATAATTTATACTTGAACAAAAAACAACAATTGGATTGGCAATTAATCGGTCCTTTGTATCACAGTTGTTTCGTCGACGTAAATCCAAAGATACTCAGCTTTTAACTGATTTTTAAACCCATCATCACATCTTTGTAACATGAACTGACATATTTCTTCCGAAGAGTTGCAAATTTGGTATTTGAGCTGGTTTATCTTTATTATTTTTATGTCCTAACGTAGTGAAAAAAAAATATGTATTACCATAGTTGTAGTTATTAACATAGTAGGTAGATATCTTTATTTTTATATTTTTTTTTATTTGTTAGATGTATACACTATGAATTTCTGATGGCGTCTCTCAATAACTAAATTATAATAAAGGTATGATATAGTATTTATTAACATAGTATGTACATTAGCTTAGCTGTTATTATTATTATATTAATCATGTTTCACTAATTGACATATTTAAATTCTTTAACAAAACTTATGTTGATGGATACTGGCTGAATGACAATTGTCCAAGCCAAGGAAAAAAAAAAAAAAAAATCTTTATTATTGTAATAAGTTTTTAAAAAGTTTTGACATGCTGTCTTTTCTAACTTCTGAAGCAGGATATTGCAGGTTATTTGCAAAAAATTTCTTACCCGTTTGATGTATTTGAATTTGGAAACACTTCTGTAGTATCTATTGATGGGATTTATTATCATTTATTGTTAGTTTATTATTGTGAAGTGAAGACTTAATGTATTGAACTACTTGTAATTTCTTTTGGCATATAATCTAAAATAAATGTTTTATTAAATAGTTGCCTACATTAAAATGATCGTGAATAAATTTTTGAACCTCCCGCATTTTTTATTTCTCAAAGTGAACTTGAAATCGTCGAACTTTACATGAAAACAATTTACTTTTAGTATTTATTTTAAAAAATTAACCGACATGTAAGTACCTACTAAGTGTATATTCTCTCAAATTATGCATACATAATATTGGCACTATTTATATAAAATGGAACGCTATTGGTAACCAACAGAAAATGAAGAGACCTGATGATAAACATTAAATTTTAATATTTGATGATCGTGCAAGCTTTAATAAACAGATTTTGAGTAAGTCTAACGTTTATTAACATGTCTTGGGTCTCTGAGAGGTTTAGAGGTTAAAAGTTTTTCGACTTTTATATGGGTCTCAACACAAACCTTTGTGTCAAAAAATATAAATAGATGCGCGTTCTTCGTGAAAACCACTTGTTAAACAGTCTGTATGAATCTCATGATCGGTGTATTCCACTTATATTTTGAAAAATCATTTTATAATTATACAATTAAGATTTTCTCCCACTTTATTTAGTTCTACTACTTTGTCTTATATTACTAAATTCCTTAGAGGCACTAGTAGTTTTTAACTTTCGCACGTTCTTACTCGAAAACGCACGTCAAATAATTAACAATATTTCAAATTAAAATGTCAGGTTTTTGGTACAATATTTAAAACTAAAATGTCAGGTTTTGGTAGTAGTTAGCTTGTCAAAGTTTTTATTTTACACTCATCTGCTTTTCTTTTAGAGCTCGTCCCATTATATTTTTAAGGAAGCATTTACAGAGCAACCTATTTCATTTACTAAAAGCTCGGAATTTCTTGAGTTTTCCTTTGTGACATAAATTCCCTATAATCCCTTAATTAATTACCCATTCTGTTTAATTTTTATTTTTCCATGCACATTTGTATGTAAGTCATTTATGCTAATTTAATTTATTATTGATAATCACTTATTAAAAACACGCTGAAAGCTTAATACAAACTACAAATGATTGTGGACGTATCACTTGATTTCTGTCATTGTAAAGTAATTTTGATTATTTAAATTTTAATAGGTCCGCTATGTACTACAGGTATGCGTTGGTTTGTATGCTTATACCCCTTATCTTCTTAGTGATTTAAACATTTAGGTATACTTTCTGTTTTGTTTTTACTAATACAGTTTATTGTTTTCCTTTAAGTATTTTCATATACATACAGATATATATATATATATATATATATATATATATATATATATATATATATATATATATATATATATATATATATATCATATACATTATCTACATTCATACTTAACAATAGATAAAAATTTAAGCAAGTTGACTTCTACAACTATAACCTTCAGTTCAAATAATTCTAAAAGGTAAACTTCAACACATTATACTCAATTTTTTCATTACAATGTTTTTTTAAATATAAATTTACTTCTGTTAAATAAGTCAAATTATCCCCCAATATTTCTTCGATTTTAGATCTATTCAAATTATCTTTCTCAAGATTTCTTCGTTTTTAATAACAATTTTTGTATAACAACCCGATGGTGTAGCAATGGACAGTTGCTTTATCTTTTTTGGAACTGATGTTTTTAAGGACTATTTTACAAATATTCTTAAAATTTTACACTGGCTAGGTTATGTTGATGACGGTTTAGTATTTATTTCAGGTAATTCCAATTTTGCTCACTCATGACTTCCACCGTCTATGCTTCAATACTTTCTACTCAAACAAACTATCTGAAGACATTAAATATGTAATTAATGCAATTTAAAACAAAGTGTTCATATTTCTTTCAAAGTAAATATTACCCTTAATTTTATTTTCACCTGAGCCACAACCTACTTCCCCACCCCTTTTCTTACCGAATCCATCATCTGAGTTTATTTCAGTATTTCTTGTACGATACTTCAAATACTTCAACATTTCGCCTTGCTCCGTAGCATTAATCACAAGTATTTGTTTCTTCACTACATAACAGATCATGCATAAATGTTTAAAATTATCTATTACTCTCTGTTTTACTATAGGTTTATCCCCATCACCCATTGTTAATAATATTTTATATTCAAACTCCTTTGATCATTATTGTAACACTTCGTTCAAATCTTTAGCGTCACACTCCTTAATTGGTACCATATTTCCTTAACCTTTATTTAATTTAAAATTTACCTGTCCTCACAACATACTTTATCATCACTTTATTCAGTCTTTTATCCTAATGTAAGTAATAATTGCATTCTAACACAATTCCACATCATTCAAATATAATAAGATTATTACTAGCTTCTACATTTGCTCTTAAATACTTTCTTAAATCATTTCTACCTCTATTACCATCGTCTGCTTTAAGAAAAAATATTTAACTAACATCACAAATATTACTTCACAAATAACACAAAATTTAAATTTAATTAAATTTAATTTGTAATTTAAATTGGTCCAAACTTTTGAAATAATTTACAATGACATAAATCAGATAAGTACGACCCTCCCAATGAAAACTGTCGTAACTCAAGATCGCTCATTCCGAGATAATTGCGTTTAAAAATAATTGTGAAAAGTGACGCACTGTAATTTTTGAATTATCACTACTACGTTTTTCACTTTTTCACTCAGTAACTTAGATTATTTGTGCACTCAATATTATTACAAATAAATATAAAAATATAAAGTTATTCAATTTTGGATTTTGGAGTTACTACAGACTTCGTCGACAAAAATTTCATTTATAAAAACATACTACAATAATAAAACTAATAACATTAACAAATATGTTATTTTTAGCAACTTGCTTGTAATGGCATTATGACACTAATTATAATAAGAATTAACGACTAATTGCTCGGTACAATACACTGCTATTGTTCAGATTCGGAACCAGTTTCTTCATCTGTAGAGCAGTCTAGTAGAATGTATTCACTAGTAGGTCGCAGGGAGTTATAAAACCCATATAAATTGCTGGTATCAAATTGACTTTACATAAACTTAATAGACCATTTAATTTTTTACTATCAATTAGTAAAAGACCTTGGTATAAACGTGGTAGTTTATATTCTTGGAGTTTACGTAATTTTGATGTTGCGATGTCGAGTCCTTAGTAATTTTCTGCAAAACTGTGGGCAAAATAAACTTTATAAGGATTCTTCGGTTCGAAGTGAATTTCCCTAATTTTGCTTATCTTTACCACCTCCGCAGTGTTGGTTCTCTTTCAGTTCTGTTCCTGAACCATTGGTTTTAAGCAAAAAAAGTCTTCTTGAGACATTTATTTCACTCTATACTGTGGAGAAGTAACTTTTGCCATCTTTATGAGGCTAATCCACTGGTCAGGAGTATAAGTATTCAAATGTCGTTTCTTTGTAACTTCTATCACAGCGTTCATGCTCTCATTTTCGTTCTGGGTATGACCCATCTCAAGGAAACGGTGTGTTATTTTCAGATCCAAAGTCACCGATGCATGAGCAAACATCGAAAAAATAAAACGATTGCTGTTTTGCCTTCCGCAATTGTCGGAGTATAAGACGACTTTTTGATATTTGTTCATGCCATACGTAGCAATATCCTTGATTATTGCCCAAGTCGTAAATAGCAAAATTATAAGTTACAAGCTTACTCTTGTAATAAAAGTTACTCACCTCTTACTTGGGCGTTACTAATACTTTCTGCTAATCGAAGCATATTGTTACAACCGATTTATCACTTTTTGACAATTCTTTATTAGCATCTTTCAAATTTATAACAGATTTTTTGTTTAAAACATGGCTAGTGAAATTTTCTTCCATTGATTGAGTTCTTTTCTCTGGATCTGTATTGTTATAAGCACCGCATACTGAACACTGATCTTTCTTAAGCTTGAAAAATGTAATGTTGAATTGTGAGTTTAGATAGAGTATCCCTGTATTGTCTAACTGTAGCTGTAGCAACGACATCCCATTTTTTGAGTTTGGCATATTCCACGTACATTCGGTGCATTACAGATATGTTTAAGCCCTCATCTAAGTACATGCGTTTTGAGTTCTGCTTCCTTGTATAATGACAAGGTACAAGTGGAAATAATTTTTCTACAATGTTATATTTTACACTATCCGGGATCTTGTGGGGTCTAGTATTATATTTTCTTCTCTTATTTGCTTCTATAGTACCATCTTTACAAATTTTTTTCAATACAGTGCTAACAAAAGTTTCAGAAATCGCAAGTATATTTAACAACATTGTTTTGCAAATTTGTTTCTCGACTATACCAATTTTAAATTTATATTTGCGCGAAAAGTTTTCATAGAATTGTTTACAGTGATTTTTGTTTTACGTTGTTGTGTCACGCACCCTGCAAGAAAATCCCACTGCCTGGTATGATCTCCAAGTCTCCAAAATTCGTCAAAAATTACTTGTCTTGCTTCAAAATTTAGTATGCTATTACATTTAAATCTGTAACTATCCTTACAAGGAACCTTCATCTTATTGGCAGGTATAAACTTATATGGATTATAGTTCGGATCATCATTGGAATAATTAGAAGGAAATATGTTGGTATCAATGTCAACGGTATGATTGTCGTCTTTACTTTTATTTTCGTTGTTTAAAACAAAACAAAAATAAAAAAATTTAAATTATAAATAAAAGAAACGTTTAAATAATTAAATACTTAGATTTTTTCTTGATCCAGAGGGAACAAAGTTTGGATCATCATCGTAATAATCCGAAGGAAATATCTTGGTGTCAATGCCAACCGTATGATTGTCGTTACTTACATTTTCGTAGTCTAAATCAAAAAAATTTAAATTAAACAAAAAACGTTTAAATGATTAAATACCTAGATTGTTCCTTGATCCTGAGGGTACACAGTTTAGATCATCATCAGAATAATCAGAATGAAATATATTGGCATCAATGCCAAGGGTATGGTTGTCGTCGTTACTTTCATTTTAGTTTTCTAGAACAAAAAAAATACAAAAAATTCAATGAAAAGATAAAGAGACGTATAAATGATTAAATACCTAGATTGTTCCTTTGAAATTAACGTTTTTACTGTCCATGCTATGTAGAACATATAAATATAATGACAGCAACTTACCTGATGCTATTTGTGTATTATTATTAACAAGTAATCCTATTATTCGTTTAGTTCTCTGCGACATTATTATAAATTATTATAACAATAAACAAGATTCTCTTTAGTACTTCATCTAATGTGAAATTTTTAACATAACCTATAATTTTATTCGCTTGAAACGTATAGCCGTATCTCGGTCCCTCAATCCGAGTCTGTGTTCTGTGTTTCCTTCTAAAACATGGCGCGCGTGCTGAAAAACTTCAAAGGCGGCATATGATAGTGGGCATTCTAATTGTTTATTATTCTGTGACTATATTAACTCCATAATACTACCACAGAATAATAAACAATCAGAATGCCCACTATCCATGGAAAATTAAGTTCGCGCATCTCCTTCCCGCAGACGTTCCGCCATGTTTTAGAGGGAACCAGGGTTTTTTATATATAGACATACTATATAATTATATTAACATTGTTAAATATAATAACATAAATATAATATAATAAAACATAAATATAAACAATAACATAACCTCACAAATCATGTGTCTGTGTTATGTGTTTCCTTCTAAAACATAGCGCGCGTGCTGAAAAACTTCAAAGGCGGCATCTGAGAGTGGGCATTATGATTGTTTATTATTCTGTGATACTACTTTCTTCGCTGTAAAGTACAGAGAGCATTGAGATACTACATTTACATTAACGTATATTGTGTTGTCAATATTACGATTTGAGTTATTATAGTATTCTATGGAATAAATTTTGGTATCATGAAATCTGATTATGGTAATAACTCCAAATTGAAAAAAAAATGAATTGCGAGACAGTTTTCGTTGGGAGGGTCGAGTATATCTTGACATTTTGACATTTTGACATTTTGACATTTTGACATTTTGACATTTTGACATTTTGACATTTTGACATTTTGACATTTTGACATTTTGACATTTTGACATCTTGACATTGCTTGGGTGTCGCTATTTGCGAGTAAGCGTTCAAGATGTTCGCTTTTAGTTAAAAATCATAAATTGTCAACATTATGTAATAATTTTTAAATTTAAATAAGTAAACGTAAATACGTAAACCAAGGGCCAAAACCACATACTTGTAAGTGGATTTTTGCACGTTTATAGTAAGTACTATTATCATATGTTTTTTTTTAGTTACACCCATAATTTCACCCACTTTTATATGCAACTAAACTGGAATTACTCTAAGGTACTAATGGTGCTCTAATTACAAGGAAAACGTTTTGATGTTTACTAATATTTTTGGATAATTTTATTTAAAAAAAAATGAAATATACCAATTACAGAAAAGTCCTTAATTGATAAATATAGATTGAAAAGTATTAACTTATAAGTAAATTATTTCTCATAAATAATATTTTTGAGAAAATATAATCTCACGTATTAATATAACATGGTAAAAATGTTTAGTGGTGGAATATATTGGAACATATGTTTTATAAAAAACAACAACCGTTTTCAAAACAATGTTAAGAAAACAACGTATTATACAGTACGATGTTATATTTTATGTTTACCTGGAATGGTAAAATTTATTACAGTAAGTATTAACCTTTTAATCGGGTGCATTTTTTAAACTAACTTTTTAATGACTAAGTTTTAGACATTTTCAAGAGAAATATGTGGTTTTTTATCAAAACCGATGCTAATCCCCTCTGAACGACTGCTCCATAAATATTTATTAACCAAAAACGTATACAGTACGAAAAAAAATGTGAAAAGTTTTTATGGTAAAATAAAACTGAAACAATGCAAATTTCGATTTAAAAAGGAGTAGATATCATAAATCCATTTAATGAACATAATATAACTATTCAGTCCATCCTCTAAATCTTTGCACAAGTATGACATTATACAAAAATTATTTTTTACATTACGTCTCTTTCCTACTCACACAAGCTAAATCGATAAACTTAAGCCGTGCTGGTCGGTGATTGATTCATCCACTGGCAATTGTAAGTTTTCTTTTGGCAGCGTTTGTAGTGTGTTTACAAATTATAATCGTCATTTTAATAGTCAATCCTTTTTCGCACTTTAAACGTACATATTTTTTAACAAACAGTTATAATAATGACTAAACGTTACCTTAGAACGTAGAACGTTACCTCTACGTAGAACGTAGACAACCTGTTATAATCCTTAAGGCCACATTTTGTACTTGTTCCAACTTCATCATTAGACTTTTACTGCAAGGATTTAAAAGATTGGCTGCATAATCTAATTGAGATCTTACTATCCCTTTGTATAAGCTTAAAAGAATGTTTGGGTCAGCTCCCCATTTTGTACCACAAATTGCTCTCATAACATTAATTTCTTTGTTTGCTTTAGCTATCATATCATTTATTTGAATTGTCATATTCAAGTTGCACTGTAGATGGAACCCCAGATACTTTATTTCATTTTTCCATGTTTTGGTACATAAGGTGGGGGAAGTTATAAGCTTGAGCTCTTTTTCTAAATATTATTGCTTTTGATTTATGTGCTGAGATTTTAAAGTTGTGTGTTTCAAACCACTCCTGTAATTTTTGTAGGTAAGCATTTAAGCAATTAATTGATTTATATATATATATATATATATATATATATATATATATATATATATATATATATATATATATATATATATATATATATCTGACCCTTGTACCAGAATTACAAAATCATCTGCGTATTGGAAGCACTCCATTTCAGGTTTGATTAAATCATGTAAAGACTTTGAGTACAAATTAAACAATATTGGACTGAGAGGTGACCCTTGTGACAATCCAGTTGATGCTTGGATTGGGCCTAGTATATCGTTTGATTTATTTTTGATATAAATATATTGAGTAAGAATTGCATAATTAGGTTTGTATAGGTTGTTGGAATACCATACTTTATTGGATGTTTATATAGCAAAAACGTATTGACTGTATCATATACAATACTAATATCCAAAAAAATTGCGATTGTATTTAAATTTTTACTAAATCCTGTTCTAATATAATTTATTGTTGAAGCTAAATTATCGTTACATCCTTTATTTCTTCTAAATCCTAACTGTTTTGGATTCAATATACAATTTTTTTTAATTATTTGTTCAATTCTTAATTTAATTATATTTTGGAGTATTTTGCCCACACATGACTCTAGGGCAATATTTCTATAGTTGTCTGCACATAATGGATCTTTATAGGGTTTTAAGAAAGGAATAACAAGAGTATTTTTCCATTCTTGTAGAAATTCAGCTTTTCTGTTCATTATTTGATTAAACAATATTGACAGTGATTCTAATGCTACCTGAGGAAGTCTGTCAATCATCTATCTATCTAATCTCATTAGCCTTCGTCGGTCCATCTTTGGACATAGGCCTCCCCAATCCTTTTCAATTCTTCTCTGTCTGTCGCTACAGTCATCCATCTAGAGCCCACGTGCTTCTTGATATCATCTGCCCATCTCATTTGGGGCCTTTCTCTGCTTCGTTTATATTCCCATGGTCTCCAACTTATAAGAATTTTGTTCCATCGGTCTCCTTTTTGTCTTATATTGTGTCCGGCAAATCTCCATTTCAATTTTGCAACTTCTTGTCCAACATCCCTCACTTTTGTTTTCTCTCTTATCCACTCGTTTCTCTTCTTATCCATTAGTCTTATGTGCAACATTTGTCTTTCCATTGCTCTTTGGGTTGTTATGATTTTGTCCATGTTTGCTTTTGTAGATGTCCACGCTTGGGAACCATAAGTAGATAGGGAACCATAAGATGCTGTGGATATCTTTTGTTTTTAAGAATGTAGCTTAGTTTGCCAAATGCCGTCCATGCCAGTCTAACTCGTCTCTTGATCTCTGCTGTTTGGTTCTCTTTGTTAAGTTTTATAGTTTGACCAAGATATATATATATAATCCTTAACTTGTTCTATTTCATCTTGTCCAATTCTCATTGTGATGTCTGCATCTGTATTTGTTATAGTTTTGGTCTTGCTGTAATTCATATTAAGGCCTATCTTTCCAGCTTCTACGTCCAGTTCTTTCATCATTTCAAATAATTCTTCTTTTTTATCGGTTATCAATACGATGTCATCAGCGTACCTTAGATGGTTCAAGCGTTGTCCACAAATTTTTATATCTTTTTTTTCCCATTCTAATCTTTTAAAAGCACCTTCAAGAGCCTGATTGAAAAGTTTCGGTAATATTGTATCACCCTGTCTCACGCCTCTACTTATTTGTAATGATTTTGTTCCTTCATATACTTTAATAGTTGTTTTGGCTTCCTTATATATATATATTGTTTATTAGTTCCGTATATCTGTGGTCAATTCGGCTGTTAATCAAGGAACTCTTCACTGCCCAATGTTCGACACTGTCGAAAGCCTTTTCGAAATCTATGAACGCCATATATAGAGGAATGTGGTATTCATTTGCTCGTTCTATAAGTATTTTCATTCTTAGTAAATTGTCACTTGTGCTAAATCCCTTTCTACAACCAGCTTGTTCTTTCGACTGGTATCCATCGAATTTTGTCGTCAATCTATTAATTAAATTTTTTTTTATATAATTTTTTTTAACCTGCCAATCATACTATATGTTATTAGATCTAAGCCAGTAGCCTTATCCCTTTTTTTTAATGACACTTATTATTTCCTCTCTAGAAATGTCCTCCACATTCTCATTGGATTGGATAACAGTAAATTTTGGATATGATATATCAATTCCCAATTTATATAATATATCCAAAGCTATGTGTTTTCTGGGAAGTTTGGCAGGAATTATTGCATTTTGATATGTGGAGAACTGTTTAACAGTTCGCCATATTTCTGTTAGAGGAGTGTCCCTGTTTAATCCATTACAAAAGCATCTAAAACTATTTCTTTTTTTATTTTTAAATAATTTTTTACTGTAGGCAAAGATTTTTTTGATTTCTATATAATTATCTGTACTTGCATCTTCTTTGTATTTTTTTATTTTTTTCTTTCCTCATTTTAATTAAATTTGTGCATTACGTGTCCCACCATGGAGGACTTTTCTTTTTTCCTGTGTACTTTTTTGTTTCCAAAAAGGGTATTTCTTTATCACTCACCTTCTCCATAGTTTGCATAGAGGTGCTATATTCTTTACACCCACTTTTCATTAGTTTTTCTATTTTTGAACAGTATTTTTCCCAATTGGCATTTTTAATGTTTCTTTTGTAACTTTTTTGGATAGATGTATGTTGAATTTTTGTCTGGATTTTACACATCGTTGGGAAATGATCACTACCACCCGAGTCCTCTAACACATCCCATTGACATCTGGTCGCTATTTCTGAGGAGATTAGTGTTAGATCTACTGCTGAAGCATTCTGACCTGGGAGTGTAATCCGAGTGGATCTTCCATCCTTGCAACAAACTAGATCCAAATCCTCTAGTGAGTCAGCAATTATTCTTCCATTAGCATTAGTAGTTACCTGACTTCCCCAAAGTGCATTATGTGCATTCAGATCACCCATCCATTTAAATCCAGTTTTGCCGCAGGATGAATATAAATATTAATGATTGTAATGTCCCAATCAATTATTTTATCTGCTAAAATTTGAATTTTACTATTATTATTGTTATAAGTATATACTATTTTATGATCCAAACTATTATCAACAGCAGTAGCAATACCACCATAACCATCTAATCTATCCAATCGATGTATTTTATACCCTCTTAAATAAAAGTGATGATTTATTTTTAACCATGTTTCATTTAATAATATTACTTTAGGGTTAAAATCGTGTATAAAAATCTTTAAACTGTTATAACTACTTTTTAAACTTTTTATGTTCCATTGTAGGATGTATGGATTCTTGGGATCCATCTAGATCTAATAATTTTCTATTTGTTGATGTTTCATGTGGAATTAGCTTGTTCAAGTAGGTGATTAGGTCTTCCTTATGTCTCCAATTCAGTTTTTTTAGTATTTCATTTAATATTTTTTCTGTTTCCCTCTCTAGTTGTTCTGTACGTGAACATCCATTGATAGGAATTTTAGAACTAACAGAGAAGGTTAACTCTTCAAATCTCCCATTTGGAGATATTAAATTCTGAGTATGAAGCTCTCTGTCATAAGTTTTATTTGACTCGTTAATTTTTCTTTTATTTTTGTTTCCACTATTTTCTGTTTTTTTGCTAAACCACTTTCCTGGGTTACTTCGAATATTTTCTATCCATCGCTCATTAATTGGAATTCTGTCAGGTATATTAACCTGATTTGATAGAGGGGGAAATTCGTCCTGGCTTACTCTAAATGTATTTTCTTTTGATAACTTTTTATTGGAGACATATGGATAACTTTCACTTGCCTCAAAATAAGAAAAATTGTCTAATGACATAACAGCTTTAATATTCTGTTGTCTGACATATTCAGGACACTCTTTAAAAGTACTTACATGAAAATTACTACTACAATGGAGACATTTCATCATACATTCACCTTCATGTGAATTTTTTTATCCCCTCTGCATTGATTTTTTGTATGGCCAAAACGAACACAATGATACCATTGAACCACCGGAATCATATATTATATGGCTTTACTCTATAGGGAATCCCATATATAGAAACCTCTTTTGGAATTTGTTTTCCTGAAAAGGTAAAAGCGACTGTCTCTGTATTTGTGTATTTGCCTGAATCATATTTTGATTTTCTTTTAAAACGTCTTACCTCAAAAATTTTGATATTTACTGAGGATGTACCCGAAAAACTAATTAATTCAACATCTGAAATGATTGCATCAACATTATTTACTACACCCTACAAGTTACTTTATTAGCAGGAATAAAGAGTTTATATCCATCATTTTTAATCTCTATATTTGAAACGAATTTATTAGCACATTCCCATTTCTTAAAAATAACGCTAATTCGGTTTTTACCTTTTTTATTAATTTTATGTATATTTTCAATTTTCTTATCATGTATATATTTTGCTAGCTTTTAAAAACTATAATTTCCGACGTTATTTTTTTTTGATTCCATATAGACCTCAAATGGGCCAGTGTCAGTATACTAATATAAATACTGTTTTTTATCTTTTTTATTCTCATGTTGATTGGTGGTCTCCGAATTATAATTATTTCCAACAAATGTTTTGTCTAAATTTATATTTATATTGCATTCTAAATCAACACTAGGAGGGTCAACCCCCTGTGCTATCTCCCATTATTAAACCTCTTTAAATTTTGTTTTTTTTTCAATTGATTATATACAATAAAAATGATTTATATACAACTTAAAATTAAATTAAAGTTTATAAGGATAGGAAGAGAACTATTATAATACAATCTCTTTCCGCAAAAGCCAATCACGGAAACCGACGATAGCCTCAAGCCTCAACCTCAAATGAGTTTGACACAACCTCTCTCCTACTTTCGATGGACAAAAAGTTTGACAGTTTCTAGCATCTCGTTCTAATCTCTAAATTGACATTTAGTTATTTAAATATGGCTAAAATCACGCCAACGGAGTGATATGAAATGTATTTTAAGGGTTTTAGTTTTTAGAGTATTCCTGGTAAACCATTTAATTCACAAGTACAACTTGTGTTAAATGTGTTGGACTACGACATATACCAACAAAGTATCAATTTTTTCAATCTGAATTTGATAATAAACCAGAAGGTACTTTGTATATACATAAATATTGTAAAAAAAGATTAGTAATATTATTTTATGTAAATTTGTGCTAAATATATTGAGTGTTATTAATTAAATATTCTACAATACAATCTGTAGTTGACATCCCGAAGTATAAGCGGTTACACAAAGTGTATCAATACTCATACTCTTATGAAACGCACCTGTCAAATCATAAGGGCCCTTACATTTTACTCTTCTTTAACTTGTGTTGAGTGAAATGTCTTTAATCTTTGTCACTATATTTTTTTCTACTACATAGGTACTCTTCCCTGACCGAGTTTGAGCGGTATAACCTTAACATCTCGCACGAAGGAAATGTCGTTACCACCTCCAGGACCACTACCCCCTGAGGCTAGTCTGTAAGCTACACCCGGCAGCCTTGGCACCAAATGGGTGCGGAAAACGAATAACCTACCCATCTTAAATTTCATTTTATTACTAAAACTTTGGTAGAAACAGACCAGACCGATCAATTGTTGATGACCTTGGCATCACCGAAAACATGGACACGATTTGATTGCTGGAATGTATGGAATGGAAACTCTGTATTCTTCTTCTTCTTCTTCTTCTTCTTAGGGTGCCTGTCCGTTCCGAACGTTGGTGATCATTCTGGCTATGATGATTTTGTTGGTTGCTGTACGAAATAGCTGTGTTGAGGTCTTTCTATACCATGCTCTCAGGTTAGCAAGCCAGGATATTATTCTTCGTCTTAAGGCTCTTTTTCCTTTAATTTTACCCTGCAAAATGCATTGGAGTAGCTCGTATCTGCCTTGATTTCTCATAATACGTCCCAAGTATGGGACTCTGTATGAGATTTCTAAAGTAAAAGAATTAAATAGGCATAAGCTTAGCTTTGTTGGTCTATCGGAAGTAAGAGGGTTGGGCAATGGTGAACACCATACCCAAATAAGAGAACCTCTGTTATACAGCGGTAAAGAAAATGGAAGTCACGAGAGCGCAGTGGGTCTTCTACTCAAGAAACAAGCCAAACAGAGTCATTTTATGGAAATCCATTAAAGATAGAATTATGACTGCCAGACTGTATACCAGATACTGCAAGATAACAGCTATTGAGTACTATACTCCTACGAACACATCCCCCTCCGAAGATGAAGACATTTTCTACGAACAACTAAAACAAACAATCCAAGTAAATCAAAGCGATATACTAATAGTGATAGGCGATATGAACGCTAAAGTTGGAGAAGACAATATTAAATTGGAAACCATAATGGGCAAAATGGCTTGGGAGTGATGAATGAAAACGAAGAACGTTTTACAAATTTTTGTTCCAATCATAGCTTAGTTATTGGTGGAATCAAGGTTACATAGACTGCACAGGTCATATAAGAGAAAGCCATATCAAAAAGATGGAGATCATCTCGATGTATGTAATAAAAGAGGAGCAGACATCACAAGTGACCATCATCTAGTAATCGGTACCAATAAAATAAAGATGGCAAAAATCAAAATCACGCGAAACACCAACAGAACAAAATCAAGTCTAGACAAATTAAAAACGGCTCCAGGACAATGCTTGGTTAGAGAGGAACTTCAACTCAAAACAGGAGAACGTGAAGTAAATAACTGGGAAGATTTGGCAGATGTTTCGACAGAAATAGCTGAAGAAAAAGTGGGTAAAAAGAGAAACAGAAAAAAATGGTGGGCTGAAGGACTAACAAAACAAGCTGAAACAGCTGCTAATACAACAGAACTAGAGAGCTAGAGAAGTAGAGAGATAGAAAGAGCATTTTCAGGAGATGCTAGGCATGCCCAGGAAAAACGCAGATGAAATTATTGAAAACCTGAGAATGTAGACTTGCGTACATCTTGCGAGTCCCCTTCCAAAACGGAAATAATAACAGCTTCCAAATCTCTGAGAAATAATAAGTCTCCAGGAATCAATAACATTGCTGCCGAAGTACTTAAAACTGATCCGCATCTAACTGCTAAACTTTTGCTCCCTATAATCCGAAAGGTGTGGGAAACAAACCACATTCCAGCGAGCTGGAAAAGGGGATACCATTATTAAGCTTTCAAAAATTGGCAGCCTCACTCTGCAAAAATTGGAGAGGATTTACCTTGCTTACCACAATAAATAAAATCTTCACGACCATCGTATTTAAAAGAATAACAAACAAGAACTAGAACAGAATTTAGACCAGAATCTTCCTGTATAGACCACATTATTACTGTAAGGGTAACAATGGAACAATCGGTTAAACGGAACACACACTTGGTTATTTACATGGTTTTTGTTGACTTCGAGCGTGCCTTTGACAGCTTATTTTATGTTGCTTCATGGAAAATTTTAAAGCCAAAAAACATCCCGCATAAAATAATTTCCATTATAAAGTCACTGTACACTGAGGCAAAATGCAGCGTGACAGATGATGTAATCAACAGCGATGAATTTGACATACTTACTGGAGTCAGACAGGGATGCGTGCTTTCTCAGTTTCTTTTTAACATAGCATAGACTATATTCTCTCCAAACTAGACTTTGACACAAGAGGGATACAATAGGGCAGTCCAACGAGCTGTCAAATTAAATCCAATATGGTGTCTGGAGGACAAACAAACTATTGAGTCGTATTGAAAGTTAATAGTGTTTTCGATTAATTATATAAATTGTGAGTTAAATTATCAGTTCAGTGATTGGAAAACGGACCAAAATGTTTAAGCTTAGGACTTTTTCAAAGAAACTTCTGTTGTGAAACTGAAAAAATTAGTTTAAAAGGTTTGTTTACATAGTCTTTAAATTAAATTCAATCTGATTTTGTGAACAATTTGCTGCCAGGGAATGTGATTATGGCTAACAGAAGATTCCTAAACAAATAATTTGTGAAATTATTTCATGCGTCAGTAAAAATTCCTGAATTTTGGAAGAAAAAAACCCAAATGCATCCAGTTAACTTGGAAGAAACCAAATCGATCGAACATCTAAGAATTCATGTAGAAAGAATTATTGGAATGATCCGAAATAAATTTAGAATAACTCAGTAAATTATTCCGATGACATTAATAAATGGTAGGCGAAGAACAATCTTTACTAAACCAAATAGTATTCTTGTGTTGTGCACCTATAAATATATGTCCTACAATTATTCCTTTCCTTAATATATGCTTTTAGTTTGCCATTATTAGTTATACTCTCAACTTGTATGTACATTCAGTTCTGTTAATATAATTTGATTCTTTTTTTTTCCTTATTTTTTTAAACTTAAAGTGTAATGTAAGCATATTATTCTCTCTCATTTTCAAAGTATCATAATAAATTGTACTTTTATTATTTTGGAATTTGTAATTGATGAATAAAGAAGCATTTTGCTCTAAAATTTGAAACCTTTGTAAAAGACACTCACTGAATGGAAACAGTTGCACCATTATTATATTGTTATTATTGCTTAACATATGATAATCAATTTCTATAACATATAATTTTGATACATTTGTAATAAAAAAACATTTATTTTGAATTTGTTTTATTCACAACTATATACCATATTATGTTCGAATACAAAATGCTAAAAAATAAAGATAACACCAACATTAAAAAAATAAATTGAGAGACAAATTTACTATATTTACGTTTTATTGATAATTTAATTTATTTTAAAAATTATTAATTTAATATTTACAAACTAAAAATTTACTTGACACAGTAAAAATTAAAGATTCCATATCTAAGGAGAACAAGCTTCACAAAACCATAAAGTACCTCGTAAGTAGGTACCTCTAAGAGATTCACACACTTAAAGTGAAACCAAGAAATACTGCAGTTTTCATTTCATCATTGGTTGGCCATCATCAATGCCTTTACATGTACACCATGTTAAGTTTGCTAAAATATTGCAAAGTAACTCAGGAATTATAAGTTTTTATGAGAAAAACTTGCTTTTTCCATGTAAAATTTTCAAAATTCTTCGTTACACATAATTTTTTCATGATATAATTCAGTTGGAGACCATATTACAAAATGACAATAGTAAACTTGGAGAGAGCCATTTGAATTTGATAGTGATAGTTATGTTGTCTATTTAATCGAACTTTTCCATCAGGATTTCTAATAAGACATAATGAAGGTAAGTTTATGAACTCTGCTATTGACATATCTTTTAATAAATAAGAACATTTCACTTCTAAGCACCCTTACTGCAATATTTGCAAAAAACCACTGCATTAGGAGTTGCACCAAGTTGTGGAAATTCAGGCTTAATGAAAAATCCAGCATGTTTATGACTAGCTTTTCATGGGTACTATATGAATATTTTCGGAAAGGTTCTATTGCATTTTTTTATAATTTTTTCCCCACTCTGTTGCACTGGTTTTGAACAAACGTTGTACTGGATAACATATAGTTTTAATTAGGGATAATGACGGTTTTTCAATGCGAGAATTGGCAGCTGCTTTAAAATTCGATACTGTTATTCTTCCTCTTCATTGATGAAACAATTGTTCTGACTTACTTTGGTCTCATGTACTCTTTTCAATGGTTATACATTCACTTTCATCCTAAGTTATAACCAAGTTATCAACAACTTTAATTAACTGAATGTATGTGAATAAAATTATATAACAAAGAAAATGAGTTAATTGGTGATATTAACATTCTTCTTAATGACTCAGCCATTCGTTCAGCAAATGGTTTTGTCACTTTGCTTAAAACGGACGAACTTCCAGCTTTTTCGATGTCAGTCAAAAACTGTACAATATGGTCATCACTCATGCAAAGCACTTCTGAGGGAATTCATGATCCAAAATATATTTTGGCAAAATCAATACCTCTAATTGGTTTACATTCAACCTTTGCAGTTTTGGGTACATTTCAGAGAAACCTCACATCTGTACATGCTATATTTTCTTTTGATGCAGCTATATATTGTAGTGCATACAATATCACACCAACATGGCTATAC
The DNA here is from genome assembly GCA_918026665.1 of Diabrotica balteata. Lineage (NCBI taxonomy): Eukaryota > Metazoa > Arthropoda > Insecta > Coleoptera > Chrysomelidae > Diabrotica > Diabrotica balteata. The sequence goes on along the minus strand of OU898281.1, from coordinate 84,576,033 downwards.
ACTTGTGCACCTGCCATTCATGTACAATGTCCTGTTTCTATACTTCTATCTTGGTTACACCTAACCCATGCTTGTAGTGGTAGCTCGTTCATTTTTTGTGAATGTTTAATCTGTAACAATAAAAGAACAAGTTAACATATTGTAACAGCTAGCAAAAAACATTTGCTTCTCAAATGCTATACTCACTTTCTCTAATGTCACTCGTCATTTACAACTTTTGACCCACAATTACTCACAAAACCTGCTTTAAAGTATTTGTATGCTTGCAGGCTTTTGTAAGCTTTAATTTGATGTTGTGTGTAAAAACTGGTGCTCAACACTAGATAGCTCACTACATCTATGCTACTTGTTGGGGGAAAATCATTTGGATTGTAACTTAATTCAATTTCTGAAATAGTATATGGATCTATGTTGTTGATTAGTTTTAATTTCTCTAGATATCTGCTTGCTACATCATAATTTCAAGTTATTGAAGTAATGACTTCGATCCATTTCTAAAACAAAATAACATTCATCAAATTAATAAACAGTTAGGTTTCTTATCAATTAAAAAGGTGTAAATGTCTTTACTATATTATAAAAAATATTTTGAGTCGCACTTAGTTCAAAAATGTTAAAATTTTATCGATAAAAATATGTTATTTTAATTTCAGCAGCTCATTTTGTGTTAACACTAAAATGTTTAAATGAAGCTAAATCTATAACTGAGAAATATTAGCGATATGCCGAATATGCTAATATATAAAAGTACATTCTTATCAATCATTATAAGGATATATTGACAATAATTGTGGTTGTTAAAGGACTTAACTAAACTATTATGAACTTTTCAACTTACCTCATTAAATTATAAATATCTTCATGTAATCAATGTGAATTAGAATTATATTAAAGAAAATTGCTTTTTATCAATTATTAGGTCATCTACTAATTATATTTGGATAACTACAATTAAATATTTGTCTATTACTGCAAATCACAATGTTATTCAATCCATTGTTTGCCCTCCAGGCATTTTGACAGTTCGGTTTGAGGTTATGTGTTGGACTGCCCTATGGACGTTAACCACATGCCCAAGTGATCTGGAATATGCTGAAGATCTGTTAGGAGAAAGGTTTTAAGATGTGGCCAATCAATTGGAAACACTTTCCACTGAAGCCAATAAAGTAGGTTTAAAAATCAATATTACTAAAACCAAATCCATGAGGGTAAATGCAGGAAACAACACGCTATTTACTAGCAACATGCAGATTGAAAATGAGGAAAACTTTACGTATTTTAGAAGTATCATACAGAAAGCCGAGGTACAAAGGACGATATTCGTATGAGGATACGAAAAGCTCAATAAGCATTCAGTATGCTTAACCCTGTTTGGACATCTGGCGAGTAAACTAAAAGAACAAAGATGCGCATTTTCTAGTGAAATGTTATGTTTATTCTACTCTACGGATGTGAAACATGGACAGTGACAAAAACCCTAACAGATAAACTGCAGGTCCATATTAATAAATGACTACGACGAATTGTTCGTATTTTCTGGCCTAACATGATCATAAACGAAGATCTACTACACCTGGCCAAACAAAAAAGGGTAGAACATCAAATAAAGTCCAGAAAGTGAGGTTAAATATCTCACACACTCAGAAAAAGTAATTCCAGTATTTCAAAGATTGCCGTAGAGTAAAATCCCCAAGGAAAAAGAAAAAGAGGTAGCCCAGTATAAACTTCTAGAAGATCCATCATGGACGAGATAAAAGTTCAAGGAAAGTCTTGGTATGGGGTGAAGGCCTGAGCGCAAACTATAACCCGATGTCGCGTTTTCACTGAAGCTCTGTACTCCACTTAAGAGTTTCACAACTTGTATATAATATATAATAATATATAATTCAATATTCTTGTGAATTTTTTAATTTACAATAAATTATATCTTAATAAAAACAAAGTATTTATTTTCTTTACATTGAGCTAGGTAGAACAGTGCGATTTATACTGTACTTATCTGTTGTTTTTTAGAGAAACATATTACTCTACAAAGTTTTCTAATGCAAAATGATGAATTAAAGGATAAGGAAGTTTTATTTATTGGCAAAACATTTGTTAGCATTTTGTTAAAAGAATTGGGATTTAAATACAAAAATGACAATAAAGTAAGAGCATTAATTGAGATGTCTGTAAAGTTAGCATATACATTTTATAAAGCCGAATTCAGACCAACACCATAATTTATTGCTAATTTATTACGGTACGAAAAAATTTATTGCTGTAGCCATCTCCGAGAAAAAGCGAGTATGCTGGCTTCACGATAAAGTGAGCTTACTAGCTCAAAACACTCCTCCGAAAAACCGAAATATCGACCAAAAAACGAATTACAAGGAATTTATTGTTAATTAATTGCTGTTGATCGGTATATTAACCCATCCCCAAAAACTACCCCATCATCCCCTAGCTCAAAACAGACCCCCGAAAAATTATTGCTAATTTATTGTCAAAGTTTTACGTCAAGAAACAATTTATTGCTGCAACCATTTTCAAGAAACAATGATTATGCCAACTTTATGATAAAGCTCTTATAGCCATAGCTATATCTTGGCAAGGAAAAGAAGTGCAAGGCCCATCTTGATGACATATTTTATTGCTAATTAATTGTTGTTGATTGGTATATAAACCAATTCCCAAAAACTAGTTAATCAGCCCCCTAGTTAAAAACACACCCCCGAAAAACCGAGCTATCGACCAAAAAACAAACTGCAAGGAATTGATTGCTAATTTATTGTCAAAGTTTTATGTAAAAAAACAATTTTTGAATACAAGATTTATATCGAGAATCTCGCAACAAAGAATCTGCATCTACCTAAGCTTTAAAGAGGTAGCACGAAAAATAGTAATTAATAATATTAAATTAAAATTTAATATAACAATAAAAATAAAAAAAAATTATCAATAACATCCACTCTGCATCTTGCACAAGAGAAGGAGAATCAAACAGCAATTTAAAACTAAAAAATTGTCAAAATCTTTGTCAAAATAATTTACGAATAACTAAAAAACAATAAGAGTGTGTATTACCTTAGATACTCTAATATAATACATTGTATATATTTATTGTATACATGCAGTATTTTGAACATGATCCGTAATATTTGCACTAATTGGCACTACTGTCTAAAAATCCTTCTAAAATATATATTTATTATTAATTCTTAATATATATGTGGGAAGTGTTAAAGTGTTTAGATGAATTTAATGAATAAGTAATGATTTTTGGCCCATATCTCAATTTTTCCGTGGCGACGTTTGCGTTAGTAGGGGATGACGGGGTAGCTTTTGGGGATTGGTCAATCTACAAATCAACAGCAATTAATTAGCAATAAAATATGCCACCAATATGGGCCCTGCAGCCCTTTTCATTGCCGAGATATAGCTATGGCTATGCTTACTTAACCGTAAAGTTACCATAATTATTGCGTCTCCGAAACGATTGCAGCAATAAATTGTTTCTTGGCGTAAAACTTTGACAATAACTTAGCAATCAATTTCTTACGGTTCGCTTTTTAGTCGATATCTCGGCTTTTTGGGGTGTATTTTGAGCTAGGGGATAACGGGGTAGTTTTTGAGGACTGGTTAATGTACCGATCAACAGCAATTAATAAGCAATAAAATATGCCGCCACGCTGGTCCCTTTCCCATTTTCCTTGTCTAGATATAGCTAAGGCTATGCTAGCTTTACCGTAAGGTTAGTACAGTCATTGTTTCTTGGCAATAGATGCAACAATAAATTATTTCTTGACGTAAAACTTTGGCAATAACTTGGCAATCAATTTGTTGCGGTTAGCAATAAATTTTTGCGCCAAAATCGGCACTGTGCCCCTTTTTCTTGACTAGATATAGCTATGACAATGCTAGCTTTACCACAAAGTTACCGTAATTATTGTTTCTAGGAAACATTGGCAGCAATAAATTGTTTCTTTTCTCGGCAATAAATTAGCAATCAATTCCTTACTATTCACCTTTTAGACGATATCTCGTTTTTCCAAGGGCATCTTTTGAGCTCGGGGATGATGGGGTAGCTGTTGGAGATTGGTTAATATACATACCAATCGACATCAATTAATTAGTGATAAAATATGCCGCCAAGATGGGCCTTGTACCCCTTTTCCTTGTCGAGATATAGGTATGGCTATGCTAGCTTCACGGTAAAGCTAGTATACCCACTTTTTCTCGGAAACGGCTACAGAAATAATTTTTTCTTTCTATAATAAATGAGCAACGAATTATAGTGTTAGTCTAAATTTGGCCTTATAAAATGAATATGCTAACTTTACAGACATTTAATTAAGCGGACCAGTATTGTTGCTTTAAGGGCCAATTTCCATCGTTAATATATCTCAATACACAGTACTCAATCTCGCCTCAGTGACCTTGATTTTTGAACAATACGTGGATTTTTTCAAAGAAAAATAAAACAATTTTCTTGTAAAACAACAATAATAAAAGTCTACTTAAACCAGAATGGTACGATATATATACCGGGTGGTGAATCGTCAAACGGGCCATAGGAAACTCAATGGGAAATTTTAAATTGTTAAATTGCTGCTTCCCTAATTATTTTAGATCAAAAGTCATAAAAAACTATTTGTAGAGGACTAAATTCTGAATTAAAAACAAATGTTAAAACCGTTCTACGAATCAAATGTACTTCAAAATTTTGAAAAAATGTGATACATTTTTCAGACCTCCTTAAAAGTTAGGCCACACGTAATGCAAGAATATATATTAGGACGTTTGTGTTTTATCATATTAATGTCAGATGTTTGACAATTTGAATTGTCAATTTTTTTATTTTATAATTAAATTATAAACAATGAATTTTACTAAATACTACTACTACTGAACATTATTACTTTGTGAACAATAAATTATATTGTTTACAAATCGATCAATATAATGAAATGTACTCAGTTGACGAAAAATCGCATAATGTTGTATTCAGGCAATAGCACGAACCTTTTCCTGCCACTACCCGATCTTTATTTACCGTAAGATATTCTAATTCACTAAAATTTAATTCCATGTTAAGTTAAGTTATACAACAATTCAATTAATTCCAATATACTGTTACTGTGATCTTTATTCCTAATAATAATATATGATTATTTCTAAACATAAAACTATAACAAATGTTATAATAAAACATGAATAAAACATTTTTATTATTGCTTTTTTCTCCTCAACTGAGTACATTTTTTAATCAACTTAATTTTTGTTAAACAATAAATCACAAAATTTTGGTAATCTAAATCATAGATAAATATAATATAATTGATTTAAATATTGTCAAATATCAGAAACAATAATACGACAAAACGCAACACTTAATACACATTTTTTCACAGAAAAATGTATTATATTTTAGCAAAATTTTGGAATACGTTTAAGTCGTAGAATAATTTTAACAGTTGTTTTCGATACATATTTGAGTCCTCTACAAATAGTTTCCCATGACTTTTGGTGTAAAATAATTAGGGAAGCAGGAATTCAACAATTTAGAATTTACCATTGAGTTTCCTATGGCCCGTTTGCCGATTCACCACCCTGTATATATATATATAATATATATATATATATATATATATATATATATATATTCTAAAGGGCCAATGTCATAAATTTGAGCTGGAAGATTTACATAAAAATTGTGAGATAAGTTGTAGACCCATTTCCGCGTTATTGGAAATTGTCGTTACGTGAAGTTATCAACAAATAAATATTTTTCAGTAACTTTGGCTCCTATTCTATTATCTAATATCCAATGAAATTTACAATAAAAACGCATATTTTTATTCAAAAAATACATTACTTTTGGGAGTAGTATAATATTTAGACTTCATCTTCATCACAGCTATCTCCACTAAAAGTGTCAACACCAGTTGATGATGTAGTTAGAGAATTGATAAACTGTTCATAATATGGACGGCTGCTTTGGTCGATGTAAGGCATCAAGTCTCTAAGATGTTGTAATTTTTTCGCTGGAATTTCCAACGGATGCGTGTAAAGTGGTCTCAATGTCGATTGTGATGGATGCCCAGATTTTCTAACTAAGTCAATAGTGACAAAGGCAGATTCCGTCTCCTATGACGTTTTGTAAAAAAATATCCCTGGACTTTCACAGCTGTAACGCAACATACTTATCTTGTTCAATGGTACTGGGTCTCCATTGGTATTGACTTTTCTATGTTGATAGTAGTTTGTCAACATTTAAAATCCCATCGACAAATGCAACTTTCTTATACCTTTAGATAACATGCTTGTTCCAGATTATGACCGTCGCAGGAAATTTGACTTTTCTCTTGAGACAGTCCGAATAAAAAGCGTAATTTTTTCTACAAATAACGCGACGTCTATTATCTCCAGTGACACTTTAAATCTGGACTCATCACTCCATTATATTATATCACATCGTGACTGTGTCCAATCTTTACGCTCTTTTGACTATTTTAACCAATTTTTCATTTATTGTAATGTTAAAAGTGGCTTTTCCTTAGCCTGAAACAAAATGAAATTTTTCGAAACAATTCGTACTGACCTTTTTAACTAAATAATTTATATTGTAAGTATCAAATTTGAATTTGTGGACCTCTCTGGTTATGTGCATCATATGCTGATTTAAAAGCGTGTCTTTCAACAACGTCATTTCACAAAACACTTCACTACTCTATACACCGATGTTTCACTAAAATGCGTCTTAATGCCCTTCGAATTGCTTCGGTTATTTTATTTTATCGTACATTTCTAGATTTTGTAACGATCGAACCTGTAGTTTTGTATTTTATGACTATATTAATTACACTACACCGTAACAATTGCAAAAAATTCGCGATTTCAGAATTTAATTTTCAGAACTAAAAATCCTAATAATGGTTGAACAAATTTCCTCCATCGATTTTTTTTATTTAATTTAACGTGCTTGTGGCACCTTCGGTCATTAGCACGAGGCACCGTGGTTACAATTATATATAAGGTACAATTAGATATAATATACTATAATTATATATTATTTAGTTTTCTAGCTTCAGGAACTGGATAGCTGTGATGACTTGGCTCTGGTTCGATAATATATGTGTGATGTCGTCCTTCATGTCTGTTCAGTTCTTGGCGTCGTTTATTGTTATGAGTGACAGATTGACAGATAGGTGTAGAATTCATTAGGTGACCATGTGTAAATCTGGTGTGATCGATACGCAATCTTCTAGCAACAAACTCTAATTTCTAGTTATACCAGGGATAACGAACCACTCAATCGTCCGATCTATTTGGTATAAAAATGTAATGGATTGGTTCCAATGATTCTGCCAGTAATTTCGTACGAATTTCTTTATACTAGTTTTTAGGTCACCGGCGATTTGTATATTACGTACTGTACAATTGGATATAGCAGCTTTTTTGGCAAAGCGATCGGCGTTGTCGTTACCCGTAATCCCGATGTGGGGGGGGAATCCATATGATAGTAATAGGGATGTCGTGGATGATAAGATTTTGGTAAGTGTCATGGATTTTTTCTACAAGAGGGTGATAAGTAAATAGATTATTGATGGACTGGATAGAGGCAAGGGTAAAGACGACTGTTTCTGTAGTGGTAACCGCACAACCAACCCCTGTTTTGCTCTTTGATGCGTCAGTGTAGAGGACCCGATCGAATTTCTTAAAATTAAGAATTTCTAGTAAGGATTTCCTAATCAAATCCTAGTCGGTTTCTGCCTTACTAAACTTTGTAAGTGACACATTAAATTTTCGTAAAGTTTTGGTCCAAGGAATATTCTGTGGGATCGGGAGAGGGTTCTCCCGATCCCAGAGAGAATCTCCCGAGAGGGAGAGGAATACTGAATTAAGGGTTTGTAAGGATGTTTTGGATGCTTACATATATATAAAGCTGCCGTAATCGAGTTTAGAGCGAATAAGAGACCTATATACTTTTAAAAGTATACATTCGTTAGCGCCCCATTTGTAGTGGGAAAGTGTTTTAATATTATTTAAACGTTTCAGGCACTCTGCTCTAGTTTCCTGAATATGTTTTTTCCAAGAAAGTCGGGAGTTTTTGCGGTGATCGACGACTGGCAGTGGAGCGAACTGTGAGAGAAGACTGTAGCATATATGGTTAATCGATAAAATAAACATTGTGTGGCTTAATACAGAGCCCTGAGGGACTCTGTCTTGTTGGTTGTGGGGTGATGATAGGCAACCATTTACAGAGACTCTGAAAGATTTAGAGCTAAAAATGTGCTTGATGAATTTAAAAATATTTCCATTACGGCGGTTTAATAATAGTTTATCGAGAATAATCTGTCTAGGTATTTTATCGAAAGCAGCTTCAGTATCAAAAATGCAAGCAATCACTTGACTGTTACTAATAGCTTCGGCGATGTGCTTATGAAGGAGGCCGAGGTTACGCTTGTGGAACAATGTCGGCGAAAATAGATTGTTCTTTAGGTAAAATTTGGTGTTTTTCAATAAACCATAAAAGACGACTGTTTGTCATCTTCTCCATTAATTTGAACATGGTGCAAGTGAGAGAAATCGATTTATAGGACTAAGGAAAGATTGGTGTTTGGCCATGTTTAAGGACAGGTATAATTACGGATGTGTTCCATTGAGTAGGAAATATTTGAGAAGACCAGATAAAATTATATATGTCTAACAGAAAAGTGAGGCAGCAGTTGGGTAGGTTTTTGAGAAAAATATAAGGGATATCATCAGGGCCGGCGGAAGTATTTTTGCATGAAGATAAAGCAGATGTAAGTTTAGAAAGTGAGAGAAGGAGAATTAATATTGTCGATATCTTGTAAGTGCTATGAAGTTAGGTTGTAGGAGAGCGGTTATTGTGTGGAGGATGAAATAAGGGGTTTGAGTTTGTTATGAAATTGTTCCTCAAATGTATTAGCCAGGGTATTGCAAATAATTTGGCTGTTGCTAGAAGAAATGCTGTTAGAGATTAAATGGGTAATTTTTGTGTTAGTTTTTTGTCCCTGAACTTGTCGATTTTTTTTTCACATTTGAAAGGGATTTGTGTTATCATTCAAAGACGATACATATTTATGCCAGGATGTTTTCTTGGTCTGCTTGACAACATATTTGGCTTTGGCTTTCAGCTTTTTAAATTTAATTATATTTTCAGGACTTTTCTGTTTGCGGTATTGATTAAGTGCAGTCTTTGATTGTCGAATTGCGAGTTCACATTGAGAGTTCCACCAAGGTACAACTTTATGTCGGGAGCTAATTGTGGTTTTGCCAATATGAGATAATGCTGCTTTAATTATGGTATCTGAGAATAGTTTTATGGAATCATCAATATTATTAGAGTTAGGTAATTCGCATATAAAAGATTCAGATTTTTTGGAGAACTCTGGCCTAATTAGCCTTGGTGAAGCGCCAATAGCTTCTCACTGAAACTTGGTCATAGGTGTTGTCACGTATAATTATAGGGAAATGGTTGCTGTCGTGAAGGTCGTCTGGTGTTTGTTAAGATAAGTTGGGGGCCGATTTGGGATCACATATGCTTAGATCAATGGCAGAAAAAGCACCTGAAGCAATGTTAAAGTGGGTGTATGATCCCGTATTGAGGACACATGAGCTAGTGCAATCAAGAATATTTTCAACAACTTTATCACGTCCAAATGTACGCGAGGATCTCCACATAGTGTTGTGGGCGTTCAAGTCTCCTATAATTTATAGGGTTAGGGGAGTTGGTATACTAAATCAAGAGTTCTTTTTCCTTTAGAATGTAGTCAGGAGGGATGTATATAGAGCATATGGTAAGTTTGTTAGGGCAGTAAGTAGTGATGGCGGCAGCTTCGAGATTGGAAGTCAGAGGAAGAAGAGTGGAGTAATGGTCTTTAGAAGCAAGTATAGATGCACCTGCAGTAGCTCTGGAGCAGACAGATCTGATGTAATAATACACTTCAAAATCATTGAGTGTATGGAGATTAGTTGACGTGAAGTTAGTTTCCTGTAAGCAAATGAAGGTGGGGAGGTGGGGAGATGTCAGTAGCTGCAGACGTTCTAAGCGCGGATAATATCCGTCGCAATTCCATTGAATTATAGTGAATATGAAAGATAAATTAAGGCAGGTTGGTTTTGTCTAAGGAGGGGTCGCTGTCGTTAGAGCAAACATATGCAAGACTAACAGTGTCAATAACATCATTTAGATTCATCATAACCTTTTTTTTGTATGCGAGTTATACGATTTACGAGGTCATCAAGAAGGGCGTTAATGTTCGTAGTAAATTGGTATGCTTCAGCTAAGAGGTCATAGCAGCAATTTTCCAAGAAAGCAATTATTTGTAGCGAGTTAATTGAAAAGGATGATGGGTTTGCTCCTATAAGATTTTCTATTATTGAGCGGGCAGAGAGGCTGATAGTGGCAGATAGTTTTGTATCTTTGGTTTTCGATTTTTTTAGGGGCTGATTTGGGGGTACGAAAGGAGTTGTCATGGATGGAATGTGGATCGATTGGACTGTGAGTAGTGGGATCTGAAATGGCAATTACAGGGGGAGAATCGAGGCTTGAGTCAGTTTAATGGGCTCTTTTGAGAAGATCGATAGTAGGAGGTGTAGGTTGAGTTTGATCTAAAGGTATGGGTGTGATGTTAGATAAATTGTCGGAGGAAGAATTTGGGCCAGAAGTGTGAGAGGTGTCGGAAAATTCGGTGGGGCTATTGTTGGCGGATTCATTAGGTACGTGGGCAAAATAGGTTTCGGTAGTAGTATCCGGTGGGTTTTGGCAGGTTTTAGCCGTATGTCCGACTTTTGGCAAAGAAAACATTCTAGTTTGTCTCATGTAAGGTAGATTCGGAAGGAAGTGTTTTCAAAATGTATTAATACGGATATTTGTATTTCAAATTTTTGTTTATCTGGTATTACGTAGATAGACCGTCGAAAACTTAATATAAGAGAATAATCTTCTTCGGGTGAGCCAGTACGAATCTGAGATACAGGTGAGGCCAGTTGCAGACCAAGTTCGTTTTTTAATGCCTTCTCGATGAGTTGACTTGGAATCGGTGGACATACATTAGATATTAACAATCTTTTAGTTGGGGAAATGAGTCTGCGGATGTGGACGATTTCATTTTTAACGGAAACGGAGGGATCGTTTTTAAGAAGAATATCGACGTCAGAAATAGAAGCAAGAAAAATGCAAATGCGTTGGTTGGATATGCGGGAAGCGTGAGTAATACGCTTTGGTGTTACGATTTCACCGATCGCCTTAATGTAATCGAAGAGAGCTGTATCCGGAAGAGCATTTAATACTATCGCTTGCTTTCTGCTAGGATATGATGTGGTAGCCGATGTGGGTTTTGTTGTATTTGATGTGGTAACAGCTGCGTAGCTTGGAGTTGTGGGTTGAGGAAGCATTTTTAAATATTCTGGATGTCCAAAATATTTAATGAAAATTAGGCGCAATGCCTGGCCTGTTAGTGTGTTTGTATCAATTATAATGTTTTCTACATAAGTACATAAAAAGTTGTTTCACAAAAAACTCTTCACTTTCATTATTTACTTGATAACAAATCACATTAACTGACAAGTTTTTTATTAGAAATACTATTAGAAGAAGCCGAGGTGTTGACTCGTTAGCTTTTCGAATAGGAATGACCCACCAATTTTAAAATCCCCAAATGGTCAGAATCTTCGAAGAATAAATTCGACAATATTTGGCAAATTTTTCTGATGTCACTTTCCCAAAGATCTAGCTCTGGTTTTAAGATGATTATGAAAAAAATCAACGTATGTTAATGTAAATAAATAAATAGCCACAATATAATGGACAATTTTTTTCTCATTTTTAAAAATAAATAAACTATAAGGGTAATGTTTTTAGTAAATATTAATAAAAATGCCGTACTAATTAATTATGCTAAATTAAGGCCAACTGATACAGAAAAGGAATCGTATACATAAAACCGCTCATTCGGTTGCTCTTTCTGTTGTAGTTAATTTATTCATTTATTCATATTTGGTTATAGTTCAGGTTTGACATCCATATGGCATGATAAGAAGAATGCACTGGTTGAATAATTTGCTCCTTAAGTAATGAGGTATTTTGTAGTTCTTAAATATCCAACGGAGTTTTCCAAATTCTACCCATACCAATCTTGCTCTTCTAGTGATTCCCGCACTTTGGTTCTCTTTATCAAGTTTCAAAATTTGGCCTAGGTAGATATATTCCTGGCCTTTTTCTATCTCACTGCCATTTGTAGTTATACGTCATAGTTTGTAATTCCTCGAATGTGTTGATATAATCACGATGTCGTCACCGAATCTAAGGTGGTTTAACTTGTTGTCATTAACGTTGATGCCATATATTGACCAATTTGTAGTTTTGAATTTACTAGGGCTAGATTTAAAAACTTTGGAGATGTTACGTCACCTTTTCTAACTCATCTCTTAGTGGAGATGGAATTTGTATTTTCGTCTAGTTGTACTGACATAGTTGTGTTTTTACATATATTATGTATACGTGGCCTATATCTCGCTATCTCTTGATATATAATGTTAGTGAATTTTACTTTTAATATTTTTATTAATCTTATTTCGTTTCAATATTTCAATGAATTTTAGATTTGATATATATGTTTTTTATTATTCCGTTTGGTCCTCATATTTGCAAATACAAAAATAAATACTATTTAAATGGAATAAGCCACTATTGACGTTTCAATTTAAACTTCGGAAATCGTTCTCATAATAAAAATATTAGTAAATTAAACAAATTTTGTTGCGCTCCTGGAACGACTTTACTTATAAGATAGTTCATTCGATTACATGAAATCAACTTTAACTTGAGAATATCCGTCAGAAAAAATCATAGCATGTAATTCGTTTTTAAAAAGACAAACACATGCCATGGTGACAGTAGAATTCTCCTGTTAGTGGTTTCATAGTAAATTATGAGGGAAAAACCAGACCAAATACTTACCGACATTGTAAGTATTTGGTCGTGCATTTAGTTTACCCTCAATAAAAACCAAATTCTGATTTTATGTGTTTGTTATTTAAAAAACATAAATGATGTATCCTCTATATGTTACTGACTTACTAATACTGGTAACTTTTAATAATAACTTCCTCTTTCAATATGGGTAACCAGATCCTACTACATTCTGCCGAGGAATTTTCGACACAATTGGTCTCATGCAGCATAATTAGAGCCTCTTCTTTGATTTTTCTCTTTTTACCACCCGTTTTTTTTAGGACTATAATTGAATCATTCCAGTGAACCCTCTCAAACTCTCTATTTTTAATATAAGATTGGTGTTCCCTTATTCGTACATTTAATGGCCTTGATGTTTCACCTAAATAAAGCTGATCACATTCACAAGGTATTTTATAAATGCAATTCTTTGTCCTTTCTTGTTCATTGTTAGGTTTGGTTTTGGACAAAATAGATCTCAACGTGTTTGTTGTTTTGAATGTTGTTGAAATATTGAATTTATTTCCTATCCTTTTAAGTTTTTCTGATAATCCTTTTATGTATATGTATGGTATTGTTATTCTTCTCGTATTACTCCTTGTGTATGCTGTAGGATCTCGTTCTAAGTTGTTCTGTTTTTTTCGATCGATTGTTGTAAATTCCCTATTTATAAACCATAAAGGACAATCATTTTTTAATAAAACAGATGTTAACAAATGTTTCTCCTCCAAGAACGAATTTTCGTTAGAACAAGTGATTTTGGCTCTATCGCATAAGGATTTAATGATTCCTTTTTAATACTAATATTGTATTGTTCTGAAGCTATTTTCTTGTGGCATTGTAAATTAATTATTATTATATTAACATAAGCAAAGAGGAACTAAAGGCTATAAGAACTTTAAAAAATGACGACTCCATAATCATCCTACCAGCAGACAAGGGGAATGCAACTGTAATAATGGATAAAATTCAATACGAAAATAAAATTAAAGATCTATTAATAAACGGACCTTACACAAAATTAACAAAAGATCCAACAAAGTCTTTGGAAAACAAAATATATAGAACTTTATTTAAGTTTAAAGATGTTTTAACAAATTATCAGAGAGGATTAATTACACCTCATTACAGTAAGACTCCTCATTTTTATGGAGTACCGAAAATTCATAAAACGAATATACCACTTAGACCCATTTGTAGTACCATAAATTCTCCTTGTAGTGAACTATCAAAATTTTTATTAAATATTTTAAAACCTTATACAAATAAAAATGACACATTCATAAAAAATACACAACATTTTTTAAATAAATTATCAAATATTGAATTTAATTCAAATAATACTTTGGTAAGTTTTGACATAAATAGTTTATTTACGAATGTGCCATTAAATAAGACTTTAAGTATAGTCAAGACAAAATTAGAGAGTGATGATTCATTGGCAACTAGAACAAGACTAAACATATCGGCTATAATGGAGTTATTAACATTATGTATTGATAATACATATTTTCAACTAAATAATGAACTCTATAAACAAAATTTTGGTCTAGCAATGGGCTCTAGTTTATCTCCATTCTTAGCCGATATATTTATGGAAGATTTTGAAACAAATATCATTTCTTAACAAAATTTCAAACCCACAGTATGGTGGAGGTATGTAGATGATGTATTCTCAATATGGCCTCATGGATCAGAGTTGTTGGACACATTCCTAAACGATATAAACGATAAAGAAGAGACAATAACATTTACCATGGAAAAGGAGTATAATAATACGCTACCTTTCCTGGATGTTTTAATCTCTAAGAACGATACTGGATATGAGACTCAGGTGTATAGAAAACCAACACACACCAATAGATATTTAAATTTCAAATCAAATCACAATATTAATGTAAAAAAGGGAATAATTAAATCCTTATACGATAGAGCCAAAATTACTTGTTCTAACGAAAATTCGTTCTTGGAGGAGAAACATTTGTTAACATCTGTTTTATTAAAAAATGATTATCCTTTATCGTTTATAAATAAGGAATTTTCAACAATCGATCGAATAGAACAGAACAACTTAGGACGAGATCCTACAGCATACACAAGGAATAATATGAGGAAAATAACAATACCGTACATAAAAGGATTATCAGAAAAACTTAAAAGGATAGGAAATAAATTCAACATTTCAACAACATTCAAAACAACAAACACGTTGAGATCTATTTTGTCCAAAACCAAACCTAACAATGAACAAGAAAGGACAAAGAATTGCATTTATAAAATACCTTGTGAATGCGATCAGTTTTATTTAGGTGAATCATCAAGGCCATTAAATGTTAGAATAAGTGAACATCAATCTTATATTAAAAATAGAGAATTTGATAGATCTCAAATATGTAAACACGCATGGGATAATGAACATAGGGTTCAATGGAATAATTCAAATATAGTCCTAAAAGAAACGGATGGTAAAAAAAGAAAAATCAAAGAAGCGGCTCTAATTATGCTAAATGAGGCCAATTGTGTCGCAAATTCCTCGGCAGAATGTAGTAGGATCTGGTTACCAATATTAAAAGAGGAAGTTATTAATAAGAAAATACCAGTATTAGTAAGTCAGTAACATATAGAGGATACATCATTTATGTTTTTTAAATTACATAACATATAAAATCAGAATTTTTTGATGTTTGTTGAAGGTAAACTAAATTCACGAACAAATACTTACAATGTCGGGATAGTATTATGAGGTTTTTTTCCTGGTTTTTCCCTCATAATTTACTATGGAATCACTAACAGGAGAATTTTACTGTCATCATGTCATGTGTTTGTCTTTTTAAAGACGAATTAGATGCTATGATTTTTTCTGACGGATATTCTCAAGTTAAAGTTGATTTCATGTAATCGAATGAACTATCTTATAAGTAAAGTCGTCCCAGGAGCGCAACTCAACAATATTGGCAATATCATTTTAAAGTCGTCTACTTTAAAATGCCATAATGTATGTCTGAATTGTCAATATAAATGAGTCAGATAAAATTAAATAATTAGAAGAATTTTTTCACTATGTAACAAAAAACAAAATTTGTTTAATTTAATGTTTGTATTTTGAGAACGATTTCCGAATTGGAAATTGAAACGTCAATAAACGTATTTTTATCTTTAATTGTGGCTTATTCCCAGTTATAAATAATAATTAACTAATATTGTAATTTGATTTGAAATTTAAATATCTGTTGGTGTGTGTTGGTTTTCTATACACCTGAGTCTCATACTTAGTATCGTTTTTAGAGATTTAAACATCCAGGAAAGGTAGTGTGTTATTCCATTCCTTTTCCATGGTAAATGTTATTGTCTCTTCTTTATCGTTTATATCATTTAGGAATGTGTCCAACAACTCTGATCCATAAGGCCATATTGAAAAAACATATCTACATATCTCCACCATAGTGTGGGTTTTAAATTTTGTTTAGAAATAATATTTGTTTCAAAATCTTTTAAGATTTAAGATTTTAAGAGTTAAAAGTATCCGTCATATTGGCTCTGTAATATCATCTGTGGCCACTATTTCACCTGATATAACTAACTAAGAGACCTGCATCCGTTTATTTCCACTCTCCAAATTTCGCTATTATAAGTATAAACATTCAAAAGTTATGGGAAGAGTGGACGTTTGGCTGGCACTGTATATATGTGACTGGTTGTATGACTAATGGTCCAACCTCCAACCGTAAAAAACCGAATTAATAAATTACATCAAAAATAACTTAAATAATTTATTAGTTATGACATTTATCTATAAAAATAATGTAATTATTATTTAACGTTTTACATAATTTTATAATTAATAGCACAATGTGTACACAGTTCAGTTTAACTTAGAACTCAGAATTTAAAATAATAAAACTAAGATACATACTCGTATTGTCACTCATTCCAGGTTTCACAAATTAAAACATTATCTAATAAAGATAATATAACTTTAAACCGTATTATAATTTCATATATAACTTAAGTCCAAATCATAAAAATGTAATATCTATCATAAAATATAAATATTTAAATGTCCTACCTATTAGGATATTAAAAATATCAAGATCATAGCTTTAAAACAATAAAAACATATGGATAATCAAATTTATATATATATATATATATATATATATATATAATATATATATATATATATATATATAGATGGTAGGCAACCGTATATACGTATTTCTGACTATTGGTCGTCTTCAGTACGTCGGAGCCAAGTTAGAATAGGAGAAAGTTAACTTTGAAAATGATCACTACAGGAGCAATGCGACCAATTTCTATCAATACTGTTAGAAAACTGTGAGGTTTTCAAAGCAACAACTAACACATCCACGTATTAAGCTAGCGGAAAGAAATGTCAAACGTTTACAAATTAAACCAAACCTCACATATTAGTCACAGCATTTCACGTGGCAACAATTTTAGAGGTTTCCAGACAAATATGTATTTTTGTATGTGAGCTGCTGTGACTAATATGTGAGGTTTGGTTTAATTTGTAAGTAGTCAGAAATACGTATATACGGTTGCCTTCTAAGCTATATACATATTATTATTGTATGTGTAATACTGTAAGATAAAGATATAGGTAGAATAGAGTAAGATAAGAAGTTAGTAGTAGATAGTAGAAGATATTAAGATAGTAAGATACTAAGATAGTAAAATAGTAAGAGAGCTACCATAAATCGTAAGATAGTAAGATAGTAAGATAGTAAGATAGTAAGATAGTAAGATAGTAAGATAGTAAGATAGTAAGATAGTAAGATAGTAAGATAGTAAGATAGTAAGATAGTAAGATAGTAAGATAGTAAGATAGTAAGATAGTAAGAGAATAAGATAGTAAGATAGTAAGCTAGTAAGATAGTAAGATAGTAAGATAGTAAAATAGTAGGATAGTAAGATAGTAAGATAGTAAGATAGTAAGATAGTAAGATAGTAAGATAGTAAGATAGTAAGATAGTAAGATAGTAAGATAGTAAGATCGTAAGATAGTAAGATATTAAGATAGTAAGATAGTAAAATAGTAAGATAGTCAGAGAGATAGTAAGATATTAAGATAGTAAGATAGTAAGATAGTAAGATAGTAAGATAGTAAGATAGTAAGATAGTAAGATAGTCAGAGAGATAGTAAGATATTAAGATAGTAAGATAGTAAGATAGTAAGATAGTAAGATAGTAAGATAGTAAGATAGTAAGATAGTAGGATAGTAAGATAGTAAGATAGTAAGATAGTAAGATAGTAAGATATTAAGATAGTAAGATAGTAAGATAGTAAGATAGTAAGATAGTAAGATAGTAAGATAGTAAGATAGTAAGATAGTAAGATAGTAAGATAGTAAGATAGTAGGATAGTAAAATAGTAAGATAGTAAGATAGTAAGATAGTAAGATAGTCAGATAGTAAGATAGTAAGATAGTAAGAGATTAAAATAGTAAGATAGTAAGATAGTAAGTTAGTAAGATAGTAAGATAGTAAGATAGTAAGATAGTAAGATAGTAAGATAGTAAGATAGTAAGATAGTAAGATAGTAAGATAGTAAGATGATAGTAAGATAGTAAGAAAGTAAGATAGTAAGATAGTAAGATAGTAAGAGAGTAAGATAGTAAGATAGTAAGATAGTAAGATAGTAAGATAGTAAGATAGTAAGCTAGTAAGATAGTAAGATAGTAAGATAGTAAGATAGTAAGATAGTAAGATAGTAAGATAGTAAGATAGTAAATTAGTAAGATAGTAAGATAGTAAGATAGTAAGATAGTAAGATAGTAAGATAGTAAGATAGTAAGATAGTAGGATAGTAAGATATTAATACAATAATATAGTAATACTGTAAGACAGTAATATAGTAATACGGTAAGATAAAGAGATAGTAAAGTAGAATGATAAAAAAATAAGGTAGTAAGATAGCAGTATAGTAAGATAGTAAGATAGTAAGATATTGAGATAGTAAGATGTTCCGATGATAAGATAGTAAGATAGTAAGAAATAACATTGTTATATAAGAAGATAGTGAGATAGTAAGATTGCAAGATTGTATCATAGTAAGGTAAAAAAACTAGTAAGATAGTTAAAGAGTCAGATAGTAAGGTAGAAGATAGACATATAGTAAAATAGAAAGATAGTAAGATAGTAATACAGCCACACAGTAGGAGTGTCACATAATAGCGTAAGACAGTAAGATTCCAATATAGTAAGATAATAAGATAGTAAGATACAAATATAGTAGGGTAGTAGAATAGTAAGATAGTAATACTGTTAGATAAAAAGGTAGGAATAATGGAGTTAAATAAGAAGTAAATAAGATAAGAAAATAGAAGTAGATAGTAAAAGATAGTAGAAGAAGATAATAAGATAATAAGATAATAAGATGGTAATATATTAATATGGTAAAATAATAAGATAGTAAAAAAATGATAGTATAATAGTAGGATAGTAGGACCGCAACATAATCAAAGAGTAACATGGTAAGATCGTAAGATAGTAAGATTCTAAGATTGTAAGGTACCAAGATAGTAAGATACCTAAATAGTACGATACACGATGGTAGGATAGTATAATGGTAAGAAAGATAAATAGTATGATAGTAAAAAAGAATGACAGTAAGATAATAAAATAGTAAGATAGTAAGATATTAATATAGGAAAAAAGTAATATAGTAACTTAGTAAGATAGTAATATAGTAAGACAGAAAGACAGTAATACGGTAAGATAAAGAGATAGTAAGATATAATGATAAAAAGATAAGAAGACAGTATGATAGTAAGATAGTAGGATAGTAAATAGTAAGACATTAATACAGTAATATAGTAATAAAGTAATATATTAAGATAGTAATACAGTAAGGTAAAGAGATAGTAAGATAGTAAGATAATTAGAAAGTAAGCTATTAAGATAGTAAGATAATAAGATAGTAAAAAAAGATAGTATTATAGTAGGATAGTAGGACCGCAACATACTAAAAGTGTAACTTAGTAAGACCTAAGATAGTAAGATTAAAAGATTTTAAGATACTAAGATAGTAAGATACCTAGATAGTAGGATACACTTATGGTAGGATAGTAGAATAGTAAGAAAGATAAATAGTATAATAGTAAAAAAGTCATATAGTAAGATAGAAGATAATAAGATATTAAAAAAAGATAGTAAGGTAATAAAATAGTATAGTAAGATAGTAAGATAGTAAGATAATAAGACAGTAAAAAAAAGATAGTAATATAGTATGATAGTAGGAATGCAATATACTAAAATTGTAACACAGTAAGATAGTAAGATTCAAATATTATAAGGTAGTAAGATAGTAAAATACCTAGATAGTACGATACACTTATGGTAGGATAGTAGAATAGTAAGAAAGATAAATTGTAAAATAGTAAAAAAGTTATATAGTAAAATAGAAGATAGTAAGATAGTAAAATAGAAAGATAGTAAGGTAATAAAATAGTATAGTAGATTATTAATGCAGTAATATAGGAAAAAGTAATATAGTAAGGTAGTAAGATAGTAATATGTTAGATTAGATTAGATTAAATTATGTGAGGTGGTTAAGGCCATGCGACCTCACCGCACTTCGATCTATAGAGATCTTTTGTGCATACCTTAATCTAGTTAAACTCTAGAATGCCAATACTTCTGTTGAAGTTAATTAGCTTCTTTGGTAATATGGTAGGACAGAAAGATAGTAATACGGTAACATAAAGAGATAGTAAGATAGAATGATAAAAAGATAAGAAGAAAAATATAGTAATACGGTAACATAAATAGATACTAAGATAGAATGATAAAAAGAGAAGAAGATAGTAAGATAGTAAGATAATAAGATAATAACATAATAAGATAGTAAGAAATTAGAATAATAAGATAGTAAGAAAAAAAGTTGATTAGATAGTATGATAGTAGGCTAGTAAGACAGCAACATAGTAAAATTGTAATATAGGCACGCTAGATAGTAAGATTCTAAGAGTATCTAGTAAGATAGTGAGATACCTAGATAGTAAGATACAAATATGGTAGGGTAGTAGAATAGTAAGATAGTAATATGGTAAGATAGGAAGATAATAAGAAAGTAGTACAGTAAGAATGTAACATAGTAAGATGGTAAGATAGTAAGATTGTAAGACAGTAAGGTTCTAATATAGTAAGATAGTAAAATACTAAGATGGTAAGATAATAAGATAGTAAGAAAAATAGATAGTAAGATAATATGATAGTAGGATAGTATTATAGCAACATAGTAAGATCGTAGGATAGTAAGATTCAAAGATTGTAAGGTACTAAGGTAGCAAGATACCTAGATAGAAAGATACAAATATGGTAGGATAGTAAAATAGTAAGAAAATAAAATAGTAAAATAGTGAAATACTCATATAGTAAGATAGAAGATAGTAAGATCATAAGATACTAAGATACTATAATATTAAGATAAAAGATAAAAAGATAGTGAGATAGTATGATAGTAGGATAGTAAGATGCCTAGATAGTAAGATACGAATATGGTAGGGTAGCAGAATAGTAAGATAGTAAAATAGTAAGATTGTAAGATAATAAGATAGTAAGACAATAAGATATAAAGATAGCAGGATAGTAAGATAGTAAGATAGCAACATAGAAAGATCGTAAGACAGTAAGATTCTTAGATAGTAAGATACCTAGATAGTAAAATACAAAGATGGGAGGGTAGTAGAATATTAATATGGTAAGATAATAAGATAGTACGATAGTAAGATATAAGATAGTAAGATAGTAGATATAAGGAGTAAGATAGTAAGATAGTAAGATAGTAAGATAGTAAGATAGTAAGATAGTAAGATAGTAAGATAGTAAGATAGTAAGATAGTAAGATAGTAAAGATAGTAAGATAGTAAGATAGTAAGATAGTAAGATAGTAAGATAGTAAGATAGTAAGATAGTAAGATAGTAAGATAGTAAGATAGTAAGATAGTAAGATAGTAAGATAGTAAGATAGTAAGATAGTAAGATAGTAAGATAGTAAGATAGTAAGATAGTAAGATAGTTAGATAGTAAGATAGTAAGATAGTAAGATAGTAAGATAGTAAGATAGTAAGATAGTAAGATAGTAAGATATTAAGATAGTAAGATAGTAAGATAGTAAGATAGTAAGATAGTAAGATAGTAAAGTAGATAGTAAGATAGTAAGATAGTAGATAGTAAGATAGTAAGATAGTAAGGATAGTAAGATAGTAATATCCTCTTCACTCCTTTTGTACACATGTGTGTACTAATTCAGTTACATTTATATCGTGGAAATAATGAAAAAGAAACCTGTATTTGGTAATGTATCTACTACAGGACACTACCCTCGACCGTTCTATAGTGAAGTTCGGTAAATCACTCATAGATGGAAGCAGTAGTAACATCATGGAGAATCGTAGAAAAATGGTTCCATACCGTGACTTAAATAAACGTGGTAAGTACTGTTATTATAACATCATTTTAAGCTGTAAATAGTATTTGGTCTTCTATTAGTATTACTCCGTGTTGTCGAAGTTCCCAAATGTATACAAAATTTGCATTATCAGAAATTTGGAGACATAAAGAGATTTGTACACATTTGTGTAATCGAGTACCCAGCACTGATTCTACTATTAATTATTATGGCTACATATGTGTACACTAGTTCCCAGCCCTAGTTGTACTGTTGATTATTATGGCTACATACAGGGTGATTGTTTGGGTTGGAAACCTTAAAATATCTCAATTAAGTACCATTTAAGCAAAAAACGTCGAGACAGATCTATTTTTATTTTGGATAACTGCAACTGTGACCATGTCATTCATTTAATTTTTGCTTAAATGGTATTTACTCAATAGAGATATTTTAAGGTTCCAACCCAAACAATTACATTCTATGTGTACACTAGTTCGTAGTTAGTAGTAAATATTAATCAACTTCTAAAAACGCGTTATTTTTTTACAGATCGAAAAAAACCTTTAACTCAAGAAGAACTTTTATCTCTGCTTGATGAAAGTGACATAGATGAATTTGATGACTCTATAGCAGACGAAAATTACACACCTGATTTGAGTGATTTAAGTGATCTCGAATCAGACAGTGATGCTGGAGAGAATGAAGAGACAACTCAAAATTTTCAACAGGAGAATACTCTTAACGGAGGTGAACATTTAAGTGATTCCGAATCAAACGGAGATGAACAGGAGATTAGTCCGACAGAAAGTATTTATGACAAACAAGAAACTGGAGATGTAATTCAAAGTGCACACACAGATGAAGTCAAGACGGAGGGTGAAAACTCAGCAGAAAATAGAACTGTTAATGATGTCCAAAAAAATACTAGCGCGGAAGCTCCTAAAAAACAGAATTTGAAAAAAATTAATTTTAAATGGGACAAAAAATTTAAACTGAAAACTAAATTTCCAGAATTTGAAACTAACTTATCAGATTCAAGCAGCGAGTTTGAGCCATTACCATTAAAATACTTTGACGATTATTATAACAATGATTTTTTTGAGTTAGTTGCTACACAAACTAATATTAATTTTCACCAAGTTCGTGGAAAAGTACTAAACACAACTGCTTCTGAGATTCGAAATTTTATAGGAATCACTTTAATTATGAGTACATTAAAGTATCCAAGAATAAATATGTATTGGGCTACCCATTACCGAGTTCCTTTAATAGCGGATTGTATGACAAGGGACAGATATTTTTTATTGCGAAACACAATTCACTTTGTCGACAATAATTCATTTTCTGAAAATGACAAGAAAGAAAATAGATTATGGAAAGTAATGCCCGTAATCCAAAGATTTCAGCAAGCAGTTTTAAATCTACCAAGAGAAAAACATGTTTGTATAGATGAGCAAATTATTCCTTTCGCTGGTCATGTTAGAATTAGGCAGTATGTACCTAGAAAACCCAATCCAACTGGACTTAAACTCTATGTGTTATCATCTCCAAAGGGACTCATTTTAGATTCATTCATTTATCAAGGAGCTACCACAAATTTTCCGATCGATCCTAATTCGAAATTAGGTACAGGAGGTCGAGCTGTCTTAAAATTAATAGAAACATGCCCAGCAGGTACAAATGTTTACTTTGACAGGTATTTTACTGGAGTTGCACTCTTAGAAATTCTTCACGAAAAAGGGATTTCTGCAACAGGAACAATAATGACAAATCGATTTCCAAAAATCGGATTAAAATCAGATGCCGAAATGAAAAAGATGAGAAGAGGGTGTATAGATTCAAGAACTAGAGAGGACGGCAAAATATGCATTGTCAAATGGATGGATAACCGATCTGTACTACTGGCTTCAACAATACATAGTGATCGACCTTTGGATGAGGCAAAAAGATATTCCAAAGACGATAAAGGTTACATTTATGTTCAAAGACCCAATATTGTTAAAAACTACAATACCAATATGGGAGGTGTAGACTTGGTAAATCGGATGATATCAACCTATCGTTCCTATCACAGGACAAAGAAATGGACAGTCCGGCTCATGGAACACTTCATGGATATGAGTGTAGTGAACTCCTGGATAAAATACAGAAATGAGTGCAGTAATCATCAGGTTCCTCGTCGAAAAGTTATGGACTTATTGGATTTTAAAACAGAAATCGCACAGGAACTGATTTTAAATAATAAGACTAAAAGAACTTTATCTGATGAGGATGAAGATGGGCCTACTGCAAAAAAGAAATGCCGTGGTAGACCTGGATTTGTTGCTATTCCTCTTCAACAAATGCGATGTAATGAAGCTAAGCATTTACCTGTAGCAGAAGATCTGACAACTGCCCAGAGATGCCGAAAAGAAGGTTGTAAGGGTCGATCTAGAATAAAGTGCACCAAATGTAATGTATATTTGTGTATTCTTAAAGATAGAAATTGTTTTAAAGACTTTCATTGTTCAAAATAAAAAAATATTTTAATTTGTTTTTATAACTTTCATTTACTGTTTGGTCCCTGTATACACATATGTGTACAAATTAGTTGAGAGAATATTCTACGTACAATACTAGAGTGCACATTTGTGTACAAATTGATAACGGCGACTGTTATCAATTAGAGCTTTGTTAACACAATCATAGTCTTATTTAGGCCTAAAACACTCCGTAAAATAATAAATTATTATTAAATAATACATTCTGCAATGTCGGGACTGAAGAGGATATAGTAAGAGAGTAAGATAGTAAGATAGTAAGATAGTCTTCTTCTTCTTCGCGTGCCATATTAGTATTATCCGGTGTTGGTTATCACCATTGGGAAGGCTTCCCGATTTTCTACAATATGGAATAATTGTCCTGCATTTGGTATCTGAGTACATTCACGAATGTTTTTTAACCAGGAAACTTGTTTTCTTCCTACACATCTACGACCCTCTATTTTGCCTTTAAGGAGCAGTCCTAAAAGTTTATATCGATTTCCCCTTACTATATGTCCAAGATAAGACATATTTCGATATTTAACAGTCTTTAGCAGTTCTCTGTCTTTGTTAACGCTCCTTAGTACTTCTTCATTAGTTTTTCTTGCTGTCCAAGGTATCTTCAGCATTCGTCTGTAAACCCACATTTCCAATGCTTCAATTTTGTTGATAATCGATACTTTTAGCGTCCACACTTCTGCACTATACAAAATTACAGACCAAACATAGCACTTAACCATTCTTTTCCTTACTTCTAAACTGAGACGGTTATTTCAAAGAAATAACTTTAATTTTTACAAAAGTAGTTTTAGTCTATTCTACATTTTATTTATATGTCTGTTCACAGTTCCCAAATATGTTATTCTGTAAACTTTCTTAACTTGGACACCGTTCAATTGAAGCTTTGCATCGGGATGTGGGTCACGACTAAACACTAAAAATTTGGTTTTGTTTGAGTTTATTTTAATGCCCATTTCCGCTCCTACCTCGGAATACGATCACGCAGAATCTGAAGACCTTCAATATTATCTTATAGAATTACTGTATCGTCTGCATATCTAATCACATTAAGTAGTTCCCCGTTGATTTCTATTCCATATGATTGTCTTTCAAGTACCTTTTTAAATAACTGGTCCGAGTAAAAAATTGAACAATGTTGGTGACAAAATGCAACCTTGTCTGACTCCCGTTGGATGGGGATTTCATCGGTGTAGTTATATCCAATTTTAAGGATAGCAGTTTGATTCCAGTACAAATTTTTAATAACACGAATATTCTTGTCATCTATTCCGATATTTTCCAGTATTTTGCATTCATTCTACATGCTGTACTTTATCTAATGCCTTTTCGACGTCCACGAAACATGAAAATACATCTTTTCTTTGATCACGGCATTTTTGTAATGGGATGTTAAGCGCAAAAACTGCCTCCCTGGTTCCCATAGCATTTCTAAAACCAAATTGGGTATCTTCAAGATCTTCTTCGCATTTGCGTCTAATTCTGTTGTGAAGTATTCTGAGGAAAATTTTAAGAGTGTTGCTTATTAGGCTAATTAATTGATATTCTGAGCATTTTGTTTGCATTGTGTTTTTTAGGTACTGCGATAAAGATGGATTTGAACCAATCTGCGGGAATCACTCCGGTGTTATATATTGAATTAAAAAGTCTTACTACTACTTTTATGTTATCATTCTCTATTAGTTTCAGCAACTCAACTGGTGTATCATTTGGACAACAAGCTTTCTAATTTAGCATTACTTATAGCATGTTCTACTTCGCATTTCATAATTTCTGGGCCGTCAGTACAGTTTTGGTAGAATTCGACAATATTATTCCTGTCATCTTCAAACAATTCTGATATATACAGCTGCCATTCTTTTCTTATTTCTTGCTCATTTACAATAATTTTGTTATTAGTTTTAACAAGTACAGAGACAACTCGTTTTTTAAATATATTATTCTTACTACTTACTATATATAGTAACATCGTAAGATAGTGAAATAATAAGATAGTACGATAGTAAGATAGCAACATAGGAAGATACTAAGATAGTAAGATACCTAAATAGTAAAATACAAACATGGTAATGTAGTAGAATAGTAGGATAGTAAAATAGTAAGATAATAGGATAGTAAGACAGCAACATAGTGAGATAGTAACATAGTAAGATAGTAAGATATTAAGATAGTACGATATTAACGTCAGAGGGTAATATAGTGTGATAGTAAAGTAGTAGTATAGTAGAATGGTAAGATAGAAATATAGTAGGATAGTAGCATACTATGGCAGTAAGGTAGTAAGATAAGTAAAGAAAGTAATATAGAAAGTTGAATTATGGCAAATAGAACTATAGTGAGATGGTTATAGCAGAATAGACTATCTCTTATGCCTACGGTATACCAGGAACGTAGGAGGGCTAGTGGTACGCTTGCACTATCTATTTTTATATCTGGTTTTACCTAAGGTATTTATTCTATTAAGCCGTTCCGGATCCTGTATATTATATTAAGAAACGACCTTCTGCGTGAAGTCAGGTACTCTACCTCCTGAGCTATTCGCACCAGAGAAAGAATGTAATAATCAATAAAAGAAGTTAATCGTTTTTTTAACTGTAGGAAATTTCACAGTTTTAGATTAACACGATAAGTTAAGTTGGTATAAAAACAGGAGTTATAATATTGTAAAATATTAAAATATTAAAAGAGCAATATATGAAAATAGAAAGTTATTCAAGAACTATATAAGATAAAAGATAAGAAGGAAGTTAAATGACAAAATGTTAGTAATATACTCTCATAGTAAGAGAAGGAGAGGAAGAGAAATATTTATATATATATATATATATATATATATATATATATATATATATATATTAGTAATAATTAATAATAATAGGTTGTACATCATTTCTTAGAATTCCTTTCATGATTGATTGAAAGATATGATATATGATGATATTTTAAAGCTATATCTGAATATAAGTATAATTTAAGAAGCAATAATTGCAATATGAATCTAGAGTTTATACATATTATACATTAAATTTAAGTAAATCTAAAGTTAATTACTAATATTCTTCATATTGGGTAGATGGCTGTGGTGACGGCCGTCTCTGTTGGAGAGAAATGTTAATTTCTTCTGGAGATCTGTATACCTGTTGAGGTCTCAAAGTTGTAGGTGAAACATACTGGAATCGTGGTTGTCCAGTTACGCGAATCTAAAAGGTTAATTAAAAAAATTTAAATATTATAATGTTTTAAACTGTGAAAATTGTTGGTACTGCCTATAGTTATAATATTCACTGTTACTTTAGATATATAACGAGCAAAGATTTTAATCAAATTTACACTAAATGGCCAGATGATTTATGCATAAAATCAAAGCTCTGTTATATGGACGTGAAAGCTTGTAATGACACAAAGTATAAATTATTTATACAGTATGGTTTACAGACACCGTCTCTGGTGAGATATTGAGATGTTAAGATATTAAAGATAAAAAAAATCCCAAAGTAATATTTTACTTTTCGTTATTGTTTTAATTGGAATTGCTTTCAACCACAATCAAGGACACAAATAGTGTGTCAAGTTTAATAAAATACCTGAGTTTACATACTTGCAAATAATCCAAGCATGGTGTTGCTTACACATGCACAACAAAGCTGACCGATATCGTCATAAATGTAAACCTTATTTAAAAGGGATGATGTGATGTAAAATTGAGATATGTAAGATATTAAAGATTCATTTATAAAAAGTTCCGAAGTAATGTTTTACATTGCTTTATTGTTTTAATTAAAATTAATTTTAATCAGAATCAGGGACACACGTTTAACAAAATACCTGAGCTTGCA